>OZ023264.1:148576213-149176213 GCA_964006375.1 Tillus elongatus | reverse complement strand
TCAATTTAGTATCTAAATCGTCCATGTTCTTCTAACCTAGAAGTAGAAAGTAGAAAACTGATACAAATGTCAGGTCAGGTTAGCGGCGGCCATCAATTTTCGCACAGAACTGGGAACGTGAAATTAATTTCAAGTTTCTGAGATAACGTGAAAATAATTTCATGTTTCTGCTGGAAGGTGAAATTAATTTCACCCAAAAACTTGTTTTGCACATGACGCTTCAGCGCTTCCATAAAAAGGAATGATTAGAATAAGCAATTAAAAAATAATTTTTCTCATAGATTAGGAGATTGATAAGTTAGAATTCTCAAGAAACCACAAGGGTCCTACAAGATTCCTGATAAGACTAGAATACCCAAGAAATAACAAAAGTCCTAGAAGATATCCTTGTGGAACACTGTTGCATACTTCTAGTAATGCTATGTAGTTCCATGTGTCACAATTTGTCAGCCCTATTAATAAATATCATTTTTCTTCAAGATAATTTAGTATATTGTATACTAAACCAGAACATTTTAAAATAACATATGTACTAAAAGCATATAAAACTTTAATATATACGTAATGCTATTACTACCTTCAACTATTACTAAAATCAACCGTACTGAAGAAACATTATAGTAACATGAGTCAGACAATAAAAATCAAGTACAAAATAACATGTATATATCACTTAATACAATAGTAAACAATAAAAATACAAATCTATTCACTGAAGAATTTAGAGTGAGATTTAAAGATGTTACTGAGTTCATCTAGGAGAGTTTCGTAACGGAATGCAACTCTGATATCTGGTACGTTAGTTCTGGCAATATCGTTACCAGCTACCCCTTCCTTCGTGTAGTTCGGACCCAACCAATTCTGCTTGATTTTATGGGGAAATCCAGACATTAAGACACTGTTCCTTGCCAATTCGCACATGTCACAGCTTGACAGCTTCCATACTTGAGCTGCAATACTGTACTCTTCCATCAATGGTTCCTTTGTGAAGTGGAACTGTAAGGGATCGTCAGTGGATAACGAAACCATCAAACCCCTTGCCAGATATTCAGGAAGTGGATTTCTGTGATAGTTCAAGAAGAGACTATTATTAGAAAGGGGGCTCATGGCGATCCCTATCTGCGCCAAGTAATACAGATATTGAAGTACTGGTACTTTTCTGAGAAGAAGACCGTGAGATATATTCTCAGATAGCATGTAACCACAAACCAAATGCTGAACTGGCCCGGCCTCACCACAATGTGGTCGTAATACAAAAGTATTGAGACCCTTTTCTGCCCTAAGGTAGTTAACAACACTGAGATTGGCAAACATGTAGTAAAGGTAATATGAATAGTTGGGATTTTCATCGTCGCTCCAATTCTCTGGTGTTGGGATGTCTTTGTCGAAGAGAGGGTTTTCTGGTTTACTCTCATCGTCCACCGAGTCAAATCCTATCACGTACTGCAAGAATCTGTGGAGTTCCGGATGTGAACTTGGTCTAGCTGATACTTCTAGCAAAGGCAGGAAAATGTTGGTCAATACTTCTTGGAAATTTTGCAGCATCTTATTTAATTTGAAGATATCACTGGAAAGATAACAAAACAAAAATAGTAAATACAATTTTAGAAATCTGTTTAATTATGAATAAGGCAAATGTTTTGTTTTAAGAAAAATATCTTTCTGCTTAGGTGCACATTGGTTTGCCACCCTCTTCACATTTTCTTTCTAATTTGAAAGGTCATCCCAGAATACAAATGTAAATATTTTAAATGTAGTTAGATAAAGAAACTAAAAAACAGATGGAACTGGAAAAGCACGGGAACTAATATTTCTGTTTACGTTTGCCTACAGAAGTTCAAGATAGAATTTAAATCCGTTGTAACGCTAACAGAATTTAGGTCTTAAAATTATTAGACAAGAGTCATTTTAAAGGAAAACTCGCTAGTATAAGATTCTTAGTGAAAAGGCAACACTGTATGCATTTTGAAATTTAATGAATAAAGACCAGGATATATATATATATATATATATATATATATATATATATATATATATATATATATATATATATATATATATATATATATATATATATACGTTATCTTTCAAGATTCTTAGTGAAAAAGCAACACTGTATGCATTTTGAAATTTAATGCATAAAGCGAAATAAAGACCAGGATATATATATATATATATATATATATATATATATATATATATATATATATATATATATATATATATATATACGCTATCTTCCAAAATCTACACAAAGAATTGTTGTATAAAGCATCATATCTAAAAATGCCTCGCGATAAACTCATGCCACTATTATTGTAACAATGTACATTGTACATACATACATTGTACGCGCGTAGCAAGTTGAGACTTCTCGAGAACGACCGTTAGCGACGGCAAACTGACACGAGCGGATCGTGACGATCCATTCAGCTGCGAAGCACCGTTGAAATAGGTGGTAGAAAATATTCAAGAGCATTCATGCCACGAGGCTCTATAGTGCACGACTGGTGCAATCTACCTGGGAACAACCCTTTTAAACAAGGTAAGTGGTAGTAACTTAATTTCTATCTCGCAGCTGTTACAAGGGATTGATTACTTCAATTCAAGCCCAAACATTTAAAACATCTTAAAATGTTAATATATTCTTCCATCCTGGCCACTGGCCCTTCTTTATATATTTTCCCCTTTTCATTAATTATTGATATGTATTAGAAGCCACATCTAATATTGAAGATAGTTTATTTGGCCATTTTTTACTGTTGCAAAACTTTTAACTTAAAATAATTCTTATTACTATCCAGGTTAATTTTGCTCAACTAATAATTTCTCTAGCAAATAGATAAAGATTATTTTTTTAAATACTTACAAAAGTCTAGGAATCTGGATCAGCCAGCGAATGTTTGTTGAATACACATTCGAATTCAATGCCCATTTGGCGAGTTTATCCCATTCATCTACATTTTTTCCATAAATACTTAACCTAAGTTCGGCATTTTGGTATTTGGACTCCTCCAGATCACTGGCCACTTCTTTAATGATTCTGGCAAAATATTTCCCGCTCAAATAATTGTCTGATTTTAGGAAGACCTCTCTCAGTCTGCTTTCCCCAATGGGGTTGTATTTGGCATTGAATTTATCAAAACGATGGAACGTGTTTCTGTCGGCGTGAACGTCCAACATGTCTACAGTCAAGTCGTATGTTGTGAGATTCATTGACTGAAAAAGAAGAGATATTACAATGTTAACAAAAATCTGGTAATGCAACTGGGAAAAAAGCATCTAAATTTTTCAGCTACTTAAAAAAATTGAGTATAGCTTTTTTGGGGTTGAAAAAAGCTATATCTGTCCCGTTTATAAACAATATTTACTGCAAAAAGTTGTAGAAAATGAAAAACCACTTTCTTAGTAAAATAATGATCTTTGTAAAATTAACTGATTTATTTTCAAACCCTTTTATAACAATTTTAAAATTTAGATAAGAGTTAGAAAGCAAGAGGTATAAACAATAAAAGATACAGATATCTCTACACAGGATAATGAACTATGACACAAAACGTGATTCTTATTTTATCAACCAAAGTTCTGATACTCGCCACTTTGAGAAAGGTCCCAGTCTACATTGGTCAAACTTCTACAAGTTTTAATACCAGATACAAGAAACATATTTCTGCAATTAGAAATAACCACGCTGATAAATCTACATTTGCAAAACATATTGTTGAAACTCAACATAAGGCCACTGTAAATAACCACTAGACCACTACATTTTTGTAATGACAAGTTTCTCACGCTTGTCATTAGTTATGGCATTATTCCACTCATATCATAAAAATACTATAATATAGAACATGCTTCTATTGCTGTTATTAATTAATTATTTAATTATTATGATGCAGCCTTGGTGTCTGATGATGCAGTAAAAGACAAAGCCGGTTGCAGAAAATAAAAAATTCGGGACGCAGCAAGTGCGTTATGTTAGTGAATTTTTATTAAATGCTTCAATTTTGAATAACTCAATTTTCTATAAACTTAGAAAGTTTAATTTTGGTATGTAGTAAGGTCTTTCCTAAGGCAACATATATATGCACAATCAACCAAGGGTTGCGGTGCTACCAGGTTGGCATGGCCGCGGACGAGCCCTGAGGGAACAAAAAAAAAAAAAAAAAGAAAAAAGAAAAAGAAAAAAAAAGGCAACATATACACCAAATTTCATTTAAATACCTTTGTAATTTTTGGAAAAAAAAATTTCCGAAAGAATAATCAAAATTTGAATAATTCAATTTTTTATAAACTTAGAAAGTTGAATTTTGATACGTAGAAAGGTCTCTCCCAGGGCAACATACCCTTTAAATTTTATTAAAACAGCTTTGTAATTTTCGGGGAAATATTTTTTCCCGGAAAAGCCTTTCCGATTTTCCTGGCTAACGAACTCATCCAAGCCATTAATAAAAGAAAGGTACTTGCCGAGTTTCATTAAAATAGGTTGATTAATCTTTGAGTTATCGGATGGATATTTGAAAAAATTTGTGCAAAGTCTCACCATCGTAACCTCTCTATTGGCGAATTTTTTTAAATAAAAATTCACTAATAAAACAAACCAAACAGTATATCCCTCGTGCTTTAAGTAACCTTATTATGACAAGCAGATACACCATTTTAACATTTTAAATAAAGTGGTTGAAGTATTTTACATAATATGTTGATAATTAATTAATTTATAGAATATAACATGATCATTTTCAAACAGTCTCCCAGTATACAACACAATATTACTCCTCAGTCAATAAATTCATTTTTTTCATTCTGCTTTATCAAAACTACATTTTGTAAATTTTAATTTTACACTACAATAACGACTTGTTATTGCATTCTCCAGAGCACACAGAAGCACAGAAACGAGATAAGGTTATGAGCAAAATATATAGTAGAAACAATGTGCCATATTTTATCAAAATAACTTATTGTTTGAAAATGTACAAAAATTTTCCGACAATATACCTTAAACGTTGGTTTTCTAACCAACAAATCTTAGGTTAATAGCAAATTGTGTTATTGAAATTTGAAGCATTTAATGAAAATTTGCTACCAAAACGCACTTACTGCGTCTTGATTTTTTTCTTACAAACATATTTCGATAAAAAATGCAATAAAATAAGGCTGTTCGAAAAAAAAAATTGTAGGGATCACCAACGATCGACTTGTGGGCCAGCCGGTGATTGTCAAAATAATTTTATAAGATGCAGCTCAAGACACCCTATAATTAACTTATACAATTTTTTCTCGTCTCTTGTATAATAATAATTATATTCAGCTTTACCGTAGAAACGCGTCACCCTGTATAATATCAGCCCTTTTGTAAAACTTCGATCCTTTATATTTACTTATTTATTCAATATGCAAATATACAGTTTATAAACCATTTACGTATATATGTGTTGATAAAATATAACAAACACTGTTTAATCCACTCACTAACATTAATTTCCCAAATGACAAATAATTCGTCCACTCAAACAAATAATTAATAAAAATTCACTAAAAAACATAATATAAACGATCTCATATCATTATCATATGGCATAGGTAAATGTTAGTTACAGCGTCTAACAGACTTGCGCAATATTAATCATATGTTACGTTACCATGACAACCACAACTAGATCTCATATAAACTATTCAATGCAAGGCGGTGAATCTAAACATAAATGTTTCTAATTTGAATAGCTTAATTTTCTGTAACCCTAGAAAGCTGAATTTTGGCACATAGTTAGGTCTTTCCCAAAGTAATATGTACACCAATAATAATAATAATAATAATAATAATAATAATAATAATAATAATAATAATAATATTAATAATAATAAAATAGGTCAGATCAGTTCAGTTAAGTCAATAACCGACCGACAAGTAACGACGACCAACAAGTAACGGCGACCTACAAGTATCGGCGACCGACAAGTACTGACGACCTACAAGTAATGGTGACAGACAAGTAACGGCGACCAGGTAAGTTCAGTTAAGTCAGTAATAGGTCAGGTCAGGTTATTTAAGTCAATATTGGCCCAGGTCAGTTCATTTAAGTCAATAATAGGTCAGGCCAGTTCAGTGAAGTCAATAATAACTCAGGTCAAATAACAACGGCGACCTACAAGTGACGGAGACCTACAAGTGACGGATACCTACAAGTGACGGCGACCTACAAGTGACAGCGACCTACTAGTGGCGGTGACCTACGATCGACAAGTAACAGTGACCTTCAAGTAATGGCGACCGACAAGTAACGGCGACAGACAGGTAACGCCGACCGACAAGTGACGCCGAACTACAAGTAACGGCGACCTGCAAGTAACGACGACTAACTCCGGACTACTAGGACAGAAATACCAGATAGAAACATATTTTTAAAACGTATGGGTTTCTATATGCTTGAATATGAGTATCTGAAACCGAAATTACGACAAAAACCACATGGGGATTCTATATGATTTTCCATATAAATCAACAGCGGTTTCGTATGAGCGAGGTCAGTTCAGTCAAGTCATTAATAGGTCAGTTCAGTTAAGCCTATAATAGGTCAGGTCAGTTCACTTAAGTCAATAATAGGTCAGATCAGTTCAGTTAAGTCAATAATAGGTCAGGTAAGTTCAGTTAAGTCAATAATAGGTCAGGTCAGTTCAGCTAAGTAAATATTGGGCCAGGTCAGTTCAGTTAAGTCTGTAATGGGTCAGGTCAGGTCAGTAATAGGTTACGTTAGTTCAGTTAAGTCAATAGGTCAGGCCAAGTCAGTTAAGTGCATATTGGGCCAGGGTCAGTCAAGTCATTAATAGGTCAGTTCAGTTAAGTCTATAATAGGTCAGGTCAGTTCAGTGAAGTCAATCATAGGTCAGGTCAGTTAAGTCAATAATAGGTCAGGTAAGTTCAGTTAAGTCAACAATACGTCAGGTCAGTTCAGTTAAGTCAATATTGGGCTAGATCCTAAATAATAGGTCAGGCCAGTTCAGTGAAGTCAATAATAGCTCAGGTCAGTTAAGTCAAGTCAATATAAGGTCAGGTCAGGTCAGTTAAGTCAATATTGGGACAGGTCAGCTCAGTTAGGTCAATAATTGGTCAGGTCAGTTAAGTCAATAGTAGGTCAGGTCAGTTCAGTTAGGTCAATATTGAGACACGTCAACTCAGTTAATTCAATATTGGGCCAGGTCAGTTCAGTTAACTCAATAATACCTCAGGTCAGTTAAGTCAAGTCAATAATAGGTCAGGTTAGTTCAATTAAGTCAATATTGGGACAGGTCAGCTCAGTTAAGTCAATATTGGGACAGGTCAGCTCAGTTAAGTCAATAATTGGTCAGGTCAGTTAAGTCAATAAATGGTCAGGTCAGCTAAGTCAAGAGTAGGTCAGGTCAGTTCAGTTAGGTGAATTATAGGTCAGGTCAGTCCAGTTAAGTCAATATTGAGACAGGTCAGCTCAGTTGAGTCAATATTGGGACAGGTCAGCTTAGTTAAGTCAATAATTGGTCAGCTCAGTTAAGTCAATAATAGGCCAGTTCAGTTAAGTCAATAATAGGTCAGGTCAGTTCAGTTAAGTCAATATTAGGCCAGGTCAGTTCAGTTAAGTCTATAATAGATCAGGTTAGTTCAGTTAAGTCAATATTGGGATAGATCATTTCAGTAAAGTTAATAACAGGTCAGGTCAGTTCAGTTAAGTCAATATTAGGCCAGGCCAGTTTAGTCAAGTCAACATAGGTCAGGTCACTCAAGTTAAGTTAATATTGGGACAGGCCAGTTTAGTTAAGTCAACATTGGGACAGGTCAATTCAGTTAAATCAATAATAATAATAAAAATAAAATAGGTCAGGTCAGTTCAGTTAAGTCAATACTGAGACAGATCAGCTCAGTTAAGTCAAAAACCGACCGTCAAGTAACGACTCCGAAAATCTTGTTTCCTGACAAAAGCTGGAGTTTATAAATTAGCTGGTACACATTGTAACGCAATCTACATAGGTCAAACTTCTAGAAATTTTAACACCCGATACAAAGAACATATTTCTGCATTTAGAAATAACCACGCTGACAAATCTACATTTGCAAAACATATTATTGATACAGAACATAGACCTACAATAAATAACCGCATACAACCACAACATTTTTATAATGACAAATGTAAACTAGACTTTTTTGAAGCTTTAGAAGTCAAAAGGCACACACACGACAATAACTACCTTGTTTTAAACGAGCAAACTGATTTAATGAATTCCCCTTTCTTGGATATTCTTCTTTCTAATTAAATATATCAAAGAAAATAAATTTAATTATTATTTCAAAAAAGTTGTAATAAAATAATGAGTTGATGTATGTCGATATTTTCGTTGTATAGAGACTACTTTTATACTGTTATTGTTTAGTTATTGTATTGTTGTAACTGTTATCATAGTTATTATAGGCTAGTTCTAGTTTTTATGTTAAATATTGACATATATCACATAGACATTTTGAAAACCTCATCTGTCATCTGTGTTTCATTTTATTTTCAATTTGATAAAATTTTTTGATCAAAACATCATATCATAACATAGCAACAGATATTTATTTGTAGTTGTCATGATTTCGTGCTAATTCAATTTTAATCTGTCTGAAAATGCTGTCAAGCAGCGAAACTATAGTCATAGAAGCATTGAAGAACATCCTAGAACTTCCAGAATTCGAAGGGCCACTTGCTCCAGTTAGCTTACGCGCTGGCTACGTCCTTCACCTACAAAAACCAACAGTGAAGCCAGAGAAGTAGTCTCCAAGTCTGTATGTAGTATGGACAAGTTTCACCAAGTAAGGGCAACAACAATCAATGAGTTAAACAGGTAGTCATAGGTGTTGCGTCGTATTAGTCAATGTACTATAATAATCCTGTACCACTCACATACCTTTGTATGTAATATACATTATATTATGGATCCACATCCTTTCAGTTAAATGACAACACAGAGTATTTCATTATCCTTAGTAGAGGTATCCGCAATAATAGACTAAGAAAAAAACTTTGGGGTGCTTTTTTCTCACTAAACATGTTAATAAACTTATCTTTATCATAGACATACATCGGGAGCTGTACAACCGCAGTTAGGGCATGCATCGCAATGATGATCGAATTGTTCTAGTGATTTTAAGTATACATTCAGCGGTTTCTTTTCCTGCAAACAAAACGGAAATACACTGTAAAGTGACTAAACTAAAACAACTAAGTGACCGTTCTTCAGGCAGATATATTGGAGCAGGACTAGCATTCACTACGAGAGTACTACTGAATTAAGTGCCTTACATAGAATTTAATGTGACTTAACGTACACATACTGAGTCCCGTAAATATCCTTAAGTGCATATAACATGCCCTCCTCATCATAAAAAAAACCTATAGAATAACAAAACTACACCCCATACCGGGTGCCAATGAGATTAAGTACAATTTGGGCAACCCAATTCATCACATTATAGTTTCCAGACCCGACGATCGTTTCGCTACCAAAGTTAGCGTCATTATGAAGCTGTCTAAGATTTGAGGTGAATATAAGAGACTATTATTTACATAAATTGTGTATATGTCCAACCACAAATACTATTAAACTTCATTGTACTTACACACAGTATAATTGTTCAACGATAATAGATAAATAAATAATTGGAGAACCCCAATCACCACATCCTGACGATCGTTTTACTAACCAAGTTAACGTCATCAGAGAATTAATAATTCTAAATATCCTATATCCACAACCCTATTTATATTCTTCTGCAGGTAGTCAGTAACTAACGATTTAGGTTGGTTCAATGACACCAAAATTAACATCATCTTTCGTTTGGCGCAAATACCTGTATTCCTTTATTATCTATTGGATGTGCCCCTGCCGGTTTTTATTTTATAAAGTAATCTATCAGGAGACTGCCCATAGGCGGCGGTGCGAGATTAATTCATTTTTAATTATTAGTATATTTAGCAATATTATATACTTTCGAAGGCGTTTAGCTGTCCTGGTTGTCTAATTTTTTTTATTAATTTTAGATTCTCCTCCTTAGCATGGTGATTATTATCCCAAATATGTCGGGCGGCGGAAGATCTATCTATATATCTAACCGTACCTTAATTGTGCTAAATGTTCTTTGAATCTAATTCCAATAGATCTTTTTGTTTGTCCAACGTATTTAATATCACAATCTTTACAACTTATTTCATAAATTCCCGACATTTTGGCCGTACTATCCTGGTCTTTTGGGTTACCTAGCGAGTTTTTTAAAGTATTTTTTGTCGAAAATGTTAGTTGTAAATTGGCTTTTTAAAAAATGCTATCTAGACCCATCGTGATTCGAGGTATCTCTTCTAAAAGTCGTTGGTTCCGCTAACATTTTCTCTCTTTTCTGTTTGTTAATTAATTTCTCCACTAGGCAAGCCGTTATATTCGGCCACGTTCTTAATACACGTTAATTTTTTGCTATATCTACTTTACTTAAAGAAAAATTAATTAACTTGTTTACTAAAAAATTCAGCTGGTCATTTTTTGTGCGTACGTATGATGTGAGTCATTCGGAATGTAGCTTAGAGTTGTGGTTTCGTTTCTATGGACATCGAATTCTAAAGTGTCTTTATTTTTAACTAGTACATCTAGAAATGGTAATTTATTAATAATTTCTAAGTCGTGGGTAAATTTGATAGAATCAAGTTTATTGTTTAATTTGGCAATAACATCTTCTATTCTGCAAATGTTTGTGTTAAACAATGCGAAAATATCATCCACATAACGAAACCACACTCTAGGAAAATACTCACTTTCACTTTCAAGATCTGTTTCAAATCTACTCATGAAAAGGTCTGCAATAAATGGCGACAACGGAATGCCCATTGCCATGCCTTGGATTTGTTGAAAAACTCATTGTTGAATTGAAAAATATTTTGTTTAATACAAAGATTTGTTAAAGTTAAATATTCTTTGCAGACCTTTTCATTTATGTTCATAATTTTTTAACAACTCTTCTAAATAAGATAACATGTGCTTCGTAGGATTACTAGGAAACAATGAGGTTACATCAAATGAAATCAAAAACTCGCCTTCAAATCAATGTAACCTCTTTAATTTCATTAACAAATTCAAGGGAATTTTTTACTGAAAAGCATTTTTGTTTAACGGGCAAGCTTTTAAACTCATTTGTCAACCACTTCGCTAAATGGTATGTCAGGGAATCTATAGCCGAAACAATAGGTCTCATTGATTTTCCTGGTTTGTGGATTTTTGGGAGACGGTACTTTTTGGGGACTTTAGGATTTGCAACTTGTAACTTTCTTCCTAAGTCTTTTGATATAAAGTTGTGACAACTCTTTAGATTATTTTTAACGTACGATATCATTTTTGGTAGCGGGTTTTTAATTAGTTTTTTTTATATGGTCCTGTCTCTATGGTGTTATAAACGAAACACACTCTAGGAAAATACTCACTTTCGCTTTCAAGATCTGTTTCAAATATTGCAACTTGTAACTTTCTTCCTAAGTCTTTTGATATAAGGAAAAAAATCTTTCTTCACAGTCGTTTAATAAAAGTGAAATTGACCAAGGGGTTTAAATTCGGTCTATAGTCACAAAAAAGTGATATAGTAGAACTCATTGCTAGTATTGAAACAGGAATTAAAAAATTACCTGAATCTTCACAAAATTTTTATTAGAGAAGCATGTGAAAATACAATTTCAAAAGACTTGAAAGAAAACAAGTCCACTAAAAACCAAAATTTTAATCAAATGAAAATAGTTAAGTGATTGCGAGAGAGGTTGTTTTTATGTTAAAGCAGATAAAGGTAAGAAGGTTGTGACTTTGGACAAAAACGATTATAAAGATAGAGTTTATAACGCCATAGAGACAGGACCGTATAAAAAAACTAAATAAAAACCCGCTACCAAAAATGATATCATACGTTAAAAATAATCTAAAGAGTTGTCGGGAGCGGGGCTCGATGGGATGTCGCCTTGAGTCTAGCAGTGGTGGGTGTCGGGTCTAGACGAACCCGGAGGAGAGCTGAGATCTTTAGGGGTGGAATAAAACTACGAATTGAGGCCTCTTCTGTGAGCTTCGAAACGGACAGCACTTGGATGCTGCTCGGATGCAGGACTTCATGATAGTGCACTGAGTCAAACACTGACGGATGTCTGGTCGAGACGAACTCTGAGAGAGGTTACCTCTCTTTGAGCTTTGAGACGGGCAAGCGACTTCGCTCAGATGGCAGTACATCTGTCAAAAAAAGTTCCACCTCGCAGGTGTCGTCTCCTGTCGGAAGCTCGATTTGTTGGGTGAAATTTAAGCTAACGCTGGCAGGTGTTGGACCTGGACGAACCCGAAGGTGGCTGGGGTCTCTAGGGGTGGATTACACCTGGAGACTTGGGCCACTCTGTGAGCATCGATACAGGCTAACGACCCTGCCTGGATGCTGCTCGAGGGCGGACTTCATGATACCGCCTCGAGTCAATGAAACACTGGCGGGGGTCTGGTGCAGGTGAGGCTGGGGGGAGGCAGACATCTTTGGGGAGTGATATGCACCCGGAGTTTGGCGCCTCCACTGTGGCCTCAGAGACTGACAATTGGCCTCGCTTGGTTGTTACTCGGGAGCGGGGTTCCAGATGATACCGCCCTGGATTGAGCCCTGGCGTGTGTCGTGTGTCCAGGCGTCCCGGGGGTCTCTGATCTCTGATGAGCGGTAAACACCCGGAGTTTAGAGCCCATACTGTGTGCTACGAAACGGACGGACGGCCTCGCTGGGGTGATGCTTGGGAGCGGGACTCGATGGGATGTTGCCTTGAGTCTTACCACTGTTAGGTGTCAGGTTTGGAAGAGCCTGAGGGGAGCTGAGCTCTCTAGGGGTGGATTACAACTGGAGATTAGATGCTGCTCGAGAGAGGGACTTCATGATACCGCCTCGAGGCAAACACTGACGGATGTCGGGTCCAGACGAACTCGGAGAGAGGTTATCTCTCTTTGAGCTTCGAAACGGGCAAGCGACTTTACTCAGATGGCAGTACACCTGCCAAACAAACTCTGACCCTCAAGAAAAGATCGACTCCCTCAGGGAGCTGGAATTGATGGGTGAAATCTAAATAATTAGACTTGAGCCACAATAGACCTAAGGTCGCGGTGGAAGGACTGAAATATCCCACTCACAATAAAATCTAATCTAATCTAAGTCTTGTGTTATAACGTAGAAAATCTTTCTTCACAGTCGTTTAATAAAAGTGAAATTGACCAAGGGGTTGAAATTCGGTCTACAGTCACAAAAAAGTGATACAGGAGAAATCATTGCTAGTATTGAAACAGGAATTAAAAAATTACCTGAATCTTCACAACATTTTTATTAGATAAGCATGTAAAAATACAATTTCAAAAGACTTGAAAGAAAACAAGTCCACTAAAAACCAACATGTTAATCAAATGAAAATAGTTAAGTGATTGTGAGAGAAAGATTGTTTTTATGTTAAAGCAGATAAAGGTAACAATGTTGTGACTTTGGACAAAAACGATTATAAAGATAGAGTTTATAACGCCATAGAGACAGGACCATATAAAAAAAAACTAATTAAAAACCCGCTACCAAAAATGATATCGTACGTTAAAAATAATCTAAAGAGTTGTCACAACTTTATATCAAAAGACTTAGGAAGAAAGTTACAAGTTGCAAATCCTAAAGTCCCCAAAAAGTACCGTCTCCCAAAAATCCACAAACCAGGAAAATCAATGAGACCTATTGTTTCGGCTATAGACTCCCTGACATACAATTTAGCGAAGTGGTTGACAAATGAGTTTAAAAGCTTGCCCGTCAAACAAAAATGCTTTTCAGTAAAAAATTCCCTTGAATTTGTTAATGAAATCAAAGAGGTTACATTGATTTGAAGGCGAGGTTTCGATTTCATTTGATGTAACCTCATTGTTTCCTAGTAATCCTACGAAGCACATGTTATCTTATTTAGAAGAGTTGTTAAAAAATTATGAACATAAATAAAAAGGTCTGCAAAGAATATTTAACTTTAACAAACCTTTGTATTAAACAAAATATTTTTCAATTCAACAATGAGTTTTTTCAACAAATCCAAGGCATGGCAATGGGCATCCCGTTGTCACCATTTATTGCAGACCTTTTCATGAGTAGATTTGAAACAGATCTTGAAAGTGAAAGTGAGAATTTTCCTAGAGTGTGATTTTGTTATGTGGATGATATTTTTGCACGGTTTAACACAAACATTTGCAAAATAGAAGATTTTATTGCCAAATGAAACAATAAATTTGATTCTATAAAATATACTCACGAATTATAAATTAATAATAAATTACCCTTTCGAAATGTACTAGTTATCAAAGATAAAGACACTTTAGAATTCGATGTCCATAGAAAGGAAACCACAACTCTAGGCTACTTCCCGAATGACTCACATCATATGTACACACAAAATATGACCAGTCTGAATTTTTTAGTAAACAGGTTAATTAATTTTCCTTTCAGTAAAAGTAGATATACTAAAGAATTAAAGTATATTAAGAATGTGGCCGAATATAACGGATACACGGCTTGCCTAGTGGAGAAATTAATTAACAAACACACAACAAGGAAAATGTTAGCTGAATCAACGACTTTTAGAAGAGAGAAGGCTGAAAAAAACTTTGCTTACCATTTGAACCATGAATCACAAGGGGTCTAGATAGCATTTAAAAAAAAGCCAATTTGCAACTAACACTTTCGACAAAAAAATACTTTAAAAAACTTGATAGATAACCCAAAAGACAAGGATAGTACGGGCAAAATGTCAGGAATTTATGATATAAGTTGTAAAAATGGTGATTTTAAATACGTCGGACAAACAAAAAGATCTATTGGAAATAGGTTTAAAGAACATTTAGCAGAACTAAGATACGGTACTATAGATAGATATTCCGTCGCCCGACGTATTTGGGATAATAATCACCACATTAGGGAGGAGAATCTAAAATTAATAAAAAATGTTAGACAATCAGGACAGCTAAACGCCTTCGAATATATATATATATATATATATATATATATATATATATATATATATATATATATATATATATATATATATATATATATATATATATATATATATATATATATATTAGAAGTGTGCGAACCCATGTTTTGTTCGAACCGAACTATGAACGAACCCAAGCAAATATGTTGCCTCGAACATCGAACCTCTGAAATAGTATGTCTAAGGTTCACAGTCGAACTTCGAACTACTTAGAAATTCAAAATCGAACATCGAACTACCCAACATTTTTCAGTGTTCATATATCATTTCCTTAAATACAAAATTTAGAAATATTGTAACATACAATATTTGATATGTAAAAGATTCCCACTCTCTTTACAAAAAGGAAGGGTTTGACAAATTTGCAGGTTGATTGGGTGAAAATGCCTTGTAGAGATGGGTCAACGTTAAATCAAAAACACAAAAACAAAAAATATTTTAAACTTTTTTTAGATTTCTAGATCTATAGATAAGCTCAATTGTAAATATGTTGTTGTTTGGTATTGGCTAGGCAGTTTTAGCAAACAGATTGAGAGGGTTCAAAGTGAGCATGATAGGTATAAAATAAACCACTTACAAGTTTGAACTGTCTCCTGAATATTTAACTGTTTTGGCTCACTGTGAAATAAAGCATGTTGAAACCAGTGTTTTCCAAAGACAATCTGCAATTATCCTCAACTTCTGAAAATTTACGTTACCGATCGCCTTCGAACACCGCCATCATAATGTTGTTACTGAAATAGGCGTTGGGAGGCTAGGATATACAAGAAAAATAATTCTGTGATTGCTAAAGGGCTCCGTCGTGTCTCAATGTGTCCCATCTACTGTCAAAAATATGCATGAGTGAAATCTCCTGAAATTACGCTATCGACTCAATGACACCGATAACGAGTTTAAAGCGCCGCTACCGAGTTAAAGGGGCCGCAACTTCGCTACCTTTGGCAACATTCTATGCCTGTAAAGTGAAATTTCGAAGTATTTTTGAGCAACGAACTTCGAACTATTTTGAAGAATTACATATTTCGAACTTCGAACTACTTCAACATCGCTTGTGCAAACATATTTTCGAACCGAAGGTTCGGTTCGAGTTCGGGTTCGGTTCGGAATTTCGAAGCTTCGCACACCTCTAATATATATATATATATATATATATATATATATATATATATATATATATATATATATATATATATATATATATATATATATATATATACTATACAAGGAGAAAGGTTAAGGGCAAGTCCGCAAGGAGACAACCGCATACACGTGTTTGAAGCTTATTAGCTATCATCAGTACGGTATAGCCAGGTGATAATGGGAACACTCAGGATGAAGAAGCAAAAATACACGGAGTCACAACAATAAGCTTGAAACACGTGTACGCGGTTGTCGCCTTTTCTCCTTGTATAGTATACAGAAATGCCGTGATAAAAATCCTGTTATATATATATATATATATATATATATATATATATATATATATATATATATATATATATAGCTAAATCTACCAGTAATGTGTATGAATCACACTCCGCCGCCTATGGGTAGTCTCCTGATAAGATTACTTTACAAAATAAATATCAGCAGAAGCACGTCCGATAGATAATAAAAGAATACAGATATTTCTGCCAAACGAAATATGTTAATTTTGGTGTCGTTGGACCTCCCTAAATCGTTAGTGACCGACTACCTGCAGAAGAATATAAATAGAGTTGTGGATATAAGATATTTAGAATCAGTCATCTGATGACTCAAACTTGGCTAGTGAAACGATCGTCAGGTTTTTTTAAAATGCGTTGTGGTGATTTGGGTTCTCCAAGTGTGCTTATCAGTGCTCATCACAGGTTCTAATCTTCACTTAGATAAATAAATAATTTCAGTTCAGTTTATTCATCCCACTGATGACGCTAACTTAAAAGAAATGATCGCCAGGTTTGAAAACTGTATTGTCATGATGGGACCTCCAAATTGTACTTATCAGTGCTCATCACAGGTTCCAACCTTCACTCATCGTCAATTAGGTTATTGACAAAGCTGCTATTTCCTCATGAATACAGAAATATTCTTGGACAGACATATTGTTGATGCAGATGAACAAATTGAACACAAGAGCACTTTAGAGTGACTTCTGGTTTGCTTTTTACCAAATAGAACACACACACAAACGCATATATATATATATATATATATATATATATATATATATATATATATATATATATATATATATATATATATATATATATGTTCCACCTCGTACATTTTTTCAAATTCTTAAAAAGCGATAGCAGATTCAGAAACTACGTTAAAAATTGTTTAAAATAAGTTTTTGAACGGATTAATTCGCCCAGAAATAACGAAAATAAAAGGGGGTTATCATTTATAATACTCACCCTGTACTCTGGTGTCTTGATCGTCAAACGTCAAACTGACGATCAAGACACCAGAGTACAGGGTGAGTATTATAAATGATAACCCCCTTTTATTTTCGTTATTTCTGGGCGAATTAATCCGTTCAAAAACTTATTTTAAACAATTTTTAACGTAGTTTCTGAATCTGCTATCACTTTTTAAGAATTTGAAAAAATGTACGAGGTGGAACAAAAAATATATTATTTTTAAATAGAACACCCTGTATTTTTTTACATATTATAATTTATCGATTTATTTTTATTACAAAAATATATAGTTATAGCACATTTGGATAAGCAGTTTTTAAGTTATGATGAAATATGTAAAACGACAAATCTGTTTACGTATTACTCAATAATATACGAAGTAGCCTTTGAAAATAAAATTTTAACTTTGTATAAACGTCAAAAAGGCTAAGATTTGTTAGTGCTTTTTCTATTAGGAATCTTTATTGTGTGCAAAAAAGCGATCATGCCTTATCATAGTTTAGAGAATAGACGTAGAATTTTAGAAATATTCTTATATTGTAATAAAAACATTACTGCTTCACAAATGGAGTTTCAAAGACTGTATCCGCATGAGACTGTGGCTGGCAAAGGAACATTCAAGAATATTTACAAAAAATGTTGTGACACAAATTCATTAAAGAATGCAAATAGAAGAAAAAGAGGAATATTATTGGTGAGGAAATACAAATGAATATTCTATTATCGGTTATAGAAGAGCCAAGTTGGTCTACTTATTTTGTAGCTAAAGATTGAAATGTAAGCCAAATCAGCGTTATGCAACTTTTAAAAATAAATAAATATAAACCTTTTCGCATTCTTCCTGTTCAAGACTTAACCGAAAATCATCGTCAACAAAGAATACTGTTTTGCCAACAAATTATTGAAAAATATAATGAAAACAATGATTTTTTGCGAAATGTGTTTTGGACTGATTAGTCGTCTTTTTCTACAGCTGGTTTGTTTAATAGACATAACAAACATCATTGGGCTACAGAAAATCCACATATTAATTATTTTTTATTATTATTATTGCTTTATTGGTATATAATAATACATAATATGGTAAAGCAAATAAAAAAACAAGGACGTAAAACTGTCAATGTGTGGTGTGGGATACACCAAAACAAAATAATTGGTCCTTTTTTTTTACATACAAATCTCACAGGTGTAGTTTATCTCCATTTGCTAAAAGAGCAAGTTGAGAAATATTTGCATGACTTGCCAGTTATTCTAAATTTAAAAGCAATCTGGCAGCAAGACCGTCCTCCCCCACATAACGTTAGACCTGTGACGAACTATTTAAACCAAAAATATGACCTCTGGATAGAAAAAAATGATCCCATCCAGTGGCCGGCAAATGCCCCGATTTAAATCCGCTAGATATTTTCCTTTGGGGTGCTCTCAAGAACAATATTTATAGTGAAGAACTGTCGGGGGACACTGTGTAATTAAAACAGCTTATACGACGAGAAATAAATTCTTTTAACGAAAATGCAGCGGTATTTGAAGATGTGCGATCAAATTTTTTACGGCGAATTTTCAAATGCTTAGAAAACAACGGAAGTTATGTAGAAGATACAGTGTAAATCTTTATGCTGTTTTCTAATTTTTGTAAGTTTGATACTTTTATTTTATTTGTTTCCTTGTGTATGGTTTCGTTATATATTTTGTTGTGACGATCATTGAATAGATATCTTAGCTAGTTTTGTATAATAATTAACTAATCATTGACAAATCATATTTTTAGGATAAACTAATAGTTTGACGTTTGTATAAAATTAGAATTTTGTTTCCAAAGGCTAGTTTGTATATTATTGGGTAATGCGTAAACAGATTTGTCTTTTACATATTTCATCATCAAAACTGCTTATCCAAATGTACTATAACTATATATTTTTGTAATCAGAAAAAATCTACAAATTATAATATGTAAAAAAATACAGGCTGTTCCATTTAAAAAAACTATATTTTTTGTTCCACCTCGTACATTTTTCAAAGTTCTTGAAAATAGCCGATTCAGAAACTATGTTAAAAATTGTTCAAAATAAGTTTTTGAACGAATCAATTCGCCCAGAAATAACGAAAATAAAAGGGGGTTATCATTTATAATACTCACCCTGTACATAGAATAATATTATTAACTAAGGTAAAAAATTTGGATTTATGAAAAACAACGTATAAAAAACGAGTTAAAATACTAGCCCATTGTCATATCAGGATAAAAAAGATTTATTGAACTGACAGAACACCATTCGACACTATAAATATTACGGATAGAACATGATTAAAAAAACACACAAATGAACCTGTAATGAGCACTCTGGGGAATCAATTTATCACATCACGTTTTTAGACCTAACGACCGTTTCGCCATGAGAAGATTAATAAAAACTTTCGGCACTTCTTTATCTTTAGGCTATCTATACATTGGTAATCTACTTATCATGCCTGGTTCCACAATTGGTTATTGGTTATCCACAAACTAATAGGGACACTGTTACATTGAAGCATGCATTACCTGAAAAACCTCTTTCAGTGTCATCGACTTTCCGTCTTTCAGTGTGACTACCTCATCGGCGTGATTTTTGAGCGTCTTCTTGATGAACCGGAGCAGGTGTTTCTGGTTCATGCAAGAAGCGGCGTGGATGTGCGTGTCCACTTTGCGTATGTTGTAGAAATCCCTGTGTGGCACTGCCTTCTGATTTGCCAGTTCTCTCAGTTCGTTCAACAGAACATGTAACTGAAACTTTGACGACAAATAACTCAGGCGGCGGTAGCAGAATGATTTCCTGAAAAAAAATTTTTTTACTGTATTTACATTAAAGTATACACTTATTTACTTAGTCATGATATGTGAAGTAAAACAGTCAAAATTTTTCTGAACATTTTAGATGAATGTTTTATTAGGAATTATACGTTAAATAAGACAGAGCTTTTCAGAGAAAGATTAACGATGAATTAAATACATACAGATATGTTTATCAAGCTGGTCAATGTATATTTACATGAAGATTAAAATGAACAAATTAATAACTCACTAAGTGAAGACTGGAACCTGTGATGAGCACTGATAACTCAACTAACAAAAATGTTCTATAATTTTTAAATAATAGTGCAAATTTGTTGTGTTACTGTTATATTACTGCTCTTCGAAAGCAGTTTTGTTCTATTAAGACTGCCAAGGTTAGTATTTAGCTTCTCGCAGCAAAATGCTTCTTTAAATTTATTGTTAGAATGTTCTTAGAGCAGAATTATAAAACATTTTAGGGATTTCTTTTTTCATTGTTTTGTAAACGTCTATACAACAATCGTTATAGAATATATTAGCTTACAGAACAAAATTGTTCTGTAATGGCTTTTTAACAACGATCTTCCAAACATATCTATCAACTTGTAAACATTTATAAAGCTTTTCTTTAAGTGATTATGTGAGCAATTATAAAACAGTTTTGTTAACATTTTCTACGATACAATATAGCTGCAAATAGCATAGTCTACTTGAACGCAGGTGTTAAAAAACTATTTTATTGTTGGATGGAACGCGACTGTAATAGTACACTTAGAAAACAATTATAGTACAAAATTATTTCTTTGTATAAAAGTGTGTTCGCTGGGATCTTTATAAAACATATTATAGCTTTTGTATGAAGCACCGTTATATACTTTTTATTTCGTGGCAAGTTGTGTATTCTGTAGCATGTAATTTCTAAACATGTCCAATTTGCAATCAATAAATAAATGGAAACAGGTAAAAAGAAGCGGTGCTTTTTGAAGGAAAGTCGATAAATATATAAATATTTTAGAAAGTAGCAAATTTGTTAATAAACATGTTAGTAGTGTTTTACATAGTAAGCAACACAACAAACAACAATTTGGGTTTGAGGTTAAGTCACATATTGCTACTACATTTATGTTGCATAAATATCGCAGCTAACGCGAGTTTAGCACTATACTGATGTGTAAGTGTTGCCGAAAATGCTTTTATAGAACAATTAAATACACCATATGTGTTATAGAGCTACATGCAGGTCTTTCTCAGTGCAGCAATGGGAAACATATTATTTTAAAGCTCTATAAGCGCTGTTTGTGTAACAATCTGCTTACTGCGCCATCTGCAGCCACACTGCCAATATGATCATCAGTTTGCCCAAATATTAGGGCACAGGACCGTACTTAGCCATAAATAGTTGTTAATGGTTAGTTACCCATGATCATGATACAACTAGTAGAGATATTACATACATATCACATCACATTACATAGACATACACATCCTCACACACGCATGTGCACGCATTAAGATCCAAAATTATTTTCTGACTTAAAATAAATTAAAGTGAAGAAATTGGCTTTGTTATTATTAATTGCAGGGGATTATAGTAAAATGAAAATATCAAAATCCTAAAACTTTTTGATCCCTTGTAGGAATGGGGAGAAAAAATGTAGTAATAATGTAAAGCATACATAGACTTGGCAAATATCGGTGGCGCTAGTCTACTTTTACTGTAAAAGCCAAACTTTAAAATTAACAATAAAAGTCAATGCCAAGCCTACTTTATTTTTGTTTAAATACGTCTTTGTTCATATTACAGGTTTTAAGATATCGTACACATTGTTTCAGTTATTTGTCACAAAAAGGAAACCAATAATTTTTCCATGACAGGGATACAAATTCCCTGAATCTTAGTCAATTTTCCCCCGATTTCCCTGACAAAATTTTTTCATCTACAAATTCATTGACTTTTCCCGGTTTTCCAGACGAGTGGGAACCCTGAACAAACCAATAGTAGTAAAAGTTAACAAAAACTGGCGGGTGTTCTTCACATTCTGTAGAAGATGGACTGCGAATTACTCTATCCATGATATTGTAGAAAGGAGAAATGAAATATTCAGTAGGCTAAGAAACGAGACAGAAGTTTAAAATAAAAGAAAAAATCCATTATTTGATAAGCAGAGTTAGAAAACTTAATATTAGTGATTTGATGTTTTAGTATTTTATTACATGACCATATCATTGGGCTTGTTTAAATGTATTTATATCAAATTCAACTAACTAATTACTTCCACATCGTTACGTGTGAAAGTATCGGACCGGCGACGAAAATTTCAAATTTTTTTTTCGCTGAAACGTCGTAAAAAGGGTAAAAACATATAGAAAACATGATATGGGAAAGAAAATCTTTTTTGTCTGTTGGTCTGTATGTCTGTCTGTTTGTAGCCACGATAACTTTAGAAGGAATTGAGATATCGTCTTCAAATTTGATATACAGTTAGCACCCGACGCAACCATACACCAGGCAGAAGTGTATGCCATAGAGTTGTGTGCAAGGGAAAGTATAAAAAAACCAGTGCACACACAAATCGATAAAGATATATGGAGATAGCCAAGCTGCAATAAAGGCTCTTGGTTCCTACCAGTGTAATTCAAAAACAGTATGGAGTTGTAAATCTGCCCTTAACGAACTGGGCAGCTGTAATGAGGTATCGCTGGTCTGGATACCGGGTCACTCGGACCATGATGGCAATGTTGCGGCCGACACGCTTGCCAGGAGTGGTGCCCAGAGAGACTTTGTCGGACCAGAACCAGTGCTGGGGATAACATCATGCACAGCAAAACGCACCTTAAAGACCTGGACAGAAAAAATAACAAAAATGACAATCCAGTATTGGCAAAATCTTCCAGGATTAGCTCACTCTAAGGCCTTCATAAATGGCCTGTCCGAGTCAAGGGCTAAAAAACTTCTAGAGCTAAACAGACCACAACTGAGTACTCTAGTCGGTCTGTACCTGTCGGCACTGTCGCTTGCGTCACCACATGCACCGTATTGGAGTCTGTCAGGAGAACGAGTGACGGCTATGTATGGAGAGTGACGAGACAGCAAAGCACGTACTGTGTTCCTGTCCGGCAGCGGACAGGACTAGATACCTGCTCTTTGGCAAGATAAAGCTCGCTCCGAAGGATCTGGATCAACTATCGCCCACAAAGATTATCAACCTCTGCAGGAGGCTGGCTTTGTTGGGCGAACTATAGACTATTAGGCGTGAGCCACAATAGACCTTATGGTCGCGGTGGATGGATCAGTATGGCCCACTCACAATCAAACCTAACCTAACCTAACGTAGCACCCGACAAACTAATGATTCAGACTGTTTTCAGGTAAAATCGCTCCAGAGGATATTGGGACGTGATTTGGAGAAAATTGCCATTTTTCCTTTAAAACTCGAGTAATATAACATTTTTGGCTGGTGAGTGAGTGCCAAGACGAGACGAGCGACCTGGCTGGGCAGAATGAGGTGACCCTCATCTGGGTGCCGAGTCACTCGGGGGTCAAAGGCAATGAAGAAGCTGACAGTCTCACTCGGGGGTCAAAGGCAATGAAGAAGCTGACAGTCTCGCGAAGAGAGGGTCAACAGAACCATTTATGGGACCAGAACCGGCTCTGGGCGTGGCAAAGAGCCCTGCAAGCCATTAGGTCCTGGGTCAAAAACCAACACAAGGTGTACTGGGCGGACTGTCCAGGGCCCATACATGGGAAGTCAATAATTGACGGACCCAGTTCAAAGAGAGCTGTGGAGCTGCTAAATCTTAGCAGAGGACAGCTCAGAAACACAACAGGTCTCTTGACAGGACACATGGCCGTCAAGAAACACCTGCATAAAATGGGGCGGTTCGAAGGGGACCTCGCATGCAGACTCTGCGGCGAGGGGGAGGAATCAGCCCAGCACATCTTGTGCGAGTGTAAAGCTCTGGACCGCAAAAGACAACTGATCTACGGTCAGTCTAGACCGGAGACAGAGCTATATAAAACTTCACCCTACCAATCGCTGTGCAGACTAGTTCAAGGCACAGTGATTTTGGAATGGGTGGAGTAAGACTAAGAGTATGCACAATCAACCAAAGGTTGCAGTGCTATCGGGGCGGCAAGGCCGCGGACGAACCCTGTGGGAAAAAAATAACATTTGAGGGTTTGTTTATTAGAAAACGTTCAATTTCATAAAACATCTGGTATTCTGTGCTGAAATTTAATTAGGGGTTAAAGTTATGGGGGTTAAATATCGGTGACACAAATTTCGAAATTTTCTTTTGCTAAAACGGGGTAAAAAGTCTTCAATCGTACAGAAAACTTGATTCTGGAACGAATTTTTTTTGGTTTGTCGGTCAGTCGGTCTGTCTGTCGGCCTGTATATCTGTCTGTTAGTAGGCGTAAATAAAAATTATATTATATTATTAAAACGAAACGCATGTGATACAAGTGGTCCCAAATAAGAATTAACCAATGAATCAGTCTGAAATGTAGTATGGTGTCGTTTAACAAATTAATGCTAATTTCCTTCAGCTACGCCACCCGTCTTGAAACAAGGGTACTTATTGATCAACCCCCGTATAAAAAATTTAATTGACACTGTATAGGACAGTGCATTTACATGGGATAAATAATAGTGCTGAGTCATTCATAAAAACAAGCTATTAGTAAATTGTACATTTTTAAAATTACACTGGCAAAGATAATTTATATCCTTATTATAGCTTACAAAATGATAATAAGTTATAAATATATAAAACACGAGCTTGTTGTTCACTGATTATTACAGATAAATGTGGAGAACTATTTTGATAAATTTACTATACAAATTAACTTTATTTTTTATTGTTATTATTATTTTCCAATTAGACATGCCTTGGTAAATAACAATATATAATTATGATATAATTATAACTCACAGTGGTCCATCAGCGATCATGTTGCACATGTAATTCATATCAGTTATGTAAGTCAACAAATCAGGCACTTCGTAAGGGCAAGCCTTCTTATTTTCATAGTCCTCTTTGTTTGAGTAAACCACATACACACCGTTCTTGGCTTCAAACACATGCTCAGATTCCGTGGTTTCGGGTGACTCCCAGGGATGGTGAGATGGTGGGTCTATTGCATGATCTGCAAAAAATAATATCAAGATAATCACCAGCAAAGAAATTGCTGAGAACAATGATCAATTTATTATATTTTAGAACTGGGAACTCTGGTTGGCCTGTATACAGGACACTGCCGCTTGCGTCACCACCTGTACAGAATTGGGCTGGGACAAGAATAGGTGTGCTGACTGAGTATGGAGAGTGACAAAACAGCATAGCACTCATATACTCTAATTTACCCTGGATATTAAAAAAAATTGGCTACAAATAGGTAACAGTTAACTTTACCTTCAATGGTCTGTTTGTCATCATGTTTCTGTTGGTCCTTGTTAGGATCGAGGAACTTGTCTGCGATTAGGGCAAAACTCTGGTGGGACAGTTTCATGTAACGTTTTCTAATATTGAGAGCTTGTATAAGAAGTTGTGAAGCTCTTTGTAAGTCTTCCAGTGGCACCTGAAAACAAAACAATATTAAGTACAGCTGTAGAGGCTTTTTCTTTGGCTTCACAAATTAGTGTTTCCTTATCTGCAACTGGCTTCGAATTGTGTGACATCGTCGGGCAGAAAAAAATTGTGCTGTCTGCATGCGCTCCCACACTGACTGTGTAACCTTTCCTCGGACTATGATGACAATGTCGTCCGCATAGCCCTGTACCTCATACCCCCCTCACGAGAGCCTCCCCAGCAGGCCGTTCACGACTAGGCACCAGAGCAAGCGAGACAGAACGTTCCCCTGCGGACACCCTGCCGCGAGCCCTTAGTTTAGTAAACTCTACTTTGTTTCTCTTTTTTATGTAATTTTCATGCTTATGTTAATATATGTATTCTATTACTTATGTGCACACACAAACCTAATTTGTTTTATAGTGCATGAATAATTTATCGTTCCTGTAAAATGCTACTGTTGTATTTCTTCTGTATTTTGCGTTTTGGACAAATAAATATTATTAACTCAGGTATATAAACGCGAGTATAGTTTTATAGTGGGTCAAGTAATCGACTAACCTGTTACTGTTATAGCTATATGCAGCCTGCATCTGGTATTTGGTTTTATACTGATCATTTATTTTGTAAAGTGTAGTATTTGTACTTTAATAGTGTTTATAAAACAGCCGTTTGCCACTATTCCCATAACACTGCTGTTATAATTGGTAGTTTCACATGTTTAGGCAGTAAAAATAAAACCATAGTACTGTTTTGTTTAATTCTGTATTTCGTTTCTTTAGAACTTAGGAATTGTAGGTTAATATTTTAGTCATTCTATTATTAGTGACTTTGGTTTTTATTCTTTTTAGTGAATTTGTTTTTAAAAAATTCACTAATAGAGAGGTATGGATGGTGAGACTTTCCAAAAATTTTTTCAAATGAGCGCGAATTTGGGCCCCTAAAGCCCATATCCGGGGTCAGTTTCGATTTTTATATGTTTATATATATATATATATATATATATATATATATATATATATATATATATATATATATATATATATATATATATATATATATATATATATATATATGTATATATATATATATATATATATATATATATATATATATATATATATATATATATATATATATCCAACCGATAACTCAAAAAATAATTTACCGATTTTGATGAAACTCGGCAAGTGCCTTACTTTTATTAATAGCTTGGATTAGTTCGTTAGCCAGGAAAATCGGAGAAGGTTTTCTGGGAAAATTTTGAGTTTTCTTTCTCAGAAAGTTACAAAGCTATTTCGATGAAATTTGGTATGCATGTTGCTTTGGGAAAGGCCTAAATATGTACCAAAATCCAGCTTTCTAGGTATACAGAAAATTGAGCTATTCAAATTTGAACATTTATTTTTAATATCACCGCGTTTCATTGACAATGGCACACCTGGCTTATATGAGATCTATTATGTCTGAGCGTTGCCTGGCAACGGATAATTTGATATTATTGCACAGGTCTGTTACACGCTGTAACTGACGTTTATCGTATGGTATTAGATTGTTTTATCTGTTTCAGTTGACACATTATTTGTGTTATTTGGTAATTTTTATATACAAGTGCAAATTATTCCTTTATGATTTTATTAATGTTAGTGGGTGGACTAAACAGTGTTTGTTATGTTTTATCAACACATATAAAGGATCAAAGTTTTACAAAATGTCTGATATGCAACAGGTTATTTATCTTCTCTCTGATGCTTTGGCGGTAATTTTAGTGAAGTTTATGGTTTAACGGTCCATAATTTTAGCTAATTTTCGTACAAAAAAATCGTCAATGAGGAGACCGCGACTTTAGAATTTTAAAAAGATTTCTTCAAATAAGCGCAAACTAGGCCCCCTGGAATCCATTTACGTTCAGTTTTGATCTGTTTACATATATACAGGCTGACTCATTTTTACGGTAAAGCTCAATATAATTATTATACAATAGACGAGAAAAAATTGTATAAGTTAATTATAGGGTGTCTTGAGCTGCATCTTATAAAATTATTTTGACAATCACAACCTGGCCCATAAGTCGTTGGTGATCCCTACAATTTTTTTCGAACAGCCTTATTTTATTGCATTTTTTATCTAAATATGTAAATCAAGACGCAGTAAGTGCGTTTTGGTAGCAAATTTTCATTAAATGCTTCAAATTTCAATAACTCAATTTGCTATTAACCGAAGGTTTGTTGGCTAGGAAACCAACATTCAAAGTTTATTGTCGGAAAATGTTTGTACATTTCCAAAAAATATGTTATTTTGATAAAATTTGGCACATTGTTTCTACTATATAGGTTATACCGTAGCCAATTTGTGACTGCTTACATTAAAAAGACATATTTGCTATTCAAAGCATTTTTATAAAAATTCACTGCCATAACGCACTTGCTGCGTCCAGACTTTTTTTAATAGTCAATAGCTAAAAAGTTGGTCTCAATTGCTCCCCTATCTAGCCACACGCATTACCATTTCTGAGCTAGTCCGTGGTAACGTCGTGGCATTATAATAAAAGAAAGCGTTATAAGTTTGCCCATTCAAAGCAATTTAATTATTGTCATGTATTTTGCCTTTTGACTTCTGAAGCTTAAATAAGTGAAGTTTCCGTTTGTCATTACAAAAATTTTGTGGCTCTGTGCCATTATTTACCGGCGTTATATGTTAAGTATCGATAATATGTTTTGCAAATGTAGATTTGTCAGCGTGGTTATTTCTAAGTGCATAATTAATGAAGTCATATCATAGCTCACGAGCATACCAGCGTCAGGATCATCCATTATTCACCGGATCGCCCTGTATACCAGTATCAAATTCTTCTATTTCGTCGTCCCTTTATAATTGAAAGTAACCACCGTGCTCGAATATCCAACGAGTTGGTAAAAGCTATTCATCGTTTACATTATAGCTACCAGGGGCGGCTCCTCAATAAGTGCGCCCGTGAGCGCGCACTGCCGCCTGCCGTGGAAAGAATAATATTTTTGCTATGCTATATTTTAACACATTTTTATCTACTTTTTTACCTCCTGCATTCAACAAACAAAATTAGTATATCGAGGATCACAGAGCGTCGGCAGCCATTAATACAGAATAGAGAATCAGAATAAGTAATGTTAATCGTTGCAGACGTTATATACATCCATATCCATATAAAGCACTCGGGCGCCGATGTGTATTTTTCGGCGCTCTCATGAAATGCGATACTTCAGTGTGAAATGAAAGCCGAATCTTGATGATCTTCGTCGAAAACGACCGAATAAGCAATCTGTTGTGCGCTATAAAATTACACACTTCCAGTTTGTAGTGGACTTTTGGCAGAGCGTGTGTACCTACTACCTAGTAATTTTCGTCTTCGCGTCGGATTGATTTTTAATTAGATCATTTCGTTGTTGTTTACATGTTCTAACAAGACAGTTATTATTATTACTATGGCTACTACTTCGGCTTGCTTAATAAGTGGACAAAATAATTGTGATACTGTGATTAATTCAATGGATAATATTTTAAATTTAAAGTTTAACTTTTTAAGGGACTTTTTAACTAATATAACGTATAACTAACTAGAGGAAAACTTGGTGAGTAGTTAATAATAATTAAGTTTAGTAAGTAGTTTTTTTTATAATATATTTTCGGGGGAAAATATGCGAGCCCTTTTTTTAGTGATGTTTTATTTTTAAAAATTCACTAATAAAGAGGTATCGATGGAGAGACTTTGCAAACATTTTTTCAAATGAGCGCGAACTAGGACCCCTAGAACCCACATGAATTTATGACCATGACAACTATAAATAAAAACATGCATGTTGCTACGTTAGGGTATTTTGACTGATTATGCTGTTAGCTAATATGTGTCAATATTACCTTAGAAAACTATTCCGTGTCGAATAAGTTTTCCTAGAAGGCTGATTAGAGACAGATGCCGAGCAAGAGATTTGTCGTCATTGTCACAGCAATTGTTACTGCTGCGAGGTTAGATTCTCCGGCTGCTCCCTACATTACTTTATACAAGGAGAAGTGTAAAGTACTGTCAATTTTAGCAGGTTGACTTTTGGGATGTTTAGGCATGCGGTCTCATTATTAGTTCTGGTGTCGTGCTGCTTAAGCTGGCCTTTTCGGAGATACAATTTTTTTAAACTTTTGCGATTTGGAAGATTTTAATGAAAATTCTCTACTATAACGCACTTGCTGCGTCCAGACTTTTTAAACTTTATGTTGGATCATTTCTGTAGTCAAGACGAAATACCAATCAACATGATGCAAGTTTAAAAATTTTGTCCCTCTCTTCAAAAAAAAAAGGCTAACTTATTCTGTCACGTTATCAACTTACCCCACTTGTGTCTTCTCCTGAGATCGACACTCTCTGGAAATGTGGAACGAAATCGTGCTCATCCAATATAGCATCTTTCTGATCTTCGGCAGTAATAGATGGTTCATAGTGACTTCTTTTGTCTTCCAAAGCTCTAGAAAGAAAGAAAAACGTAAAAATTTTGCAAAAGAAAATGTTATCACTTGAAACTTGATTAAAATAACATCGTTGTTTTAAATAACACTTTAAATTGGCAGTTAAAATGCTATTTATATAAAGCATTGGGGGTTCCTTTCTTATTTTTCTTTATGCTCAATTTTTTTTTCAGAAAAAAATAGAAAGAGATAGCCTATGTGCCGAATATAGGAAGTATATTTGTTTCATTGTTATTTATTTATTCACTTAAATTTGCACCTACAGAACTGAACAATTCCAAATGGTACTTAAAAAAAAACAACAAATATAACTCAAAGTAACAAAATCACTGCCTTGAGGCAGTTTTCATCCTAAACATAGCAATATAAAAGATATCACAATTAGAAAAATTAGCATTATAATTATGCAACAATCTGTCCATGAAACTGTTACATCCATAGTTGGTCCTGTGTGTTCGCTCAAAAAAAAGTTGCTGTTGGCAAGTTGAGCGTGGTGGAACATGGAAAAGGACCAACTCGAGCAGATCATTACAGTCAATGAGACCATTAATTAACTTATATATAAACATCAATGAAAGATACTCATGTCACGCTTTGAGACTTACCATACCACAAAGAAGCAATCTGACATCATACCCAATATCTTGGCAAGGAAAGTGATGCTTATAAAGAAGGTACTTAACAAATTTGTTTTGTACCCTTTAAATACGATGAATGTGGCAAGCATAGGATGGAAACCATACAGCACAACAATACTCAATATTACTTCGAACCAAGGATGTATACAAACTAGTGATTGCCCTTGTGTCAGTCATATGTTTTGTATGTCTTTTAACAAACCCCAAAAGTCTGCAACATTTCACAATCACAGCATCAATATGCAGATTAAATGACAAATGATTTTTGAAAATTACACCAAGATGTGCAACTGAAGTGGCAACGTCCAACACCGTGTTATAAATGGTATAGCTATGAACAATCCGATTCTGACCTCTAAAATAGCTCACAACCTTACATTTACCCACATTAAGCGACAACAAGTTTGAACTGCACCAGCGAGTCAAGTTGTCGAGATCATGTTGCAAAGTGTTGACACCATGGACAACTTCAGAAAAAAACTTGAAGTCATCTGCATACAATAAACATTTCAAAACAACTCACATGATTAATAAAAAGATTGAAGTGAACGGGACCTATATGTGATCTCTGTGGTACCCCAGACAAGACGAGGACCTCATCTGATAGAGCACCACCAATGCTAACAAATTGCTTTCTGTCAGACAGGTAAGATCGAATCCACGAAAGATAACAATCACAGATGCCCATTGCAAACAATTTTTGCAGAAGAAGGGTATGACACACACTGTCAAAAGCCTTTGATACATCAGTGTATATAACATCAACTTGTTTACCAGCCTCCAATGCATCCGACACGTAAGATTGAAAAATGGCGAGATTAGTGACCGTTGACCTTCCACTATAGAAACCATGCTGCTCTCCAACAATACTGTGTTTCAAGGTATTGGAAACCTCATCCGCAATGATAGATTCAAATAGTTTCGGTATTACAGGTTCAATTGAAATACCTCTATAATTGACAACTTGTGTCTTATCACCTGATTTGTGAATGGGGATCAGAGTGGACAACTTCCAAAGTGAGGGGCAAAAACCTGCATTGAAAAACCTTTGAAAGATACTACATAAAAGGCCGCTCAAAGAGTGTCGACAATTTTTCAAAAATGAAGAAGGAATACCATCCAAACCAGCTCGTTTTTTGCCATCTAGTGTCAATTTTATCCTCGATTTCCTCAACTGTAAAAATATGCATAGAAAGGTTATGTGCAGACCGTATATTAGATACATCACAAAAATCAACATCAATGGAACCATGGTCAGAATAACAGGATTGAAAATCTGCAGCAAAGGCGACTGCTATATCAGACTTATTATTATATATTACATTATTAAAACTCATTCTATTTGGAATCCTAGAGTCCTTCCTCAAGGAATTAACGAAAGACCAGAACTGTCTGATATCAGACTGAATGATCTGCTCTGTACTAGTCACAAACTGTAAATAATTGTAGTCAATGCGATACTTAGTGTCACATCTAAGATTAGAATATTTCATATAATCAGATTCAAGACCAGTTCTTTTAAATTTACGGTAACTTTTATTTTTCTCAGTGATGAGTTTACGAAGTTCCGAATCAAACCACCGAGGATATTTAGAACTTTTCGCTGTTTTCGATGGAACATTTTGGCTAATAGCCTTGTACAACACATTGTAAAACTGATGTGTTGACAGATCAAGATCACTTGAGTAATCAATAACAGACCAGTCATAATCCAAGAAACACTGATTCACACAAGCATAGTCAGCTTTGTCAAAATCAAATGTTTCAACTTGAGTTTCATTCCTGAGTGAGGGAAGATACGTAAAACTAACTGTCACTTCCAAAGGAGGATGATGCAGATCAACTCGAGATAGAGGATTTGTACTCTCTTCAACTGTGACTTCGTGGAAGTCAGAAAATAACATGCAACACACCAACAGTGTCACATATACAAGCACTGCAGAACAAATCAGCAAAATCAAGCACAAAAAAACAGCTCAAAACGACACAAAACAAGAGAGCAACTATTCCCTGTTTATCATCATTTTTAATGGTTTTTATTGCTTTCTTTTTAGTGAATTTTCGTAGAAAAAATTCACTAATGGTAAGATCCCGACTTTTGAATTTTGAAAATTTTTTGCAAATGAGCGCGAACTAGGACCCCTAGAACCCATATCCGGGGTCAGTTTCAATTTTTATATGTTTATATATATATATATATATATATATATATATATATATAATTATGTCACCCTGTATAACTACGTCGCCCTGTATATGACAACCATAAATTAACTGCTCCGATATCCATGTGGATATCGTCCACTCAGCAAGACAACGACCCCTCGCAGGTGTGAGTTGCGACCTCAATAGGAAACGCAGATTAATCAAAAATAGTTTATAAGTACATCTACTGTTACATTTTAAGACTGATTTTTTACTTGTTAATTCATTAGAAACATTCATTGTTCACTAGTGGTTAATTTGTATTAATCCATTTAATATTTAATTGTACCTTTTGGTTGAAAATAAATTATTTTTATCAGGAAGCCAAAAGGGCCTTATTTAACTGGCGCTGCGAACCGTATCCAGTAACGACTTTTTGGCAACTTAAAAGTTCACAAAATTGTCGGTCGTTTTTAAACGTTTGTGCTGGAAGAACCAAAATTCAAGAAGAAGCAGTTTGGAAGAAAAGTCATTGGACCAAAAAGACCAGCAAAGAAGCATCCTTTCGTAAGTCTTTCCATCTTTCACTTCCAAAACAATTGTGTCTTTTTCGATTTTCTAGTATTCACAAAGATTTTTTTCTCTTTGAAATACCTAACTTAAATATTTTGTTGCATTTAAAAGCTTCTGTCTTCATAAATGCGATAGAATAAATTAGCTATTGAAGTAAATATTTACAAACTTCAGTTTTTCGTAAATATAATAAACTCATCATTCACGTATGAACAAAATCTTCTTTTAAAAAACCTATTAAAATAAATATTGAAAAACTATTTTGCTGTGTTTAAAAAATTCCTTTTTCATAAATACGGTAAAATTAATTAATTGTTTAGAATATTTGCAAGGTTAATCTTTTCCCAAATATAATTGAATTATTGATTGGTAATATTACAGAGCTATTTTCTTTCATAGTACATATTATAATTTAAAAGCATTTTTATTGTATTTTAAAATTAAATTTTTTGAAAATACACGAAAAAACCTATCAAGAATTATTTTAATACTTTTGAATCAATAAATAAATTATCAAATTCCCAGCATTGTGTAATATACAAAACCTTTTATTTCATTTTAAAGAAAACTCGCTAATATTGCAACATAATAATTTAGTAGTTTTACAATAATATTACAAAACAAACATTCCACAAATTACTGCCTGCGTAAAGCGCATATACTACTCAGTCATTACATGTAAAACTGATGACAAAGTAAAAACCGTACAGACGTGTATAATACATCTTCAATTTCACTAACAGACTCGTATGATTATTAAAGATAAACGCTTTTTAAAGGAAATATTTTATAGCGTAAAATTTAAAACATTTAATGCAATTATAGTAATTTATTTTCGCCGTTTCTACTTATTCTTTGATTATAGATTATTGATTACCTTTATAATTAAGTATTAAAAATTAAGAGCTGATTATTATTCTATTATTTTCCAATTTCATCCATCTGTGTACCAATAAAAGCCACTCTTATTACCCTATAATTAAAAATAAAAATAAAAACTTCCTTATAGCAACTAATACGTTACATGAAGTTTCGTGAAAGATTCTCCCATAAGATCCCCGAAAAACTTCAGACACAATATTTTTCGATTTAATTACTGTCTTTCAATTTCACCAAAAATTTTAAATTACCACAAAATACCAGAGACATCCATTGCATCTATTTACCAAACATTTATTACAGTACTTATTAAATAGAAGTGTGGTCAAAGAGAATTTGTTTATGGGTGCATTCCATTCATTTCAAACAAAAATTGCCTGAGTCCTTACAAGAACATTAAGTAAGTACATTTAAAACAAGTATTTTTTGAATTTTAAAACATACAATTCAAAACAAACCAAAATTTTTAAACAAAAATATTGAATACATTTTTAAACAAAATTTTCTTAGTTTTTGCAAGAGTAGCTAATAGATTTAAAATAAATAAATCCCAAATTTTACACGAGCCTTTAATACATTTAAAACAAAATTTTCTAATTCTCACAAGAACACTTAATAAATTTGAAACAAATAATTTCCAAAAATTTTTTTAATAAAAACATCCAACACAATTAAAATCAATTATTGTCTAAATTTATAAGATCATTTAATAAAATTAAACAAATAATTGCTAAGATTTTCCAATAACCTTTAATACACCTAAAACAAATACTTTCAATGTTTATAAAGGCATCTAACACATTTAAGTCAAATAATTTCTACATTTAAACAAATAATTGTTAAATTTTACAAAAAGCATCTCATGCATTTGAACAAATAATTCTAAATTATAAGAAGTCGATTTTAAAGTACACCTCGATAAACCTGGATTCCTTCGTAAGGAAGTTGAGTAGATTTAGTGATTTATTTGCTAAAATTATTTTGATTACTTATTAATCAATAAGAGCTATATAGTTCGTTACAAAAAAAAAACCGTATACATCCATAAAACAAAATTTAACTACTAAATCCATGAATTGTCAAATAATTCGTGTAAAATGTCACTTGTAAAGAAAAATTACCATCTCTTGTATTTTCCAAAATTCTTATGTCACATATCAGCTAGATCCAATATTAGTGTTGAAACAATAATGATTTGTATTTATAACCAAATTTTCAGTTAGAATAAAAAAAAATTCTATTAAAAATTTAAATCATTTTTTAAGGGATGAATTTAGTCATTACACAAGGCTAATGCCTAACACAAATAAAACTAAGTCAATATAAAATTATATTATACCAAATTTCAAAATAAATTAAAATATTTGTGATTTGATAAATCAATTTTCAAAAATCATAAAAAAATGTTACAAAAATTTTAGTTCCATTACCCAAATCACAAATCAATATTTTATTATTGTAATCATACACTAAAATCTGCAGAAAAAGAAATCACTCAACAAATAAAAAACGAAAGGAACTGTTGTCAATTATAAGGAATGTCAAACTTTTAGGCCGTATCTCTTTGAGAAAATTTTAAAGTTAAAACGTCGTTGAATTCGAAATAGTAGTATATTATAACGTTTTTAACAAAGTAAAGAAAGATATTGTATTAAAAAATTTTAAAATAATAAATGATACAGAGTGTACATTAAAAGACAACACGATTTAAAATAAACTGAATTTTTAAATCTTATATCAATCCTAATATACCATAATTATATAAAAATATTATTTTGACCCATAACTTTAGCATTAATTTTAAGCAACTCTTTAATAGTTTCGCTAAAATAATTAGGTTCAGAAACCTCCTAAAAGATGTCACAAAATTTCAAGAACTGAGTTTTCAGAAATTTCACAAACAAAATCATAACAATATTAATGAGACGTACGCACAATTAAACCAAAATTTTATTGACCAAACGCGGAAATTAACGTGTTCAATTTTACTAGTAAATGTAATGTATGTCTCCAAGCAAAAATGGTCGTAACTGATATAAGCCCTAATTTCAAAGACCCTTAATCTCTTCTAAACTCATCGAAGTTATACACATTGATGTAATTATATTCGATAACTGTAAGTTCTTAACAATTGTCGATTTTTAGTAAATATGCACAGGCCTATTACGTCATCAAATATTACAGTCCTGACCATATCCAACAAACTGCGTCACTTCATCTCTCACCATAATTTTCTTTCAAAATATTCTCAGACTTTAGACGTAAAGTCAAAAAATTTCGGTACTCAAGGAGTTCTTCGTTTAAAATCCATTTGAAGATTACTACTACTACTACTACCACTCTAAACCCAAATTCAAATTCGCCTTAGAACAATTATATTCCACACTCTTAGTAAAACCACGTATTCACAAAATTTCTAATCTAACCAAAAGCCCTCAATCTCTTATGATCATAACTGTATTGATCCATCATCAATCGATACACTCTTCAACAAGCCATTCTCCCTTCAATTTCTTTATAGCCCAATGACTACATACTACCTATCGATCTTCATCAGACAGTTCTCGAAAAAAAATACAACAATAAACTGTTAAAAGAAATACTTTTATTTTTTTTAAGTGTATCTTCGAAAAACAAAAACAAAAGTATCAGAAGATCTTGAGAGAATTAATGAAACTCAAGAACAAAATATTCAGATAAACGAGGAAAACGTTGCACTAAGAGCACTACCAGTCCGAAAGACGGATTCACTTTATAAAGTACATTCATACCCAATTCCACCGTCTTGCAATAAAGTTTTTATTTCTCCTTTATAAAATACATTCCGACTCAATTAAACTCTCGCAATAAAATACTTCTTCCTCATTCGAGAAGGCAACGAGCTCATCTAAATAAGAATAAAAGAGCAAAGAAAAGAAATTTGCTTCTTTTCAGCATATTGCGCTTATGTCTAAGGACAACTCAACCCCTTTAATTCGAACCAATTTAAACTAATAGCTATTTCAAGATTATGATAGACTTTCCAAAATTGTAAATCATTATCATATGTTCTACTTTTACTTCGATCCCAGACTTATTGAGGAAAACTATAATTAATTATTATTGTTGTTATAATTACTATTATTATTATTATTATTATTAATTATACCCAATACTTATCAGATTATCAAAATTAAATCAAATTAAATTGATAAATATTATAACCGATTTAAAACAGTCAATTAAGTCACAAAAATTGAATTACAAAATCTAACACATATTGGAGACAGAAGAAACCTCCTAGATGGCGCAAGATCAATTATAAGAATAAGCACTGGCAAATTTAGAACAAGAAAATCTAAAAGAAATAAATTTTAGAAAACATAGATTTATTTTATGCAAATGACAATAACTTAAAACCATTCGGTAATATAATGACTCACAGATTAGAAAAATATGAAGAGCCAATTAACAAAAAAATTAGATTAAAGAAATCACCTTAGATGCGATTCAAAATAAATTAGGATATAAGGCCGTTTTAGAATTTCAAGTAAAATTAAGTTTAAAATTTATAGAAAAATAAAGGTATTACAAAGAACATTTTTTCTTAATTTTAATCAATCAACTAATACAAAAATATTTACTGCTAAGGACTTGAATGTCATTAAGGAACATTTAAAGCATATTTATAGTAAAAATAAGTTAATTAGTTTTAATCAAAATTACAACTAAAAAAAAATAATCTTGGAGTTACCAAATTTATTATTTTAATTATAAGAGACATAATTGATCTCCCCTAAACTTCATATTCTACATCCTATTCCAATATCCGATTTCCGAATTGTTCCAACAACCCAAAACAATAAAGTCCTTTGATCACCTGCTTCGCTCTACCTGAAAACACCACTGAAAAATCTGTAGACAGCAGAACAATTCCAATCTGTTGAAGAAGCCGCCAAATGTATCGATCAACGACATAAAAAGAAACAACCCACACATCTTGATATGTCTGCTTGCTACTACAACCAACCCTTATACAGCATCCGTTCAATTACAAAATGGAAATATCTTGGTCATCACTATCAGAAAACCAGTATCTTTAAAGAATGCCATCAAGATCAGATAGATGGACCACCACAGCGACACCCTTATAGCCAACCAAGAAAAATTCAAAATATCCATGATGAGAGAAACTTACAAAAACTAACAAACATTTCATGGGTGCCCGAGCTGATACGGCTGATACATCAATAGCCTCAATCTGGCATCAAATTTAATTCGAGACATCCCAAAGAAGTCAACAAGATTGTAATAAAAATTCAAATGGTAAATTTCAATCGTCATAATGTACTACATCCTTTGGTACATTTGACGCATATGGAAATAACCTGCATAGCCAATAGCATCGTACTGGTCATCCTGTGCTACATCTTCAGCAGACAATTAAGAAGAGAGCCATGCAGCACAAGTCCGAGAATAAACTTACACCAGAAGAGCCCATCGGAAAGAACGAGGACGTTCTTCACACTAGGGGTGGAGGAATTATGTCACCCTGTATAACTACGTCGCCCTGTATATGACAACCATAAATTAACTGCTCCGATATCCATGTGGATATCGTCCACTCAGCAAGACAACGACCCCTCGCAGGTGTGAGTTGCGACCTCAATAGGAAACGCAGATTAATCAAAAATAGTTTATAAGTACATCTACTGTTACATTTTAAGACTGATTTTTTACTTGTTAATTCATTAGAAACATTCATTGTTCACTAGTGGTTAATTTGTATTAATCCATTTAATATTTAATTGTACCTTTTGGTTGAAAATAAATTATTTTTATCAGGAAGCCAAAAGGGCCTTATTTAACTATATATATATATATATATATATATATATATATATATATATATATATATATATATATATATATATATATATATATATATATATATATATATCACACCGATAACTCAAAAAATAATAGGCCGATGTTGATAAAATTTTGCATGTACCTTTCTTTTGTAAATGGCTTGGATAAGTTCGTTAGTCAGGAAAATCGGACGACGTTTTCCGGGAAAATGTTGTTTTCATTCGAAAAAAATTCTTATCTCAAAAAATAATGGGCCGATTTTAATAAAATCTGGCATGTACCTTCCTTTTGTAAATGGCTTTCACAAGTTTGTTAGTCAGGAAAATCGGACGAGGTTTTCCGGGAAAATTTTGAGTTTTCATTCTAAAAAAAAAATTTATCTCAGAATAATAAGCCGATTTTGATAAAATTTGGCATGTACCTTCCTTTTGTAAATGGCTTTGATAAGTTCGTTAATCAGAAAAATCGGACGAGGTTTTCCGGGAAAAATTTCAGTTTTTATTTGAGAAAATTTTTTTTCTTAAAAAATAAAAAATCTATGATAACCAAATTTGGTAGGTAGGTTTACGATACAAAAAGTAAACTATACACCAAAATTTAGATTTCTATGTTACAAGAAAAAAAAGTTATAATAAAATATTTTGTGCCAGATCATTTCTATGAAAATTCACTACCATAACGCACTTGCTGCGTCAAGGCTTTTGTATCTTTCTAAAGTCTAAGAATATGTTTTCCTCGCGCACTATAATTTCTATGCCCCAAGATAGAACCTACACACATAGTAAATTATAAATAAAGTTTTGATGCACAATAAGCCAAAGGCTGCAGTGCTATCGGGGTGACTAAGCCGCGAACGAGCCCTGAGGGAGAAAAAATAAATAAAGTTATAATAATGCACTAATAATTCATTTGATTACAACAAATAAAACTTATTAAACAATGTTTATTAAACATGGAGGTAAGAATCAGGAATCACGGGCATGGGAATATGGCCTGAAATAAACAGTACACTATATGCAATGCATATATGTAATAGTATTTTTTTCCCTCAGAGCTCGTCCACGGCCTTGCCGTCCCGATAGCACTGCAACCTTTGGTTGATTGTGCATACCCTTAGTCTTACTCCACCCATTCCAAAATCACTGTGCCTTGAACTAGTCTGCACAGCAATTGGTAGGGTGAAGTTTTATATTGCTCTGTCTCCGGTCTAGACTGGCCGTAGATCAGTTGTCTTTTGCGGTCCAGAGCTTTACACTCGCACAAGATGTGCTGGGCTGATTCCTCCCCCTCGCCGCAGAGTCTGCATGCGAGGTCCCCTTCGAACCGCGCGCCCCATTTTATGCAGGTGTTTCTTGACGGTCATGTATCCCGTCAAGAGACCTGTTGTGTTTCTGAGCTGTCCTCTGCTAAGCTTTAGCAGCTCCACAGCTCTCTTTGAACTGATTCCGTCAATTATTGACTTTCCATGACTGAGCCCTGGACAGTCCGCCCAGTACACCTTGTGTTGGTTTCTGACCCAGGATTTAATGGCTCCCGTGGCAGTGCTCTTTGACACGCCCAGAGCCGGTTCTGGTCCCATAAATGGATCTGCTGACCCTCTGTTCGCGAGACTGTCAGCTTTTTCATTGCCTTTGATTGCCGAGTGACCCGGCACCCAGATGAGGGTCACCTCATCCTGCCCAGCCAGGTCGCTCGTCTCGTCTCGGCACTCACTCACCAGCCAGGAATTTACCCGTGGACTACTTAGTGCCCTAAGGGCTGCCTGGTTGTCTGTGGCTATGAGGATCCGATTGTTGGTGTAGCCCCTCCTCTTGTTCTCCCGCACACAGTGCAGGATGGCGTACATCTCGGCCTGAAACACCGTTGCATGGGGTTCGGGGGAAATACAATGACTTACCCTCGGCCCTTCCGAGTAAACACCTGCCCCCGCCCCACGCTCCCCGCCGGATCCGCCCGTGAACCAGACGAGCGCGTCAAGTGGTATGCCCGGCGTCTCCTCCCGCCATGCCTCGCGGTCGGGGATTTCCACTGTAAAGTTGTTTTCCCTGCACATTCGCGGGCTCGCGAAGTCTGACCTCATTTCAAGCATGGGCTCCTTCACCATCTCCTGAATTTCGCAGTGGCCCCTGAAGCCTGGGTTGATCTTCAGTCTACCAGTGCAGGATAGTCTGTATAGTCCTAGCCTGGCCTCCCCCATAATAACTAAGTGTAGGGGGGCAGATCCAGCAACACCTCCATGGCGGCTGTTGGGGTTGAAGACATGGCCCCTGTGATGCCTAGGCAAGCCATCCTTTGGATCTTGCCTAGTTTTTGTTTGGCACTGGATTGTGTCACCTTAGGTCACCAGACCAGTGCCGCATATCTTAACGATGGTCTGACCACCCTTGTGTACAGCCAGTGGGCCATACTAGGTCTTAGTCCCCACGTTTTTCCATATAGCCGCCTAGTGACGGCTAAGGTCATGACTGCCTTACATGTAACAGTATTGATATGTTTCATTCATTCAAATATTACAGTATGCTCCACAAATAAGCATTACCTTGTGTCTACAGTTAACACAAGTGGTAAGTCAATCGCAATTTAACCCACAGTAACGGCTTTCAGTTACATTTCGATTGACTCACACGATAGTTTTTCACAAAAAACAGCTAGTTTGAATTTTCTGGTTCACATATTAATACAGTTTCCCTTAAATAAAGAAAGATACAAAAGGGAACTTGAATATATTAAAAAAGTAGCTAGGTATAATGATTACTCTGTCTGCTTAGCGGAGAAACTAGTCAATAAACATAAAACAAAGAAAATGTTAGCGGAATCTACGACTTTCAGAAAAGATACAGACAAAACGGTTGCCTGTTTACCATTTGAACTGCGAATTACGAGAGGTTTTCATGGCATTTAAAAAAAAGTCAATGTACAGCTAACATTTTCTACAAAAAATACATTAAAAAATTAACTGTGTAACCCAAAGGATAAAGATAAAACCACAGAAATGTCGGGAATCTATGAAATAGGTTGTAAGGATTGTGAACTTAAATATGTTGGGCAAACTAAAAGAACTATTGAAACTAGATTTAAAGAACATTTAGCGCAACTGAGATATGGCACTATTTACAAATCATGTATTGCTCAGCATATTTGCGATCATGTAGATAAATAAAATTTCAAGTTAATCAAAAATGTTCGGCAGTCGCGACTTAACCTTACGGTAAAGACGTTAAGCTTTTTTAAACAATTTTTATTTAACTATTACACAATTAATATATAAAAAATCCAATAATAAAAATAATATATATCAACATAAGAGTGACACTAATAGAACTAATTAAATTTCTTAAAAAAACACAGTCTAATCCACAACAGACAGTATGGACTCCGTCAGCGCAGATCAACTGCCGACCTCCTTTCCTTTGTCACCCATTCTTGGAACAAGTCTATGGAACTACACGGTGAATCCCAGATTGTCGTTTTAGACATATCCAAAGCATTCGACCAGGTCTGGCACGCAGCGCTGCTTAATAAACTTCCGGTCTATGGCCTACCACCAAAACTCTGTACCCGGACAGCAAATTTCATCTCCAACCGGAGCATTTCTGTTGTCGTGGATGGCCATTCCTCTAAACTGTATCCAATTAATGCAGGAGTGCCTCAAGGTTCAGCTTTAGCCCCTATTTTGTTTCTTTACCACATCAATGACCTCCTCTCTAGCACATCCAACCCAGTTCACAGTTACGCGGACGACAGCACCCTCCACTCAAATATACAATGTTCTAAGCCTGTCTCTTTAGCCCAATTAGATGAGGATCGCAGACTCATGGAGCGTTCTGTCTTCGTGGATCTCCAAAAAATATTAGACTGGGGAAGTAGACATCTTGTACAATTCAATCCCACCAAATCTCAGTCTTGCTTTCTTTCTCATAAGTGATACACCAGCCCTAGACCCATCACAATGAACAACCAAGTTATACCAGCTAATCTCTAGACCTTATATATTTCACAAATAAGGCCAAACCTCGATTACTGCTCCCACATATGGGGTGCTGCTGCCGCTTTTACACTTGCTATCCTGGACTCCATTCATAAGAGAGCTATACATCTCACCGGTGACCCTACCCTCACCCAAAGGCTGCGATCCCTTGTCCACCGACGTGCCTTTGGTGCCCCCCCCTCTCTCTCTCTCTCTTATAGATATCTGCACGGGCACTGCTCAGATGAGCTTTCTTCAATAGTTCCTCCACCTGCTGCCTCCAACAGATCTACCAGGGAACAGAGCGAATGCACCCTTTTACTGTCCAGGTCACCAGACATAGAACATCTTGTTATGCCCGCTCTTTTGTCCAAGTTGTGGAATTCCTTGCCGGCACATGTTTTTCCTTCTCCTCTGAACCTCCAAACCTTCAAGTCAAGAATTAACAAGTTGCCTCTTTCCTCCTTGTCGACACCCACGGTACAATAGTATTTAGGCTATAAGCCATCGTGGTGTGTTGTTGAAATAAAAAATTAGTCAGTCGGTTCCCACGGTCCGTGCCAGTTCTGAGCTGATCTTTAATATATCGAATTTCAACCACCGCACAGGTCCACTAGTTTATATTTAATAACCGATCATATTACGTATAAATTTGGGCTTTCCTCAAAACGTCAAAGTCACGATTTGAAACGTCAAAATTCGCAACATTTATGCAAAAAACCTGAAACAAATACGGATTACGTAAAGAAAATGTCGCAAAAGAAAGTGTTCTGCAAACCCTTAAGTTTCCGCTTCAACCGTCATTGTCCTTCATTTTACTAAAATATTTACAGCAAATTCACTTCAAGTAGACACTTTCTCTGATACTTTGGCTGTATGTTTAGTTAAGTTGATGCTTTGGCTGTAGGTTTAGTTAAGTTTTTGGTTTAACGGTCTATAATTTTTAGCTAATTTTCGTAGAAAATATTCGTTAATGGGGAGACCGCGACTTTTGAATTTTAAAAAGACTTTTTCAAATGAGCGCAAACTAGGCCCCTAGAATGCACATCTGGGTTTACTTTCAGCTTTTATCTGTTTACATATATATATATATATATATATATATATATATATATATATATATATATATATATATATATATATATATATATATATATATATATATATATATATATATATATATATATATATATAGGGTGGCGCATTTCTACGGTAAAGCTCAATTTAATTGTTATTATACAAGATACGAGAAAAAATTGTATATGTTAATTATAGGGTGTCTTAAGCTGCATCTTATAAAAATATTTTGACAATCACAGGGTGGTCTATAAATCGTTGGTGATTCCTAAAATTGTTTTTTTCGAACACCCTTATATTATTGCATTTTTGCATTTTTTATCGAAATATGATGCATGTTTGTAAGAGAAAAAAAATCGAGACGCAGTAAGTGCGTTTTGGTAGCGAATTTTCATTAAATCCTTCAAATTTCAGTAACTCAATTTGCTATTAACGTAAGGTTTTTTGGCTCAGAAACCAGTTTTCTCGGAAACATTTTGAGTTTATGTTAGAATTTTTTTGTACATTTTCAAACAATAAGTAAATTTGATAAAACATGGTACAGTGTTTCTATTATATAGGCTATACCAGTAACCAGATTGATGCTGCTTGCATTAGAAACATAATATTTGCTATTAAAAATATTTTTATGAACATTCACTTCCATATCGCACTTGCTGCGTCCAGGCTTTTAAATTTGTTTCTAAATTAAGCAAATAGATAAAAAAGTTGTTTCTTTTGGGTACCCAATCGTGTAAGAGCTTACACCTCCACGTACTTACTTGACGTTAATCTGTCGTTGTATAGCCAGTTTCTTTTCGATCTGCTCGATGGGGAACTGAGGGACTTCGTACGGTGCTGAAATTTCATTCGGTAACTCTTGCAGACAGGCGTCGAAACCTGGTGTGGTGCCGAAAGATGGACTTTCATTGCCTGGAAAATAAAACAAATGTAAAAACTTTAAAAATATTATAAACACAATATTTCTGTACATATTTGTTATGATGAAAACAAACGTAACAAAAACAGATGTAGATACTTTTTCTCTGGCTTCACAATTGCTTGTTTCCTTTTGTAATTAGTATGAAACAGTTTCACCAAGGCAACAATAATTAATGAAATGTAAGTGTAAGCAGGGTTCCTGCTTACGTATATAAATTTTTGTGAAATTTCTCCATACATAAACGTTTGGGCAGATGTTAATGAATTACATCGATTGGACTCTAAAATTTCATGAAAATTTGCCGTAAAATAAATGTTTTGTGCGATCTTTTAATTAATTAACGACAGCATAAAATATGGAGGCTGTGGGTAGGTTGAAATTATGTTGCATTTAATTCGAATCAGATAAATAAAACACCTTAGCAAGCTAAAATGTTCCGTTCAACGGTCAAGCCGGTACATTGTGGCAAGTAACTTAAACTTGCAAAGTTGGTGATTTTACACAAGTAGACAACCTGAAAAGAGGTCGCGTTAGTTCAACAGAAAACGACAAAAACAGCAAACTCAGGGGCCATGATGTGTCGACCGCGAAAGTACGTGTCTTAAAGGGAATCTCTTATTGGTTAAAATAATGGCATGATCTTAAAATACAAATTTTAATTGGTAGACAATAATTATTAACCATAAAGAGTAGGGTTTCACCAGGGGACAGAGAAAAATTCAGAGTCAGTGGGCTCCCACCCTCGGTCTAGGCTAGGGTGCCCCCGGCACTAGGAAAATATCGGCGGGTCGTCGTGACGGTATAATGAGGTTTTGGAATAATGTAGAAATGAATTACAAGTTTGAGTGGAATTTACGGGAGTGAATTAGTGTCCGACTAGGGGGCTAAAAGGGAGTTATGTTTTCTTCTTCTCTCTATTTGTCCGGTGAGTAGGTTCCATGACTTAAAATGTTGAAGGGACGTTTATTTTAAGGGATAGCTGTCTCGAGTACTTGAATACTCTATATGTATTATCTGTATAGATATTCGAGCCGTAGGGGCTGCAAGATAGAATATTAGTATAGATATTTGAGCCGAAAGGGCTTTATAATAGAATTAGAATAAATTGGATCCGAACTAAAATGTAGATGTTGTTTTAGAGGGATTTTAGACGCGAGTGGCATTTATTTTAAAATACATTTAAAGTCGACTAACACTATATGAAAGGTTCTTTAGCCAATATGGTTCAGCAACCTACTTACTTTCCTCGCATCCCAACACACCGCTCAAATCCCTTGGATCTCCTTCTTACTACAAATCCTGAATGCTATAAGATATCAGCACCACACCCCACCCTTCATCCCCCCGACCATGGCATGGTCACTGCTTCCTGCGCAATGCAACCCGAGGTCACACAGTCATGACTCCCAGGTATCGTTTGGCACTACAATTCCGCGAACTGGGACGAAATGCGACATTACTCTTCCTCATTTCCATGGGCGTCTGTCTGCTTCTCTCATCCTGACCCCTCTGATATCTCACAAAGCGTCATCCAAGCTGGCATGGAATTATTTATTCCATGTACACAGAAACCCTCTTCACCCACTCAAAAGCCCTGGTTCTGTAAATCCTGTGACAAGGCCAGACTTGAAAAGGTCAAAGGTGACAAAACACTTCTACACAATCCCAGTCAAGAAAACCGTCAGGCATCTAACGACCACATCAAAAACAAAGTCCTCTTAAGCTCCAGTGGCAGCAAACCCTTCTGGACTCTTGCTAAATCTATTGGGAGTAATTTCTGCAAGAGCACGTTCCCACCTCTTGCCTCAGGAGATGAAATTGTTTCTGTTGAGCAAGGCTGAACTTTTTGCATTGTTGTTCGCCGGCAATTCTACTCTCAACCCACCACCAAATGTTCAACCACCAACAGTCCCCAATGTCTCGCATAAAATACCAGGAAAGCCCCTGGCCTTGACGAGATCCCAGCAATTGTTCTCAAAAAATGCGAACCAGAACTTGCTCCTGTCCCGACTCGTCTGTTTCAGACATCTTACAATAGAGGCATATTCCCTAGTAACTGGAAAACTGCTCGAGTACAACCCGTCCCCAAGAAAGGATCCAAAGCGCTTCCTAGCAACTACAGACTTATTTCTCTCCTTTCAGTCGTCTCTAAGGTGATGAAAAGTATATAAACACAGAACTACTAAAATTTATTGAAAAACACAGTCTAATCCAAGACATGCAGTATGGATTTCGTCAGCGCAGATCAACTGCCGACCTCCTTTCCTTTGTCACCCATTCTTGGAACAAGTCTATGGAACTACACGGTGAATCCCAGATTGTCGCTATAGACATATCCAAAGCATTCGACCAGGTCTGGCACGCAGCGCTGCTTAATAAACTTCCGGCCTATGGCCTACCAACTAAACTCTGTACCTCGACAGCAAATTTCCTCTCCAACCCGAGCATTTCTGTTGTGGATGACCATTCCTCTAAACTGTATCCAATTAATGCAGGAGTTCCTCAAGGTTCAGCTTTAGCTCCTACTTTGTTTCTTCTCCATATCAATGACCTCATCTCTAGCACATCCAACCCAGTTCACAGTTACGCGGACGACAGCACCCTCCACTCAAATATACAATATTCTAAGCCTGTCCCTTTAGCCCAATTAGATGAGGATCGCAGACTCATGGAGTGTTCTGTCTCCGTGGATCTCCAAAAAATATTAGACTAGGGAATTAGAAATCTTGTACAATTCAACCCCACCAAATCTCAGTCTTGCTTTCTTTCTCATAATAGATACACCAGCCCTAGACCCATCACCATGAATAACCAAGTTATTCAAAGTAATGAGTCCTTTTCACTTGTTGGCATTTCTGTGGATCGAAATCTCAATTGGCACAGCAATTGCAGAAGCCGCTGCTAAGAAATTAGGTTTCCTCTTCGGGACTCGCAAATACTTCTCACCAGCTAATCTCTATACCTTATATACTTCACAAATAAGGCCGAACCTCCAATACTGCTCCCACATCTGGGGTGCTGCTGCCTGCTGTCCGGTGAGTACGTTCCATGACTTAAAATGTTGAAGTGAGTTTTATTTTAAGGGATATCTGTCGCGAGTACTTGAATATTCTGTATATATTATTTGTATAGATATTCGAGCCGTAGGGGCTTAAAGATAGAATATTAGTATAGATATTTGAGCCGAAAGGGCTTTAGAATAGAATTAGAGTAAATTGGATTCAAGCTAAAATGTAGATGTTGTTTTAGAGGGATATTAGACGCGAGTGGCATTTATTTTAAAAAAGCTTTCAAGTCGACTAACACTATATGAAAGGCAGAGGGGGATTTTTGTGAGATTTAATATACGAAGGGCTACATAGGGCTGGGAGACATGAGGGTTTAGTTGGGAACATGAAGGAAGGAAGTTAGATACATTTAAGTGCTATAGTTAAGCTAAGAAGGAGTTAATTTTTAAACTCAGAAATATTATACCGGAGAAGTAATTGGCAGACTAGATACTGAACCAATCTTCACTGGTGTCAGTTGCACATGAAGTTTAACTTTTCCCCGAAAATGTAGGAAAACCTTTCATACACTGATGTTCAATTAAAACTAGAATTTGAGTTATTAGAGTTAACAATTTAGGTCTGACATAGACAGAACATTATCAGATCTTTTGTCATAATTTTAAATTAAGGAAACCTTTTGTATAATTAATAATTTAAATTGATCGTGACGTTAAAAATCTTGGATTGTAAGAAAATCTATGTTTGATATTAAAGTAGTCTTAAAACCAAATAACAGGTTTTTTTATTTCTAAGTATAAAAAAGCCCTACCCAGAATTTATCTTAACACCTAACTTAAAATGATTGTGCCGTCTTCCGTCACAGGTATATGCCAAGTCCGAATATATAGTAACATTTTGGTAAATTGATCCCAAATGTTCGGTCATAGTGATCCCAACAAATGTCAAGCAAGACCTCCGTTGATGGTCGTAAACAGAAATATTTTCTTTTGATACAACAGGCGGTAGTTTTTTGAATACTCCTCCTGCAGCTTGGACTTTGCCAGTTTAAAATTGTATCTAAATAAATACTTACTCAAGTATTCATAAATTAAATAAAAAGTTAAGTAGGGGATTATTAACATTTCATAGTTTCTATAATATTACTCAAAATGATGTGTTGTAGGGTTAATTGGCTATTGCATAAGTGACACATGGATGACTCTTCTTGGCGTAGTAGTTGTTGGTGGGTTAGCTTGGTAGGTCCTGTTCTTTATCACAACTTGATGTCGCCCATTTAGGTGTTCATAATAGGCATAGAACCCATTTAAATTCCACTGTATCGTCCAATGTCTGTTTTCTCTGACGCCAAGGATGTAGATGCTGAATGCTAAACAACGGAAAAACATGCAGACTGAACGAAAATATGCCAAATTTAGCACCAAAATGGTAAGTTGGCATCACTGGCCGCACTGAAAATAAGGCAGTGACTTCTTCTGAAGGTGGTTGTAAGGTTTAATGAGCGTTTAACGTGCTGCAGAAATAAGTTCTGTCCAAATGAAATAACGACCCCTTGGGTATTAATTGGTTAATATACTACAGAGATCAGGTATATATATATATATATATATATATATATATATATATATATATATATATATATATATATATATATATATACATATTCATATATATATATATATATATATATATATATATATATATATATATATATATATATATATATATATATATATATATACGTTGTATATTACAATATTCTATTTAATTAATCATACTACTACCACTACTATTACCAAAACAACATTAATCAATATGAATATCTATTTATAACTACCCATGCAATATTAATAGCAACATTAAAAGGAGTTAATGAGACAAAATAGATTGAAGTTCGTTAAAATCATGTTACTACTATAAGATGCTACAAGAAGAAATTAATCGATCTGTATTAAGTACTGCAAATTATATATTAGGATCATTATAATGAAGCTGTGGTGAACAATAATAAATACACTTTGGTTGAACTATCTTCGCCACGATCATCTTCTGATTTAACTGTATTAGCAAAACGGACATAGGCTAAAAACACGGTTGTAATGATGAACTGGGTATTACCGAACTGTATTTATTTAGGTTATGCTACACATCCATATAAGCGAACTTAGGAAACAAACAAATCAATTATCGACGAACAGCCTACATTTTCTTAACGGCCAGTATGGAAACTTTCCGTGAAGTGGATCACTAATTTTCGAAGTTATTTCACGTGGAACGAGGCGTTTTTTACAACAACACCGCATATATGCGAGACATATTCTCACTCTAGGCATCTGTGAGCTTCAAACAGAGCATACGAGTGTTAAGCAGTTGAGTAACTGGAAACAACATACCAAATTTTTTGGCAGTGGCGCCTACAGCGTCGGTGATGAGTGGAATTATAAATTATAGACGCCAATAGGGAGGAGAAAATTTGTTTTTCGATTACCAGAACATCTGGAATAGATTTTGTTTTACGAGGGAGCCTGTTTTAATTAAAACACTAGCCTGGCAGGATATCATTATATTTTCTATTTCATGTCGTATCTATTTCCGCGAAAGCAGTTCTACCTGAAAGTTTGGCTTGTTTTTGTCTGTTCCGTTTCACTAGAGCATTTATTACAGAAACAAATCTTGAGAATAAAGCCAAATTAAAAACTTTAAGCGATAAGAGACTAACAATAAGTATATAAACATGAAATACGGGGTTATATTGATATCTAGTTTAGAAAATTTTTGACTTTATAGCTCGAACATTTGATGGGTTCTTTACCTGTGGATCAAGCGTGGAATTAGAAGCAACTACACGGGTAAATAGATCAACTTTTTCCTTTGGCGATACAGCGAATACTCCATTATTTGAAACCAGGTGAGAAAAGGAGCTGGTGGTGATATTTCTAACTATAATTTTTGTAACAGGTCAGAAACGTCGGATATTTTTTGGGCATAAGACACCCTTGCCGCTTGTAGATTGTTTAGAGAGTCGTATTTCAGCATTTTCCCGCTCAGCGCTGCGACCCCAGTGTTTTTTTTTTGTGCATGACTCTTTTTTTATGGTTCCCAAAAAGTTCAAACTTTTTATGTACCCTGCTATCTTTTTGGGAGTTATTTTACCTATTCTCTGGTGTATTAAAGTCACCCCTCCAAGGTATTTAGGCCTTTTGCAGAACTGAGCCATGCAATCGCATAGCAAATGTTCTGCTGTATCCGCTGCTTTAGTCCGAATCAGCTTCGCTGTCCACCTTACCCATCTTCGTAAGATGATACCTTACTGGGACGTGTCCCGTGAAAAGTCGTGTAATTACCCTCAAGTCGTTCATGTTCAATTCAAGAAGCAGTTCAGACTGCTCTCTTTATATGGTGATGAATTGTTTTACCTGCCGTAAGCCTGGCCTTTTCCTCCAGTATGCCAGCATTTGGTTCCTCGCACAAGTATCAAGTTCTTTTCTTACATGACTTTTTGTTAGTCCACAATAGGGCTCTAGACCATAGAATGGTATTGTTGCTGCCCTTTTTGGAAGGCTATCTGCTTCATCATTTTCTTCGATGCATTGATGCCTTGGTACCCACATCAAAGTTACTTTATTGTTTGAGGCCAGTTGCTTTAAGGATTTTTTGCAGTCCCAGGTCAGTTCAGACTCGGTTTTAAATGATTTCCCTTGTCCCTCATTAATTGGTGGAAGTCATTTTTGACGTGGTGGCTGTTCGTTGCTGATGCATGACATAGAAACGTGTAACGATTTACACGTTTTACAACTTATATGTCCCCATTATGACAATGACGTTCATTGGTACATGATTACATTACGTTCTTAGTCAATGAAATTTACGACTTTCCTAATCAATGAACTTTATAATATAACGTCTTAAATTCATGCCCATAGAAACACACATATTCTCTGGTGTTGTTCGTGAACATCTTGAAAGCGACAGTTGGTAGCCGGTTTCAATATCCATACTTCATTCTCATTTATCAGATAACAGATTTCTTTATAAGCTCGTGTAGCCTTCAGCTATCTCCATTTTCAATAAAATTATAGCAACAGTAAAAATGTTAAAAATTACTATAACATATGTTAATTTAGCTGTCGTTGAACCTTCTCAAAACTATTACAGATGGACAGTTTTTAGATAAAGTAGTAGGGACAGTGCAAAGACCTTGTCCGGCGATAAAAATGCAATACACTGTGAATTTTGCCTGCCACTAGTTTCCGACCTCAGTTCGATCTCTTTACCTAAGATCCGGTATATAATTTATGTTCGTTTTTTCAGTATTTAGAATGTTTCATCCTCTGATGACGCTAACTTGGTTAGTGAAACGATCCTCAGGTCTTTTAAAATGTGTTGTGGTGATTTGGGTTGCCCAAGTGTACTTAATAATTACACTTTATTAATATAAAAGGATTACCTTTTTATATGAGCAATACTGGCGAATTACAAGTAAAATATTTTGAAAACTAACTGTCTACATTTTGAATGTCCTGTGTGCAAAACGTAGATGGAAATGTTGGAAGTGAGTAACTGAAATATACGTAAATAGATATAGCTATATACATGGCGTCCATTAAACAATGTTGTTCCGGGGTTTTCCTCAAGAACTGCTAAGAATTTTGAGAAACCCTAAAATACATCGATTTTGCTTGCGAACGGGACACTTTTTTGAATCCTAACAGAATTCGTAGCATGCAATCGCTATCGTAGCATGCAACCGCTGGAGGGAGTGACTTCCATCATCATAATTTGAACGTGGAAGGTAAGTAGAGTAGCTGCAATTTTAAAATCTACTGAATAGTTTTATACACATTTGCTTTCGAATTAAGATGGTGAAAGCCACCCCCGCTAAGGGTTGAATGCTACAAATTCTGTTAGGGTTATAAATGTCAGTATTTTTAAAGCTTAAACTGTTTCTGATCTTCTGGAGATGTATACGAAGGTATTTAATATCCAATTACATGTTTGCTGTGATATTTCTGTTTAAACTGGAAGTAGACCAAAGGATACCATTGACTTCCGACAAAACTCGGATGTTTATCAAATATCTTCTAATTATTGCGGGTAAATCTATATCGGGCAAACGCAGAGATCAATAACAACAAAATTCAAAGAGCACACACCTCCTTTCAGATCCAATAGAGCACAAAAATCTAGCGTTGCCCAACATATTATTGACTCGGGACATAAGGTAAGCGATAGTAATCTTAAGTTATTGAAAGTAACTACGGATTATCACAAGTTAGATGCTTTGGAAAGTTTAGAAATCCGCAAATGGAATCCACAAAATTTGATGAATTCAGACATGGGTCCGGTCAGCACTTTTTTAAATAGCACGAAATAATCCATGGTTGCTTTCAACATTGACACAACCGGTTAGGTCAGGCCAGGACACAATACTAGTCCCTGAATTACGCCACCCGGTGTTGCATCATTTGGTACTGATGCATCCGATATTGTATTATGCGGTATTGCATCATCCGATATTTCATCATCCGGTATTGCATCATAATCCCGTATTGCATCATCGATATTACATCATTTTAGTGTATAGTTTAGGTATATAAATAGGATAATTTTCCCTATACAGTTAGTTTAGCAACAGCTACTGATGAAGACAACTTCGTTGTCGAAATACGTATCTAGCGCATAACTCTGTTATTAATTTTGTAGTTTTTGGGCTAATTCTGCTTTTTGTTTCAGTTTCCAGCCACGGTATCCACCCTGTCTCTTAGTGAATTTTTATTTAAAAAAAATTTCGTTAGCCAGAAAAATCGGACGGGGTTTTCCGGAAAAATTTTGAGATTTCTTTCGAAAAAAATTTTTTTCTCCGAAAGTAACAAAGCTGTTTTAATGAAATTTACTATATATGTTGCCTTGGGAGAGATCTTACTACGTACTGAAATTCAACTTTCTAAGTTTATAAAAAATTGAGTTATTCAAATTTTAAATTTTCTTTCGAAATTTTTTTTTTCTCCGAAAATTACAAAGTTATTTTAATGAAATTTGGTAGATATCTTGCGTTAGGAGAGACCTTACTACACACTAAAATTAAACTCTCTAAGTTTATAGAAAATTGAGTTATTCAAATTTGAAGCATTTAATATTTATGAAGTTTTTACCACAGAAATCGTAGAAACGACGAGACGATTTTCACGTCTGTAGTATCAGGATCACATGATAGGATAGGCAGTGGCAACTAATGTTGTACATGCTAGTTTGTTATTCTGCAGATGATGTTTTCAATTTGTTTTCAATATATGGTGAATGTAACAGAATAGTTGAGACAACAGTTCGAACATTTAACAACAGATTCCTTTATTTGGCCCCAATGAATAGAACAAAATTCAGCAGAATTAAAAGTAAGTCGTCAAGTCATGAAATAATACTGACACAACGCGTTGTTAAACGTTTCAAAATTGAAGACAATGAAATGAATGAAATTATAGTTCTTTCATATTTTGAAGCATGTCTACAAAGTTCGTTAAGAAGTAGGTCTAAAGATTTTGGTTTATCTATCTGGGCAATACACAGAATATTGAGAAAGCACAATATGCATAATTAATGAATTTTTATTTTAAAAAAATCACTAATAGGGAGGTATCGATGGTGAGACTTTGCAGAAATTCTTTCAAATGAGTGCGAACTAGGACCCCTAGAAGCCATATGCCATATCCGGAGCCAGTTTCAATTTATATATATATATATATATATATATATATATATATATATATATATATATATATATATATATATATATATATATATATATATATATATATATATATATATATGTATCCGTCTGATAACGCAAAAAATAATTAACCGATTTCGATGAAACTTGGCAAGTGCCTTTCTTTTATAAATGGCTTGGATGAGTTCGTTAGCCAGAAAAATCGGACGGGGTTTTCCGGGAAAATTTGGAGTTTTTTAACAAAGCTGTTTTAATGAAATTCACTGTATATGTTGACTCAGGGGGATCTTACTACGTACCAAAATTCAACTTTCTAAGTTTAGAGGAAATTGAGTTATTCAAATTTTAAATTTTCTTTCGAAAAAAATTTTTTCCGCGAAAATTACAAAGTTATTTTAATGAAATTTTGTGGATATCTTGCCTTAGGAAAGACCTTACTACGTATTAAAATTAAACTCTCTAAGTTTATAGAAAATTGAGTTATTTAGATGTGAAGCATTTAATAAAAATTCACTACCATAACGCACTTGCTGCGTCCCAAGTTTTATCTTTTATTGAAGTAGATATCAACCTTGTTATTTTAAATTGAACAGCGTGTGTATTTTTGCATTTTAAAATCCTTGTAGAATTCTGAATACAACAAACCACAGTGTTGATACTTTGGCCAGAAACATAATTTGCTTAAAATATATTTTTAAGTCAAAATAAAATGTAAAATCTCATATTTCCGAGAATAACTCTTTAAATTAAGAATTTTAACAATTTTATCTCAACAAAGAACACCAGTAATAACACAGAGCCTCGGTGGTTCAGTGGTAAGAACGTGTGCCTCTGAACCGAAGGGTACTGGGTTCGATCTCAGGGTACTCCTTTCACTTTTTCAGCACATACTGTACAATTAACATCAACCGAGGTCGTGGCATTGTATTTGAGCAAATTCGTCTTCGGTGCCGTGTCCATGCGATGTTGGGCACGTTAAAGAACACTACCCTCCTTACAGAAAGGCAGGAGTTCGGCAAAATTTCCAGGATAGAGAGGTGAAACTGCTCCCTTGCGTGGGTGATTGGCCATAGTCGCGGAAATAGGCCGACGTTACAGTAATAAATAAAAAACACACACACACTAATAACAGACTAGAGTAAATGTTCAAAATGTAGGTGAAGAAATAAAAGAAGCAATTTGTGAGTTTTTTTAGGACTTACCGAAACGGAATTGTTGGAGGGTATCGCGTTCTTGGAAAAGAGTTGGACTAAGTATGTACGAAGAGGTACCCAAAAGAAACCGAACTTTCTTATTATTATTTATTTAATCTATAAACAAAAAACCTTCAATCCCCTTCAAAGTACTCTTGTCTAATCTTCTATTCCATTGTTTAAAACATTTTTTAAATTCATTTTTGTAATATGCGACAGCGCCTCCGTTTTTGCTTCACCTCAGCAACGGCAGCAAAACGCTTTTCTTTCATGTCTCTTTTCATTCAGGGAAATAAAAAAGTTGCATGGGGTAAGGTCGGTTGAATATGGGGGATGGGTCAGAGAGGTCATGCCATTTTTGGTCAAAAATTGGCAGACAGAGGGAGCTGTGTGAACAAGTCGTTATCGTGGTGGAAAAACTAGTCGCCCAAGTACAAAAAATCAGGTCATTTCCATCGCAAAATCTAGCGTAATTTTTTCAAAACTTCTAGGTAGAAAGCCTGGTTAACTGTCTGACCCTGTGGAAAAAACTCCGACTGGACAACTCCTTTCACATCGAAAAAACAAACCAGCATTGTTGTGACGTGTGATTTGACTTGAAGAGCTTTTTGGAGCAAAGCAAAGTTGGAGTCTTTCACCGGCTTATTTTTGCTTCGTTTCAGGATCATATCCGTAGTCCCATGATTCGTAACCTATAATGACCTTGGAAAAAAGCTTGGATCATTTCGGAACTCTTCTAAGTACAATTTGGAGAACCCCATTAACCACAATACAGTTTTTAGACCTGACGATCGTTTCGCTAACACAGTTAGCGTCCTCAGAAGGATGAATAAACTTTAGTTTTGTTTATTCCCCCCTTTAATGACGCTAACTTTGTTCGCTGAATTGAACTCCAAGTCAATCCAGGAAGCTCCACAACTTAGTCAATGATCCGTCGTCAATCTTCCAGGATGATTTCGCGAATTTTGAAAAGATCTTTATCGGTTCGAGCCGTGGAAGGACGACCGGAGCCGGGTTTGTTATCAATTAGCATTTCATCTTTTTTGAAACGGGAAAACCACTCAAACACTTGAGTTTTCCCAACAGCATCATTCTTGTAGGCCGTTTTTAACATTTCAAAAGTTTCTGTACCAGTTTTTCCGAGCATGAAGCAAATTTTACCACCGCGCGCTGTACACGAGAATCAGCCATTGCAAAAACGATGAGCATCAAAAGAACTCTCTCTAAAAAATTCTCACAAACCGAACGGAACTTTCTTTCTTCGCTTGGCTTACTGACTCGGGAATGGTGGCTCTACACGATCCTAGCGTCAGATGGCGGTACTACAAAAACTCTGCCCACTACAACATCAGTTCGGTTTATTTTGGACATCCCCTCGTAATTATTAAACTTTCATATGTCGAAAAATAAAATTCTTTTCTCTCGAAATTTTGCCTTCCTGGTTAGGTAGTTTTGATTAATGTTCCCTCGTATTTCAGACCAAAGAACCGATCAACATGTTTTTGGAAAAGGTAAGCTATTAAAATAGTTATACTCCTGTGCGCTATGAAATATTTACGTCGGCGTTACGAACGCGTCACAAAAATTCATTTAATCATCCTTCTCAGTGCATGAACTTTTGGTTAGAAGCCAATATTCACAAGGTCATATTTCGGATTGCCAGGTCATTAAAGGTACATGATTCTGTTAAAAATGTAACTTCAAGTTTTCTTACGTACATTGTCGTATATAAATCAATTTTTTTAAATTAGGATTTGTAATTTTCCATAAAAAATAGGACTGCGAATAAATGTTTAAATTAAAAAACACCTGGACGTTTTCAAGAAATTGGTTTAGCGTGACGTATCAGAAACTACTTGATCTTGTCAAAGAGCTTGATGGCACTAAGAAATTGATAAACAGGAAATATACTCAACAAAAAATACACTAGAAAGGTGAACATAAAAAATTCCTGTGGTACATGCACTGAGGGTGATTGTATGCATGCAGAAAATTTGGCGTTTTCCTCTTAAAACGCCAGAGTCACGATTTGAGACGTCAAAACTGGAAAAACATTTCGGCAAAGACCCTAAAACCAATACGGATTATGTATGGAAAATATCGCAAAAAGAGTGTTTTAGAAACCCTTAAGCTTCAGGTCCAACCGTTATTGTCCTTCACTTTACTAAAATATTGACAGAAAACTCATTTCAAATGGATCCTTTCTTTGATGCTTTGGCAGTAGTTTTAGTTTATGGTTTAATAGTCTATTGTCTTTTACGAATTTTCGTAGAAAAAAAAACGCTAATAAGGAGACCGCGACATTTGAATTTTGAAAATATGTCTTTAAATGAGGACGAACTGAGCCACCTAGAACTCATATCCGGAGTTAGTTTCAGTTTGCCTGTTTTCGTATATACATGGTGACACATTTCTACAGTAAAGCTCAATATATCCGTTATTATACAAGATACGAGAAAAAATTGGATACTATATATATATATATATATATATATATATATATATATATATATATATATATATATACATATACATATACATATATATATATATATATATATATATATATATATATATATATATATATATATATATATATATATATATAAACATATAAAAATTAAAACTGACCCCGGATATGTGTTCTAGGGGGCTTAGTTCGCGCTCATTTGAAGACATTTTTTCAAAATTCAAAAGTCGCGATTGCCTCAGTTAATTTTTTAAGAAAATTCACTAAAATACAAAAAGTATGAAGCTGAGAAAACACGTTGAAGCCGCGCGAAACCTAGCGCCCGCCTCAATTTTTTTACCATTTTCTGCTTAGTTTTGAGTCGTCAGTAAGAATGAAAAAATTTTACATAATATCAATAAATAAATAAATAAATAAGTAAATAAATAATATTTCATGATTCGCAAGGAAATCACATTTTCCATCATAAAATAACCACTCTGTACAAAACAAACTTAATTAACCGCAAACACTTCCGTAACCCATAAACCTAAAATAGGCACATATTTTAATGTAAACACTTCATAAAATTTGCATCAAACGTGACAGGATATCATGGTTGTTTATCCGCAACGTGCATTTTTAATTACCACAATATGAGCTCAGGCAAATCATATTACCACGTACATCAAAACAGTAAAAAGTTCCGCCAAGAACTACCAAAATACTACAAGCACGATCCAAAATAAAACGAGCACACAGCAACTGTGTTATAGTAGTGACTTTTCATCAAGTTTTGCAATACAAAATGTAACTTACCTTATGTTGATTTTAATCTGTAGATGATGGATAATCTTCCAATGCCATCCGTGTCTCTCCGGACAGACGCACGTTAAATTTAAGTAGCTGATTTTTATAAACAGTTAAAAAAATTCTATCAATTTAATATGAGAATCAAATATAACGACATTCTGTTGATTTTATTAACGTCGGCTTTACGCCCCCTTCGAAGGGCGGAACGTGCAGACATTCAACTTGCTCAAACACAATGCCACAATCTCGGTTAACGTTAATTTTATAGTATGTACCGAAAAGTGACAGGGGAACCTTGGGAATCTGAACCCAGTGCCCTTGGATTCAGAGGCTCACGTTCTTACCAATGAACCGCCGAGGCTCTATTCTGTCGATTGGAAACTCCTGAATGTAATGTAATATAGTCGAAATGTACGCCATCCTGCACTGTGTGCGGGAGAACAAGAAGAGGGGATACACCAACAAGCGGATCATCATAGCCACAGACAGCCAGGCAGCCCTTAACGCACTAAGTAGCCCACGGGTAAATTCCTGGCTGGTGAGTGAGTGCCGAGACAAGACGAGCGACCTGGCTGGGCAGAATGAGGTGACCCTCATCTGGGTGCCGGGTCACACTGGCGTCAAATGCAATGAAGAAGCTGACAGTCTCGCGAAGAGAGGGTCAGCAGAACCATTTATGGGACGAGAACCGGCTCTGGGCGTGACAAAGAGCACTGCCAGGGGAGCCATTAAGTCCTGGGTCAGAAACCAACACAAGGTGTACTGGGCGGACTGTCTAGGGCTCAGACATGGGAAGTCAATAATTGACGGACCCAGTTCAAAGAGAGCTGTGGAGCTGCTAAATCTTAGCAGAGGACAGCTCAGAAACACAACAGGTCTCTTGACGGGACACATGGCCGTCAAGAAACACCTGCATAAAATGGGGCGGTTCGAAGAGAGCCTCGCATGCAGACTCTGCGGCGAAAGGGAGGAATCAGCCCAGCACATCTTATGCGTGTGTAAAGCTCTGGACCGCAAAAGACAACTGATCTACGGTCAGTCTAGACCGGAGACAGAACAATATAAAACTTCACCCTACCAATCGCTGTGCAGACTAGTTCAAGGAACAGTGATTTTGGAATGGGTGGAGTAAGACTAAGGGTATGCACAATCAACCAAAGGTTGCAGTGCTATCGGGGGGCAAGGCCGCGGACGAGCCCTGAGGGAAAAATGTAATATAGCCATCTTGGTTTCTTCTATCTAAGTTTATAACACATAGTCATTTCCTTTTCTAATAACAGGCAATATATTTCTAAATTACATTAAATTTAATTCCTGAAACACTTGGACTTTAATTATTCAACTAAACCTTAGCACACTGAATCTGTAGTTTAATGGTAATCTATGAGTTAAATTTTGTAAAATAAATTGACGAGTTTCAGAGATATAGCGTTTTTGACCAGAAAATGTGCAATTTTTAATGGAAAAACTTGACCCTGACCTGACCTGACCTGACCTGACCTGACCTGATAAGTGACCACGAACTTAACCCCCAAAAATAATTTCCGCGTGTAATCACAGGTAAATTTACAATTTAGTACACAAAGGCTTCAAAAAAAAAATTAGAAACATGCTCAGAACCCCCACGTGGATGCAGAAACAAAAGTCTGGACGCAGCGTGCGCTATGGTAGTGAATTTTCATTAAAATGTTTTTAATAGCAACTATGTCTTTTATTTTAAAGAAAGCAGGCATTAAATTTGGGTGCCAGTATAACCTATATAGTAGGAACAATGTACCATGTTTCATCAATATAACTTTATTGTTTGAAAATGTAAAAAATGTTTCGAAAATAAACTCAAAATGTTCCCGAAAAAACTGGCTCCTAGCCAACGAACGTTAAGTTAATAGCAAATTGAAATTTGAAACATATAATGAAAATTCGCTACCATAACGCACTTGCTGGGCCCTGAGTTTCTTTTCTTACAAACATGCATTATATTTAGATGGAAAATGCAAAAATGTAATAATATAAGGTGTGTTCGATTAAACAAAAAAGAGCATTTCTTTCACCCACAACTTTTGGCCCACCTATGATTGTAAAACTAATTTTATAGGATGCTGCTCAAGACAGCCTATAACTAACAAATACAATGTTTTCTCATATCCTGTATAATAACGGATATATTGAGCTTTACCGTAGAAATGCGTCATCCAGTATATATGAAAACAGATAAAAACTGAAACTAACCCCGGATTGGGTTCTAAGGACCCTAGTTCGCGCTCATTTGAAGAAATCTTTTCAAAATTCAAAAGTGGTGGTCTCCTCACTAATGAATTTTTTCTACAAAAATTCGCTAAAAATTATAGACAATAAAACGAAAAACTCTATAATTGAAACTATTGCCAAAGCATCAAAGAAAGGGTCTATACGAAATGAATGTTCTGTAAATATTTTGGTAAAGAGGACAACTACTGTTGAAGCTTAAACTTATGGGTTTGCAAAACACTCTTCTTGCTACATTTTATCTACGTAACCCGTATTCGTTTCACGTTCTTTGCCTAAATGTTACCAATTTTGACGTTTCAAATCGCGGCTTTGACGTTTTAAGAGGAAAATCCCAATCTTCCTTTAAATGGCTTTTTTAAAATACAAAAGTCGCGATCTCCTCATTAGTGAATTTTTAAAGAAAATTCACTAAAAATTGAAATCGGTTGCAGAAAAAAAAACAAGCACTTGTGAAGCCACAGGAAAAGTCTGCGACTGTATTAAATATAGAACGGTTTTACTAACGCAAGAACAAACAACCAGATATGCTATTCAAATTGAATTAAGTCTTAAAAGTTTTCATCTCCTCTTTATTAAATTATTTTTTATACAAAAACTCGCTAAAAAAGTACGCGGTCATTTGAAGACATTTTTTCAAAATTCAGAAGTCGAAAAAAAATTCACTAAGAAGGAAAATGCCTTGCTTACCCCACCTAACACCCCCCCCCCCCCCCTCCAAGGAAGTTGGACGAGAAAGAAGATAAAGAGGCAATATGAGCAGAAAAAGCGAAGAAAATAGCTTAATTAGACATCAAAAAGCTGCCTTTTTCACATTTTGAAGCCATCCCGCCTTAAACCCGGCCTACACCGCACAGCACAGCACATCTATCCGCCACAGGTATACCTTTCTTGAGGGTTGCTCCCGGGAAATTTGTCTGCAAACGAGGGTGGTTTGGACATGCAAGAGGAAAGGGAAAACTCAGACGGCTCGATCCCCTGATTTAAATCCTATGGACTTTTATTTATGGGGGCATCTCAAAAGTATTGTTTATGAAGCAAATGTTGAAAATGTTGATGATCTGCAGCAAAGAATTGTACTTGGATGCGAACAAATTAGAAATACACCAGAAATATTTCACAGAGTACGACGTTGTATGCTCCGCAGAATACGAAAGTGTATTGAAGTGGAGAGTGGCCATTTTGAACATTTATTGTAGTCAGGTATCATAAAATGTTATAAACTTTTTTATTTGTTGTTTTATTTGTTGTTAAATTTTGCAGACAATACAATTAATTACTTGAGTAAAATTAATTTTTGAGCGACATCGACATACAAAAATTGAAATCTCTCGAAAGTGGTGTGTCTGAGAGATTTGGATCAAATATACATTTTTTGCTTACAATTGATTAGGGCTGCAATGTAGCTATACAGTAGGTCGATATTACTGGGTGTCAAAAAAATTATAGCCAATTGAATGCAACCATGTCTTACAGGTGGAGCCCTCTGCCAGCAGTGCTATTAACAATAACATATTTAAATTTCTTGCCCTCAAAAAACCCCGCATGCCAACTTTCACGACAAAATTTTTATTTGACTCAGACTTATTCGTGAAAAACTGACGAAAACAAACAACTGTAACACGCTGTATTTAAAAAACTAAGCATTTGCGGACCCATGTTTATATGAAAAAATAGTCTTATTTTTTGGGCTGAATGTATACCCGTAACATAGACCATCATTTTTGAAACACCTGTGTGTGTGTATATATATATATATATATATATATATATATATATATATATATATATATATATATATATATATATATATATATATATATATATATATATATATATATATATATATATATATATATATATATATATATATATATATATATACAGGGTGCTTCACGGTGAGTGGCCTATTAGACGTTTCTGGAGAACTACATCTATTTAAATTGTGAAAATTAGTATCCGTACGTTTTTGATACTGATCTTTCTAACTAAAATATTTTCAATTAGCCTGCACTTCCGGTTATACCGGAAGTCGACACAAACTTTGTTTTTTTAAATAGAACACCCTGTATATTATTAGCTTTTTGAATTACACGTTCAATTTAAGGGACACTTTATAACAACACATTTGGGCTAGTTCGTAGCGTTTCGGATTTATTCGCCATTTTGTAGAAAAAATTACGATTGGAGCGCTTTAGAAAAATTCCGATATCTTTAAAGACATGCAAGATAGAAACATGCAGTTTCCACTAACCCATAGATCTTAAAAATTCCTACATACTGTTATAAACATAATACGATTTTAAGATAACTGTTATTTATAACATACATTTGAATTTGAAAATTTTCAATCAGAGATAACTTGATTTTTTTTTTAATGGAATGGTATCCATATGTCTCCAGCATCTGATTTAGCGTTAAATTTCCTATCTTTTAAGTATACATTACCCTATACCTATCTCTTATAGTTTTCTTAGAAAATTGATTTGAAGATAGTAATTGTTAGCAGGGCGGTGTCATTTTTTTTTTGGACGTAACAAAAAATTATAATACAGAAATATTGTTACTGTGTTTGAAAATTATGTATTAAATTTTTTTTTTTTAAATTAAAAAAATTTCTAGGGATAACAACAGTGATATTATTACCTTACACAATCTTATAAATCCTATAAGTATTATTACAACACGAATAACAAAACAACTCACACCTCCTAAACTAATAACTGCGCAAAATGTTGTCCATTAACACTCAAACATTTTAATATTCGTGTCGTAATGCCGCTAGTGGTTGCTGACAGAATCTCATTCCTATCTAACTCTTCAAACCCCCTTCTTACTCTGATCTCTAATTCTTCGCGTAAATTGACGGGCGTTTTATATACTTTGGTTTTTATCTTTCCCCAAAGATGGAAATCAAGGGGGGAAAGATCTGGACTTCTTGCGGGCCATATCCAGGGAGCGCACTTTCCAATCCATCTATCTTCAAATAGATCGTCGAGTGTGTTAGATACTTCTCGTGTAGAGTAAGCAGGAGCTCCGTCATGTTGATACCAACAAGTTCTATATTCTGATAATGGTAAATTGTCTAAAAAGTCTGTAACTATTGTTCTTAATATTTCCATGTAACGATTAGAAGTTAAGGTTCCATCATAAATATGATGATGGAATAAAAGTTATTACCTTTCAATAAACAAAATACATTGAAACTAAATTTTACTTGAAATTACCGTCCCCTAATAGCGTGAGGGTTTTGATTTGCCCAAACATGACTGTTATGTCTATTGAAAACTCCTTCATGAGAAAATTTTGATTCATCACCCCATATATATATATATATATATATATATATATATATATATATATATATATATATATATATATATATATATATATATATATATATATATATATATATATTAAAAGTCATCATCTCCTTGAATATGAATTAACATCGTTTCACAAAACTGGACCCTTTTACTAGCATCTTCTGGATGCAGAGCTTGCATTAAAGTAAACTTACAGTTGTGTATTTTGTGCTTCCACAAGATTCTTTCCATAGAGGAGTAAGGAATACCTATGTCGTTCACTGCAGTGTAAATAGAGGCATGTGGATATGCTTCGAAATAAGCCAGGACAGTTATTTCGTTATCTTCATCTCTAGTCACTGGACTGGGATTCACTTTGGGTGTTTTAAAAGTACCAAATTGTAGGAAATTCGACTCAATCCTTCTAAACTTCTTTTCACTCATGGGTGGCAGATTAGGATTTAACTCATTAAACCTTCTACATGTTCTACTAATAATTCGGTTACATTCTCCATGGATGTAAAATAAATTCAAATAATCTGCATTGGATTAATGATTTTCCATCTCAACTGTGAACATTAGTACATTGACATTTATCGAATAATTTAGAATGACAAGTAGGTAATATAAATTGTTCATCATGGCACAGTTGCCTTAACGTTGACGTTCAACCATAGTATAAGGAAAAATTATGCTGTGTTATGTTTTTGAATGTCTCTAAATACCTCAAAAACTGTCCTTTTTAGCTATAGGAAATACCCAATATAGGTCGGAAAGTTATCAAAAAAGGAATCGGTTGGAACTGCAAGTTACTGTATGTCCCTTTTAAAATAAAACACTCATTAAAGGCAGAAGTAGTCAAAGGTTGGCGCTACCCCGCTGACAATTAATATTTTCAAATCAATTTTCAAAGAAAACTATAAGAGATAGGTATAGGGTAATGTATACTTAGAAGATAGGGAATTTAACGCCAAATCAGATGCTGGGGACATATGGGTACTCTTCCATTAAAAAAAAAACAATTTATCTCTGATTGAAAATTTTCAAATTCAAATTTATTTTATAAATAACAATTATCTTAAAATCGTATTGTGTTTATAACAGTATGTAGAAATTTTTATGCTCTATGGGATAGTGAAAACCGCATGTTTCTGTCTTGCATGTCTTTAAAGATATCGGAATTTTTCTAAAGCGCTCCAATCGTAACTTTTTCTACAAAATGGCGAATAAATCCGAAACGGTACGAACTAGCCCGAATGTGTTGTTATAAAGTGTCCCTTAAATTGAACGTGTAATTAAAAAGCTAATAATATACAAGGTGTTCCATTTAAAAAACAAAGTTTTTGTCGACTTCCGGAAGTGCAGGCTAATTGAAAATATTTTAGTTAGAAAGATCAATATCAAAAATCTCGGGACGCAGCAAGTGCGTTATGGTAGTGAATTTTCATTAAAATGTTTTTATTGCAAATATGTGTGTTTTCTTTTTAAGAAAGCAGACATCAATTTTGGTTACCAGTATAACCTATATAGAAAAAGCAGGTATCAAATTTGATTACCAGTATAACATATATAGTAAAAACAATGTGCCATGTTTCATCAAAATAACTTGATTGTTTGAAAACGTACAGAAATTTCCAAAAGTAAACCAAAAGTGTTACTGAAAAAATCCGTTTCCTGGTCAACCTTATAGGTTAATAGCAAATTGAGCTTTTCAAATATGAAGCATTTAATCAAAATTCGCAACCACAACGCACTTGCTGCCTCCAGAATTTTTTAACTTACAAACATGCATTATATTTCGATGGAAAATGCAAAAAAATAAGGCGTTTTCGACACAAAAAAAATTATTTGTATCACCAACGACTTATGGGCCACCCTGTGATTGTCGCAATAATTTTTTAAGATGTAGCTCAAAACACCGTATGTATACAATATTTTTTCATATCTTGTATAATAACGAATATATTGGGCTTTATTGATTTTTTACGAAAATTCGACAAAAATTATATACCATTGAACAATAAACTCTATAGCTAAGGCTACTGCCAAGCATCAGAGAAAGGGTCTATTAGAAATGAATTTTCTGGAAATATTTTAGTAAAATGAAGGACAATGACGGTTGAAACTAAGAGTTCGGTGTATGTAAAACATTCTTCTTGAGACATTTTCTTTCCATAGATCGTATTAGATTCAAGTTATTTGCCTAAATGTTGCGAATTTTGACGTTTTCAATTGTCACTTTGACGTTTTGAGGAAACCCCCAATTTATTTTTCTTTAAATGCCCATAACTTTTTTGTCTTTTGACCTACAGAGCTAAATTTTGGTAGGTGGCACACCTATAACGATATAAACCAGCTTACCAAATTTGGTTGCCCTTACTTTGTTAATTTTGGAGATATAAATATTTTGCGAAAGAAAACAAAAATTTTTCCGGGAAAACCTCGGCGGATTTTCCTGGCTAACAAAATTATCCAAGCGACTTGCGAAAGGAATGTACTTACCAATTTTGACGTTTAAAATCGCAATTTTGACGTTTTGAGGAAAATCAAATTTATTTTTCTTTGAATGCCTGTAACTTTTTTATCCTTTAACCTACGGAGCTAAATTTTGGTAGGTAACTTGCCTATAATGAAATAAATCCGCATATGAAATTTGGTTGCCCTTACTTTGTTAATTCCGGAGATATAAATTTTTTTCGAAAGAAAACACAAAATTTTCCGGGAAAACCTGGACCGATTTTCCTGGCTAACGAACTTATCCAAGCCATTTGCAAAAGGAATTTATTCACCAAATTTAATCAAAATCGGCCCATTATTTTTTGAGTTATCGGTGTGATACATATATATATATATATATATATATATATATATATATATATATATATATATATATATATATATATATATATATATATATATATATATATATATATATATATATATATATATATATATATATATATATATATATATATATATATATATATATATATATATATATATATATAAACATATAAAAATTTAAACCGACCCCGGATATGTGTTCTGGGAGGCCTAATTAGCGCTCATTTGAAGAAATTTTTTCAAAATTCAAAAGTCGGGATCTCCTCATTAGTGAATTTTTTTTAAGAAAATTCACTAAAACGTGCGGATACAAATTTTCAGAATTTAAATAGATGTAGTTCTCCAGAAACGTCTAATAGGCCACTCACCGTGAAGCACCCTGTATATATATATATATATATATATATATATATATATATATATATATATATATATATATATATATATATATATATATATATATATTCTAAATTAAACCCAGAAACCAATTCTGATTCCCCTTTAGCAAAATCAAAAGGTGTACGATTAGTTTCTGCTAAACTAGAAACAATTCACATTTAACATAAAGGTAAAAATAAAAATAATAACCATAAATATTTTTGAAATTTAAAAAACCTAATAAAATTAAAATTTAATAATAAAATCAAAAAACAAGTTCAAATTATTGCTAACCTAACTTCGTAAGAAATTGTTTGTCAGATATATATATATATATATATATATATATATATATATATATATATATATATATATATATATATATATATATATATATATATATATATATATATATATATATATATATATATAAGCCTGAAACTGCCCTTTGATGTGAGTTCTAGAGACTCTAATTCGCGCTCAATTTTCGAAATTTCGAAAGTCGTTACCTCTCCATAACGAAAGTGTCTTGACAATAATTCGCTAATAAAGGCACAGAGCAACAACCCTACCTTCCTCTTCTTCGAGTTTTTGATGTTGCTGCTCCTTCTTGGACAACAAGAAGACGTCCAGTTTGTTGTTCGTGTCCTCCACCACGTTGAAATCCATGGTCGCACTTATAATAGTGTAGAATATAGAACACCGGCAACGCGACAGAAGAATCGATACGTAGCGTCAACTTTCAACTATTATATCGTGGTCAACTGCAACATAACATGAACTTGTGTGTTAGTGGGATAACACGAACTGTAACTCAACAACCACGCAAACTGCCGGTCCACAAAACTGAATGGTTATTGAATTTGAATATTATAATTTATCAGAACACTTACGACTTGCCTCCAAACTCGGCTGCACCCGACAAACTGAGAAGCCTGTAATGATTCTTACAAACAACACCATTCATACCAATATATTACTCAATATACTGTAACACCGAATACCATACGTATAGATAAGATACACATGTATACAGGGTGACTCACTGATATAATTCCAGACAGGCTGTTTGAATTCTTAGAAAACTTCCTATTGTACTTGCACTAATTAACCAGATAAGTAGGTATGGACAATGATAGTTGGTAAGCAAATGACCGTTTATTAAAATATATTGTCATAAAGCAATAATAAATACAATCTGGAGAACCCAATTCATTACAATACAGTTTTTAGACCTAACAATCGTTTCGTAAACAAAGTTAGCGTCATCAAAGGGATGAATAAACTAAGAGAATAAAGACTAGAACTCCTATTTATATGTTGCCAAGGAGTTGCGCACAACGTCCTCTAGCAAGGTATACAGACAGACCCTCGCTGCTGAGTCTTAAATCCCTGAAATGAAAACTGTATACCTGCCTTTGCAATACTGTGCGTCGTTATCAAATATTCCTTCTAAGAAGGACGCGCTGGTTATTAAGATAACAGTTCGAACAATCGACTACATAGAACCGGACCTACTCTGATCATCGAAACATTTTTGTTCAAATTTCTAACGATATATATATATATATATATATATATATATATATATATATATATATATATATATATATATATATATATATATATATATATATACTTTCGTAAGCATCTAGCTGACGCGACTGCCTGACATATTAGTAAATTTTCTTTAAAAAAATTCACTAATGAGATCCCGACTTTTGAAACAAAAATTCTTCAAATGAGCGCTAATTAGGCCCCCCAGAACACATATCCGGATTCGGTTTCAATTTTTATATGTTTATATATATATATATATATATATATATATATATATATATATATATATATATATATATATATATATATATATATATATATATATATATATATACCTGTGTGTGTCTGTGTATCACAAAGAATGCTTTGTTTTAATTAGCCAGTCGGATTCCCACGGTCCGTGCCAGTTCTGAGCTGAACTTTAATATATGGAATTTCGACCACCGCACAGGTCTACTAATTTATATCTAATAACCGATCAGATTACGTGACTAGGTACTAAGCGATTTTTAGTTTTTTTTTTCAACAACACACCACGAGGGCTTACAGCCTAAATACTATCGTACCGTGGGTGTCGACAAGGAGGAAAGAGGCAACTTGTTAATTCTGGACTTATAGGTTTGGAGGTTCGGAGGAGAAGGGAAAACATGTGACGGCAAGGAATTCCACAACTTGGAAGTTCTCGGGACAAAAGAGCGGGCATAACAAGATGTTCTATGTCTGGTGACCTGGACAGTAAAAGGGTGCATTCGCTCTGTTCCCCTGATAGATCTGTTGGGGGCAGCAGGTGGAGGAACTATTGAAGAAGCTCCTCTGAGCACTGCCCGTGCAGATATCTATAAAAGAGAGGGAGGTCACCAACGGTACGTCGGTGGGCAAGGGATGGCAGCCTCTGGGTGAGGGTAGGGTCACCGATGAGACGTATAGCTCCCTTCTGAATGGAGTCCAGGATAGCGAGTGGAGAAGCGGCAGCAGCACCCCAGATGTGGGAGCAGTATTCGAGGTTTGGTCTTATTTGTGAAATATATAAGGTATAGAGATTAGCTGGTGAAAAGTATTTGCGAGCCCGGAAAAGGAAACCTAATTTCTTAGCAGCCGCTTCTGCAATTGATGTGACATGTTGATGCCAATTCAAATTCCGATCCACAGAAATGCCAACAAGTGAAAAGGACTCATTACTTTGAATAACTTGGTTGTTCATTGTGATGGGTCTAGGGCTGGTGTATCTCTTTTTTTAATTTTTTTTAATTTAATATTATTGGCTGCGGCATCTCTGGCCATTAGTACACTCATTTCCCATCATTCAATATTTTTACAAATTTTCCAGACAAAGTCAACTTGGCTCGCCCAGGAATCGAACCCGGGACCTCTCGCTTAGCAGGCTGGCACCTAGCCACCTGCGCCACGAGGGCGTCTGGTGTATCTCTTATAAGAAAGAAAGCAAGACTGTGATTTGGTGGGGTTGAATTGTACAAGATTTCTACTTCCCCAGTCTAATATTTTTTGGAGATCCCCGTAGACAGAACCCTCCATGAGTCAGCGATCCTCATCTAATTGGGCTAACGAGACAGGCTTAGAATATTGTATATTTGAGGGGAGGGTGCTGTCGTCCGCGTAACTGTGAACTGGGTTGGATGTGCTAGAGAGGAAGTCATTGATGTAGAGAAGAAACAAACCTTGAGGAACTCCTGCATTAATTGTATACAGTTTAGAGTATTGGCCATCCACGACAACAGAAATGCTCCGGTTGGAGAGGAAATTTGCTGTCCAGGTACAGAGTTTTGGTGGTAGGCCATAGGCCGGAAGTTTATTAAGCAGCGCTGCGTGCCAGACCTGGTCGAATGCTTTGGATATGTCTAGAGCGACAATCTGGGATTCACCGTGTAGTTCCATAGACTTGTTCCAAGAATGGGTGACAAAGGAAAGGAGGTCGGCAGTTGATCTGCGCTGACGGAATCCATACTGCCTGTCGTGGATTAGACAGTGTTTTTCAAGCAATTTTAGTAATTCGGTGTTTATATACTTTTCCATCACTTTAGAGACGACTGAAAGGAGAGAAATAGGCCTGTAGTTGCTAGGAAGCGCTTTGGATTCTTTCTTGGGGACGGGTTGTACTCGAGCAGTTTTCCAGTTACTAGGGAATATGCCTCTATTGTAAGATGTCTGAAACAGACGAGTAAGGACAGGAGCAAGTTCTGGTGCGCATTTTTTGAGAACAATTGCTGGGATCTCGTCAAGGCCAGAGGCTTTCCTGGTATTAAGAGAAGAGAGCATCTTTCCTACCTTTTTTAGTTTTGAAAATTATATCCATCATTTTATGCGCGACATTTGGGACTGTTGGTGGTTGAACATAGGGAGGTGGGTTGAGAGTAGAATTTCCAGCGAACAGCGAGGCAAAAAGTTCAGCCTTGCCCAGGGCTGTAGAAACAATTTCACCCCCTGAGACAAGAGGTGGGAACGTGCTCTTGCAGAAATTATTCCCAATAGATTTAGCAAGGGTCCAGAAGGGTTTGCTGCCGTTGGAGCTTGAGAGGACTTTGTTTTTGATGTGGTTATTAAACGAGTTTTTTGCCTCAGAAAGAATGCGGACATACCGGTTTCTTGCGTCGTTAAATGCTTGACTGTTTTCTTGACTAGGATTGTGTAGAAGCGTTTTGTGAGCTTTGACCTTTTCAAGTCTGGCCTTGTCACAGGATTTAGAGAACCAGGGCTTTTGAATGGCTGAAGAGGTTTTCTGTGTACGTGGAATAAATAATTCCATGCCAGCTTGGATAATTTCGGTGACGTTTTGTGAGATATCAGAGGGGTCAGGATGAGAGAAGCAGACAGACGCCCACGGAAATGAGGAAAAGTAATCTCGCATTTCGTCCCAGTTCGCGGAGTTGTAGTGCCAAACGATACGTGGGTGTGATGACTGTGTGACCTCGGGTTGCATTGCGCAGGAAGCAGTGACCATGCCGTGGTCTGAGCGACCAAGGGGGGCGGTCACTGATATCTTATAGCAGTCAGGATTTGTAGTAAGAAGGAGATCCAAGGGATTTGAGCTGTGTGTTGGGATGCGAGAAAAATAAGTAGGTTGCTGAACCATATTGGCTAAAGAATTGCTGACTGCAAAGGCCTCCGCTGCTCTTCCTTGTGGATCGGTTTTTGAGGATCCTAGCCATTCCTTATTATGGACATTGAAGTCACCAAGAATAGTGACCTCGGAGGAAAGATATTTAGAAATGAGATGGTCGGTTTTTTCAGAAAGGTAGTCAAAGAGTTGGACAAAGTTGTTGTCAAAAGGTGACCGGTAAATACAACAATTGAATTTAGTTGCAGCCCTGAGAGAGACTTTTATCCATAGTATGTCTTTTCTTCCAGCTTCTAAATTGCGAAGTCTGGTGCAGGGTAGATTGCTACGGACATACGCGCACACGCCTCCATGCAATCTAAAAGAAGTAAGGACCTCATACCCCGAAAAATTAAGGTGATTAGTGGCTGTTTTGGCACTGATTTTAGTTTCGGTGAGGAGTGGAGTTGGGGCCTATTAGCCTGGAGGAAATGGTGGACGGAGTTCAGGTTAGAATTTAGGCCACATATATTGGAGAAGGATATGTTAAATCTTGATGTTGGCGCCCCCTGTACACCCCTCTCCCCGAGATCCGAATGGAGGGGTATTTTACCTCCGGAATCTTTTGTACAAGGATGAGCCATCATCATTTTTGCTTATAAGGGAAACCGACTTATACACCAGAACCGGAAACGTCCGTTGGGACTTCACCGGCCCCTTTATGTACGGGGTGGTACTGCCTCGGGCGTGAAAAAATCCTTTACTATCACGTAAAGGAAAAGTCCACTACCACCTACCTTTTTCTTTAAAAAATTCACTAATTAGTGGTAGCTTGTGGCTTTGGGAGTGGGTGAAGCAGAATAGGCGCGACCCCAAGGGGGGTCCAGGGAGACGAAGACCCCCTGCGCCGCAGACGATTTTTTTAAATTATTTTCAAGGTTGCGCGTTCTCCTGGCACTTCAGTATTTAGATGAAAAATCCATTTGTACAAAAATATAGACTTTCACAAGGAACAATTTTCGGAATAATGACCAGGAATATTCGTTGAGAGGACACTGCACACATACTATACACGCACGCATACGGTAATAAAATACGGCGCGTATTACCTATAAAAATCTATTTATAGAGGGAAGAGCTAGAAGTACATTATTTTTGAAATTCAGTGCCTTTCTCATTTTTTTACAACTGAAATTTTATATCTAATATTTTATTATTTTGAAATTATTTTTTTGGAGGTGATAATAAACAAATCAATTCCACTTACCAAAAAGAAACATGGAAAATCCAGCTTTTCAAAGTTTGTAAATGTGACACATACCAGATGATTTAACGGCACCATAGTAAAAATAAAAAGACGCCTCTGACGATCCGACTCAATCTATACAAACGACAGAAACTAAGATTTGAAGCAGGCTCAGAAGGCTGCATCACTTTTGTTGTCCAACCTACCTGTGCGCGTGCCGTTGCCATGGCAACCGTCTCATGCAAGCGTCCCGAAACAGAAGCAGCATTTGTAAACGAACAAATCTGGCTCAGTCAGTCCGCAGCTGCTTGGCGCACTACAGTTCCCCAATACGTAAGCGCTGCGCGTTGCGGCATGTATACATTGAATTCGGTGATCAGGGACGGGCTTACAAATTATATCGTACCATAAATTAATATAAAAATACATTATCAACTGCGACGTAATGTAACAAAACATTTTTATGTGGTTGTACCAAATGAATTTGAGAGAATGAAAAAATTTAAATTATGGTGGACTTTCAATAAAAAAGATTAGTTTAACCGAAAACATATTGGTGAAGACTTTTGAATTTTTAAAAAATTTCTTAAAATGAGCACAAACTAGGACCCCACAACCCATATCCGGCGTCAGTTTCAATTTATATATATATATATATATATATATATATATATATATATATATATATATATATATATATATATATATATATATATATATTTCACACCCATAACTCAAAAAATAATGTGCCAATTTTGATCAAAAATTGTGAGTACCTTCCTCTTGTAAGTGGCTTGGGTAAGTTCGTTTGCCAGGAAAATCGATGAATTTTATACGGGTAAAATTTATGATGCTTTAATATTCGCTGAATAGTTCTTCTTTTGATCTTTGTTCAAAACAGTGGCCAATTTTCTCTTGCTCAAAGTTGGGTCTGCAGCAATTTGTCCTAAAACATCAATCTCAGTAGTCTCATTTCTAACCGGAAATTCACGTTCAGGATCCCGTTTTTTTGTTGGCTACTGAACCACTTTGTCGAAACTTTGCAAATAACTCCAAAATGTATTTTCTGTTAACATATCTGTTCGGATGTCGTTCATTAAACAAATTTGCGGTACGGTTGGCACAGTCATCGTTTTTTGAAAAAAAGAGTAATTATTTCAACTCTTTCTTCTACAGAATACACCATTGTGAAATTAATTTTCGGTAGTACTATCAAGTATCAAACCGACCGATAAACTGAAATAATAAACCGCATTTCTCTCATTCCGATAAGAAATGTTCTGATAGTCAATTTTTTTGTTTACAAACCAACAAAACATTGACTATCAGCACATTTCTTATCGGAATGAGTTTTTGCATCTTCAACTGTGAATATTTTTTGAACGAGTTGATAAAACTTTCAAAAAAGTTAGTGTGCTGAATTCAGAAAGGAAAGAGCTTTCAAATGATGTAACGCTCGACCCATGTTCCCTATTTAAAATATAAGGGTTGTTATCACCACCCTTAAGGGGTTGATGTGACAAAGTTGAGTTTTATGTCAAAACATGTCCGCCTCAATATTAAAATTGACGTGTTTCAGCGCATCTTAAAAAAATTTCTCTGGACGCAAATCGTTTTCAATGCGCCACCCTATATATATATATATATATATATATATATATATATATATATATATATATATATATATATATATATATATATATATATATATATATATATATATATATATATATATATATATATATATATATATATATATATATATATATATATATATATATATATATATATATATATATATATATATATATATATATATATATATATATGCATCCGAGCGATAACTCAAAAAATACTCAACTGATTTGAACGAAACTTGGCACAAGCCTTCATTTCGTTACAACCGCGAACGAGTTTGTCAATCAGCTATAACGGACAAATTTTTCCCCAAAAAATAAGAACACTATTTTTGAATACGCTATATTTTTGAAATTATTAATATAACTGGAATGAGACTTTACACGTAGCTAGAAATTAAGTGAATAAACCTCTGTTGTGAATTTTAAGTAATTTGGTTCACAGAATTTTCAGTTTTTCCCAAAATAAACATAAAATCGGAAAGACATGAATTGAAACAACTTGAGTGATTAAAGTATGATGCCAGACAAAGACAGAGTAGTCGCCTGCCCCGCGTAGATTGATACATATTCCACAGGCATACATCATAATGCAACGATATGTGTTTTCTTTCGGGACAAAAATTATATCTCCGGAGATAACAAAGTAAGGGCAACCAAATTTGGTACGCGTGTTTGTATTATAAATAGCGACCCAAGTACCGAAATCTAGGTCTGTTAGTTAAAGTTCAAAAAAATTACAAAATTGGGGTTTTCCTCATAAAAAGTCAAAGTCGCAAAAAGAAAATGTCGCAAGAAGAGTGTTCTGCAAACCCTTAAGTTTCCGCTTCAACCGTCATTGTCTTTCATTTTACGTCACGTGTTCTGGAATCGTCTATTCTCGTGGACAAAATTCTTTAAAGAGAAGACCGCGACTTTTGAATTAAAAAAAAATTCTTCAAATGAACTATGCCCCCTAGAACCCATATTCGGGTTTACTTTCCGTTTTTATCTGTTTACATATATACAGGGTGACGCATTTCTAGCGTAAAGCTCAATATACTTGTTATTATACAAGATACGAGAAAAAATTGTATACGTTAATTATAGGATGTCTTAAGCTGCATCTTATAAAAATATTTTAACAATCACAGGCTGGTCCATGTGATCCCTACAATTGTTTTTTCAATCACCCTTATATTATTTCATTTTTTATCGAAATATGATGCATGTTTGTAAGAAAAAAATCGAGACGCAGTAAGTGCGTTTTGGTAGCGAATTTTCAATAATTCAATTTGCTATTAACTCAAAGTTTGTTGGCTAGGAAACCAGTTTTCTCTGAAACATTTTAAGTTTATTTTCGAAAAGTTTTTGTACATTTTTAAACAATAAGTAAATTTGATCAAATATGGTACATTGTTTCTACTACATAGTCTATACCGGTAACTAGATTGATGCCTGCTTGCATTAATGTTGGGCACGTTAAAGATCCCTACTCTCCTTACAGAAAGGCATGGGTTCGGCAAAATTTCCAGGATAGTGAGGTGAAATTGCTCCCTGGCGTCGGTGATTGGCCATAGTCGCGGAAATAGGTCGACGTAAAAGAAACAAAAACACACACACACACACACAACTTGAGATTTTCTTTATCTAAATGATGACTATTATCCCAAATATGCTGAGCAATACATGATTTGTCAATAGTGCCATATCTCAGTTGCGCTAAATGTTCTTTAAATCTAGTTTCAATAGTTCTTTTAGTTTGCCCAACATATTTAAGTTCACAATCCTTACAACCTATTTCATAGACTCCCGACAATTCCGTGGTTTTATCTTTATCCTTTGGGTTACCTAGCAGATTTTTTAATTTATTTTTTTGTCGAAAATGTTAGCTGCAAATTGGCTTTTTTAAAAATGCTATTAAAACCTCTCGTGATTTGCTGTTCAAATTGTAAACAGACAACGGTTTTGTCTGGTTTATCTTTTCTGAAAGTCGTAGATTCCGATATCATTTTCTTTGTTTTATCTTTATTGACTAGTTTATCCACTAAGCAAACAGACCATTATACTTGGCTACATTTTTAATATATTCAAGTTCTCTGTTGTATATTTCTTTATTTAGGGAAACTTTATTAATCTATGAACCAGACAATTCAAAATGACTGTTTTTTGTGGAAAACTGTGGTGTGAGTCCATCGAAATGTAACTCACAGTAGTGGTGTCCTTTCTGTGGATGTCAGTTTATCTTTTCTCAATTTTTAATGACTAATACATCAGGAAAAAATCTCGGGACGCAGCAAGTGCGTTATGATAGCGAATTTTCTTTAAAATATTTTTAATAGCAAATGTCTTTTTTTGATGAAAGCAGGCATCAAACTTGGTTGCCTATATAGTAGAAACAATGTACCATATTTCATTGAAACAAATTTATTGTTTGAAAATATATAAACATTTTTCAAAAGTCTAGATGCAGCAAATGTGTTATGGAAGTGATTTTCCATAAAAATGTTTTTAATAGCAAATGCGAGCAGGCATCAATCTGATTACCGGTGTAGCCTATGTGGTAGAAACAATGTACTATATTTTATCAAAATTACTTATGGTTTGAAAATATACAAAAATTTTCCGAAAATAAACTTAAATGTTGGTTTTCTATCCAACAAAGCTTACGTTAATAGCAAATTGAGTTATTGAAATTTGAAGGATTTAATGAAACTTTGGTAAATTTGCAGATTAGCGCCCGAACGCTTTTCCACAAATTGTTTTCAGAGACATTACTAGGACCTCACCTGCAGGTTTCTGAACAGTTTTTTGAAAAACGTTCGGGAGCTAAACTGCAAATTTACCGAAAATTTGCTACCAAAACGCACTTACTGCGTCTAGATTTTTTTCTTACAAACGCATCATATTTCGATAAAAAATGCAAAAATGCATTAACGAATTTGTTCTACGAAAATTAGTTTAAAAAAATTATACACCCCTACTCACTCCTGGTCCCGTAACTTCCTTGGGGAGTGTGAACAAGAAATTTTTTTTGGGGTTTGTGGATCCAGAGGGGTCGGGGCCTAGGCAGGTTTCTGAAAACAGTTTTTTGAAAAGCGTTCGGGAGCTAAACTGCAAATTTATCGAAAATTCGCTACCAAAACGCACTTACTGCGTCCAGATTTTTTTCTTGCAAACGCATCATATTTCGACAAAAAATGGAAAAATGCATTCACGAATTTGTTCTACAAAAATTAGCTAAAAAAATTATGCACCCCTACTCACTCCTGGTCCCGTAACTTCCTTGGGGAGTGTGAACAACAAATTTTTCTTGGGGTTTGTGGATCCAGGGGGGCTCTAGGCAGGTTTCTGAAAACAGTGTTTTGAAAAGCGTTCGGGAGCTAAAGTGCAAATTTACCGAAAATTCGCTACCAAAACGCACTTACTGTGTCCAGATTTTTTTCTTATAAACGCATCATATTTCGATAAAAAATGCAAAATTACATTAACGAATTTGTTCTAAAAAAATTAGCTAAAAAAATTATGCACCCCTACTCACTCCTGGTCCCGTAACTTCCTTGTGGAGTGTGAACAACAAATTTTTCTTGGGGTTTGTGGATCCAGGGGGGGCTCTAGGCAGGTTTCTGAAAACAGTGTTTTGAAAAGCGTTCGGGAGCTTAACTGCAAATTTACCGAAAATTCGCAACCAAAACGCACTTACTGCGTCCAGATTTTTTTTAAGATAAACGCATCATATTTCGATAAAAAATGCAAAAATGCATTAACAAATTTGTTCCACGATAATTAGCTAAAAAAAATTATAGGCCGTTAAACCATAAATTTCACTAAACCTACAAATAAATATCCAAACAGCTACCAAACTTAACTAAACTGACAGCCAAAGCACCAGAGAAAGGGTCTATTTGAAATGGATTTCCTGTAAACGTTTTAGTAAAATGAAGGTCAATGACGGTTGAATCTGAAACTTAAGGGTTTGCAGAACACTCTTCTTGCAACATTTTCTTTTCACAAATGGTATTTGTTTTACATTCTTTGCCTAAACATTACCAATTTTGACGTTTAATATTGCGAGTTTGACGTTTTGAGGAAAACTCCTATATTTATTGCTTTAACTGCCCATAACTTCTTTGTCTTTAAAGCTATGGACTTAAATTTTGGTACAGAGTTCACTCTTTATAATATAAACACGGGTACCAAATTTGGTTGTCCTTACTTTGTTATTTCCGGAGATATGAATTTTTTTATAAAGAAAACACAAAATTTTCCGGGAAAACCTGGTCAGATTTTCCTGGCTAACTAACTTATCCAAGCCACTTGCAAAAGGAAGGTACTCTGCAAATTTTATCAAGATCGGTCCATTATTTTTTGAGTTATCGGTCGGATATATATATATATATATATATATATATATATATATATATATATATATATATATATATATATATATATATAAACACAGATCTCCCCATAAGCGAATTTTTTTAAAAAAAATTCGCTAACAGGAATTTGTTATTAATTTCTATTTCATGCGTGAATTTAAGGGAGTCAAATATACTGTTTAATTTGGCAGTAAATCACCTACTTTGCATGCATTTGTATTAAATACTGCAAAAACATCGTCCATCGTCATAAGGGCAAAAGTTTGGTTTGAAATCATAAAAAAGCCTGGGCGCAGCAAGTGCGTTATGGTAGTGAATTTTCATATAAATCTAACACAAAATATTTTATTATAACTTTTTTTTCTTGTAACGTAGAAATCTAAATTTTGTTGTATAGTTTACTTTCTATATCCTAAACCCACCTACCAAATTTGGTTATCATAGCTTTTTTATTTTTTGAGATAAAATTTTTTTCGAATGGAAACTCAAAATTTTCCCGAAAAACCTCGTCTGATTTTCCCCACTAACGAACTTATCCAAGCCATTTAAAAAAGGAAGGTACATGCCAAATTTTATCAAAATCGGACCATTATTTTTTGAGTTATCGGTGTGATATATATATATATATATATATATATATATATATATATATATATATATATATATATATATATATATATATATATATATATATATATATATATATATATATATATATATATATATATATATATATATATATATATATATATATACAAACACGCGTACCAAATTTGGTTGCGCTTACTTTGTTATTTTCAGAGATATCCAGAAAGAAAACACGACATTTTCCGGGAAAACATGGGCCGATTTTGCTGACTAACGAACTTATCCAAGCTACTTGCAAAAGGAAGGTACTCACCAAGTTTGGTCAAAATCGGCCCATTATTTTTTGAGTTATCGGTGTGATATTTATTGTAACGAAAATTGCATTTCGTTACCGTAACTCCAACAAATATTTCATAATTAAATCCTGTAAATACTTATTTCGCAATAAATTTTGCCGTATACCCATTTATAACCACCTGTATATAAACCAAAAGCTGCGGGTCCATCCAAAGCAAATCAGCATTGGAATGTTATCTGTTGATAAATAATACTAAAAATTCGCAAATTCACAAAATTTTTATTAGTGAATTTTTATTTTAAAAAATTCACTAATAGAGAGGTATCGATGGTGAGACTTTGCAAAAATACTTTCAAATGAGTGCGAACTAGGACCCCTAGAACCCATATCCGGGGTCAGTTTCAATTTATATATATATATATATATATATATATATATATATATATATATATATATATATATATATATATATATATATATAAACATATAAAAATTGAAACTGACCCCGGATATGGGTTCTAGGGCTCCTAGTTCGCGCTCATTTGCAACAAAATTTTCAAAATTCAAAAGTCGGGATCTCCCCATTAGTAAATTTTTTCCACGAAAATCCACTAAAAGACGATCTATTAGATGTCACTGCCGGTATTGAAACAGCTATTAAACAATTACCTGAGCCTTCAAAAAACTGTATTAGACAATGATGTAAAAATAAATTATCTACCAATCTAAATACAAATAAGCCCATTAATACCAAAAACGTCAATCAAATAAATATAGTTAAAAGACTGCGAGAGCGGGAATGTTTTTATGTTAAAGCAGACATAGCTAATAAGGTTGTGATTTTAGACAAAAGCGATTATAAAGATAAGAGTATATAACGCAATAGAATCAGGATCGTATAAGAAACTCAATAGAAACCCGCTGCCAAAAATGATTTACGAAGTTAAAAACAATTTAAAGAGATGTAATAATCTTATTACAAAAGATTCAGGAAAAAAGTTACAAGTTTCAAATCCTAAGCTTCCTAAAAAGTATTGTCTCCCGAAAAATCGGTGAGACCTATTGTTTCAGCTATAGATTCCTCGACATACAATATAGCGAAATGGTTAACATACGAATTTAAAGGTTTCCCTATCAAACAAAAAAGTTTTTCAGTTTCAAATTCACTTGAATTTATTAATAAAATTAAAAATATTAATTTGGTTGAAGGGGATGTTTTAATATCGTTTCATGTTATCTCGTTGTTTCCCAGTGTTCCCATAAAAGAAATGCTAACGTATTTAGACAATTTGCTAAAAATGAACAACATAGACGAAGAGGTCTGCGAAGAATATATAAATTTAACAAATCTTTGCATGAATCAGAAGATTTTTCAATTTAATAATGAATTTTTTAACAAACCCATTGCCCAGCAATGGGCAACCCCCTTTCTCCATGCATTGCAGACCTTTTCATGAGTAGATTTGAAACAGACCTAGCAAAAGAAAATGACTATTTCATAGAGTATGTTTTCGTTATGTGGACGATGTTTTTGCAGTGTTTAAAACAAATGTATGCAAAACAGATGATTTTATTGCCAAATATTTGACGTGATTAATTCACGCATGAAATAGAAATTAGTAACAAATTACCTTTTCTTGATGTATTAGTCATTAAAAATACAGACACTTTAGAATTTGACATCCACAGAAATGAAACCACTACTGTTACATTTGGATTGACTTACACCATAGTTTTCAACAACAACAAAAAAACAGGTAGTTAGAATTTTCTACTTCATAGATTAATACAGTTTCCCTTAAATAAAGAAAGATACAACAGATAACCTGAATATATTAAAAACTCTGGACGCAGCAAGTGCGTTATGGTAGTGAATTTTCATAAAAATGTTTTTATTGCAAATATCTGTGTTTTCTTTTTAAGAAAGCAGGCATCAATTTTGGTTACCAGTATAACCTATATAGTAAAAGCAATGTGCCATGTTTCATAAAAATAACTTCATTGTGTGAAAATGTACCAAGATTTCCAAAAGTAGACTTAAAGTGTTCCCGAAAAACTCGTTTCTTGGTCAACCTTATAGGTTAATAGCAAATTGGGCTATTCAAATATGAAGCATTTGATCAAAGTTCGCTACCATAACGCACTTGCTGCATCCAGAATTTCTTTTCTTACAAACATGCATTATATTTCGATGGAAAATGCAATAACATAAGGCGTGTTTGATTAAAAAAAAAGAAAATTTGTATCACCAATGACTTATGGGCCATCCTGTGATTGTAGAAATATTTTTTTAAGATGTAGCTCAAGACACCCTATAATTAATATATACAAATTTTTTTCAAATCTTGTATAATAACAGATATATTGAGCTTTATTGATTTTTTACGAAAATTCGACAAAAATTATATACCATTAAACGATAAACTCTATAGCTAAGGCTACTGCCAAGCATCAGGGAAAGCGTCTATTTCAAATGAATTTTCTGGAAACATTTTAGTAAAATGAAGGACAATGACGGTTGAAACTAAGACTTCAGTGTTTGTAAAACATCCTTCTTGAGACATTTGATTTTCATAGCCCGTATTAGTTTCAAGTTATTTGCCAAAATGTTGCCGATTTTGACGTTTTAAGTCGCAACTTTGACGTTTTGAGGAAAACCCCAATTTATTTTTCTTTAAATGCCTATAACTTTTTTGTTTTTTGACATACAGAGCTAAATTTTGGTAGGTAACTTACATATAAGGACATAAACCCGCGTACCAAATTTGGTTGCCCTTACTTTGTTCATTCGGGAGATATAAATTTTTTTCGAAAGAAAACACAAAATTTTCTGGGAAAACCTGGGCAGATTTTCCTGGCTAACGAACTTATCCAAGCCATTTGCAAAAGGAATTTATTCACCAAATTTAATCAAAATCGGCCCATTATTTTTTGAGTTATCGGTGTGATACATATATATATATATATATATATATATATATATATATATATATATATATATATATATATATATATATATATATATATATATATATATATATATATATATATATATATATATATATATATATATATATATATATATATATATATATATATATATATATAAACATATAAAAATTCAAACTGACCCCGGATATGTGTTCTGGGGGGCCTAATTAGCGCTCATTTGAAGAAATTTTTTAAAAATTTAAAAGTCGAGATCTCCTCATTAGTGAATTTTTTTAAGAAAATTCACTAAAATGCAGCTAAGTATAATGGTTATTCTGCTTAGTGGAAAAACTAGTCAATACACATAAAACAAAGAAAATGATAGCGGAATCTACGACTTTCAGAAAAGAAAAACCAGAGAAAACCGTTGTCTGTTTACCATTTGAACGGCGAATTACGAAAGGCTTTAATAGCATTTTTAAGAAAGCCAACTCGCAGCTAACATTTTCTACAAAAAATACATTAAAAAATTTGCTAGTTACCCCAAAGTATAAGATAAAACCACAGAAATGTCGGGAATCTGCGAAATAGGTTGTAAGGATTGTGAACTTAAATATGTTGGGCAAACTAAAAGAACCATTGAAACTATATTCAAAGAACATTGAGCGCAACTGAGATATGACACTATTGACATCATGTATTGCTTAGCATATTTGGGATATTAATCATCATGTAGATAAAGAAAATCTCAGGTTAATAAAAGATGTCAGGCGGACGCGTCAGCTAGATACTTACCAAAGTATATATATATATATATATATATATATATATATATATATATATATATATATATATATATATATCGTTAGAAATTTGAATAAAACTGTTGCGATGAATAGAGTAGGTCCGGTTCTATGTAGTCCATTGTTCGAACTGTTATCTTAATAACCAGGATGTCTTTCTTAGAAGGAATATTTGATAATGACGCACAGTATTACAAAGGCAGGTATGCAGTTTTAATTACAGGGATTTAAGACTCAGCAGTGGGGTGTCTGTTTGTATACCTTCAAAGAGGACGTTGTTCGCAACTGCTTGGCAACTAACATATACACAGTAGCTCTAGTCTGTATTCACTTACTTTATTCATTCCTCTGATGATGCTAACTTTGTTAGCGAAACGATCGTTAGGTCTAAAAACTGTATTGTGATGAATTGGGTTCTCCAAATTGTACTTAGTAGTGCTCGTCACAGGTTCCAATATTTGCTCATAAAGCAATAACTAAAACAATCAGCGAAATGCCTATCTGACGTCTTTGAGAGATTTCTGCATTCCAGAAGAATTCACCACGTCGGGAATCTATCGAATTAAATTAGTTCTTAATCTACTAAAAGATCTATTGCGACTAAATTTAAAGAACACTTATCAGAACCAAGATATGGTACAACAGATGAGATTGCGATCTGAAATAGGTGGGCCAAACTAGGAGAAACATAGCCATCAGATTTCGTGAACATCTCGCACAGTTACGATATGGTACGGTGGACAAATCATGTGTGGCACAACATATATGGGATAATAATCACCACATTGACAAAGAAAATTTGAAACTTGTCAAAAATGTTAGACATCAAACTATGCTTGATTCATTAGAAAGTATTTTTATATTAAGGGTTATTAAGAACAAAACTTCATTGAATCGTGCGGCACCTTTAATTTCAAGTCCTTTATTTTCACTTTGCATTTGACCGCTTAAACACTCCTAATTTGTCTGGTAGAATAATAAATTACTGTCAATAATTCTGTCGATCTATACATATACTAATCTCTACGTTTGTCTCGACTTAAAGACCCGTTCGTATTGTTTGTATCTATGTAATCAATATAAATCCTTTCACGAAGAATTAAAATCAATATAAATATAGTTTTTATGTAGTATTTTAGTTGAATTATTTAGCCTTTGTTAGAGTTAACATGGTGAGACAGACACCCGGGTTTAGTTTTCTATTTAAAAAAGATGAGTTGAGTTGATGTTGTTTATCTCACCAAATGTCTTTGTCGGCATGAACCAATATCCACATAGTAAATTTCTAGATCGAAAGGGAACGTGCAGATTCCTTAAATAACTCGGTTCCTTTAAACCTATATTAGATAAGGGCTCATAAATTTGTCGACCAAAAGATTAAAAGCAGGTCTTCGACCTCGTGGTTTCACTACACAATAAACAAACGATCGTTCTTGGACGACAATTTTACTTCGGACTAGTTCGTTTACCTTGACGCGATATAAATACACGGGAGCTAGTTTTTTAGTTTAGAAATTTCTTCCTCTGAAGATGTTGACATTGTCAACGAAACGATCGTAAGGTCTCTGAAATATGTGTTGTGGTGATTTAGGTTTCTCCAAGTGTACTTATTATGATATTCCGCTGTATTGGTTTTTATGAACCACACCATGTATATCGATCAAAACATCAATGATTGTGTTTATTCTTTTCTATAAAAATATTTTCTAAATACTCTCAGATAAAAATCTTCACTCTCTACACGCACTTGACAGATAAGAGGTTATTATTATCACAATTCGCGACGAAATATGCTATTATTGTAATAAAAACTCATAAATGGTATTCTGATAGTCACGTGTCAGTAAACAGGACGATAATAAATAAAATAATACTGCATATATAGGAAAAGACACAAAAATAAATCAAATATATAATATGGCATTATGATAACATGTGGTATTACAAAGACAACGGTACACTTAAGCATTGATTGTAGAGAAAATTAGGACAAGTTTGACATAATTTTACTTCACATCGAAATCTTAACATTTAGGTATACGCAATGCTATAGCAGTTTAAAAGAGAATAAAAAACTCTGGACGCAGCAAGTGCGATATGGAAGTGAATTTTCATTAAAATGTGTTTAATTACAAATATATCGGTCTAATGCGAGCAGGCATCAATTTGGTTACCGGAATAACCTATATAATAAGGAACAATGTAACATATTTTATCAAAATAAGTATTTGAAAATGTACAAACATTTTCCGAAAATAAACTTATAATAAATGTTTCCGAGAAAACTGGTCTCCTAGCCAATGAACCTTAGGTTAATAGCAAATAGAGTTATTGAAATTTGAAACATTTATTAATGAAAATTCGCAAACAAAACCCCTTGCTACGTTCATACAAAAAATTTCCGAAAATAAAGTTAAATGTTGCTTTCCTAACTAACAAAACTTACGTTAATAGCAAATTGAGTTATTGAAATTTGAAGAATTTAATGAAAATTTGCTACCAAAACGCACTTACTGCGTCCAGATTTTTTCTTACAAACATGCATCACATTTCGATAAAAAATGCTGAAATGCAGTAACGAATTTTTTCTACGAAAATTAGCTAAAAATTATAGACCGTTAAACCATAAACTTCACCAAACCTACAGCGAAAGCATCAACTTAACTAAACCGACAGCCAAAGCATCGGAGAAAGGGTCTACTTGAAATGAATTTTCTGTAAATATTTTAGTAAAATGAAGGGCAATGTTACGGTTGAATCTGAAACTTAAGGGTTCGCAGAACACTCTTCTTGCATCATTTTCTTTTCACAATTCGTATTTGTTTCACGTTCTTTGCGTAAACATTGCCAATTTTGACGTTTTAAATTGCGAGTTTGACGTTTTGAGGAAAACTCCAAAATTCGTTTCTTTAGCTGCCCGTAACTTTCTTGTCCTTAAACTTAGAGGCCTAAATTTTGGTGCATGGTTCAGTCTTTATAATACAAATACGCGCACCAAATTTGGTTGCCCTCACTTAGTTATTTTTGGATATGAATTTTTTTAGAAAGAAAACACAAAATTTTCCGGGAAAACCTTGTCCGATTTTCCTGGTTAACGAACATATCTAAGCCACTTGCAAAAGGAAGGTATTCACGAAATTTGATCAAAATCGGTCTATTATTTTTTGAGTTATCGGTACGATATATATATATATATATATATATATATATATATATATATATATATATATATATATATATATATAAACACGGATCTCCCCATTAGTGAATTTTTTAAAGAAAATTCCTTAAAAAAGAAAATTTGAATCACCAACGACTTATGGGCCACCCTGTAATTGTAGAAATATTTTTTTAAGATGTAGCTGAAGACACCCTATAATTAATGTATACAATTTCTTTCCGTATCTTGCATAATAACGGATATATTGGGCTTTAAAGATTTTTTACGAAAATTCGACAAAAATGATATACCATTAACCGATAAACTCTATAGCCAACACTACTGCCAAAGTATCAGAGAAAGGGTCTATTTGAAATGAATTTTCTGAGAATATTTTAGTAAAATGAAGGACAATGACGATTGAAACTAAGACTTCAGGCTTTGTAAAACATTCTTCTTGAGACATTTTCCTTCCATAGCTCATATTATTTTCAGGTTCATTGCCTAAATATTACCAATTTTGACGTTTAAAATCGCGACTTTGACGTTTTGAAGAAAATCCAAATTTATTTTACTTTAAATGCCTGTAACTTGTTTGTCCTTTAACCTACAGAGATAAATTTTGGTAGGTAACTTACCTATAATGATGTAAACGCGCGTATTTGGTTGCCCTTACTTTGTTAATTCCGGAGATATAAATTTTTTCAGATTTTTTTCGAAAGAAAACAGACAAGTTTTCGGGAAAACCTCGTCGGATTTTTCTGACTAACGAACTTATCCAAGCCACTCGCAAAAGGAAGGTACTCACCTAATTTTATCAAAATCGGTCCATTATTATTATTATTATTATCTTTAAGTTATAGGTGTGACACATAAATATATAAACATATATATATATATATATATATATATATATATATATATATATATATATATATATATATATATATATATATATATATATATATATATATATATATATATATATATATATATACATATATATATATATATATATATATATATATATATATATATATATATATATATACATATATATATATATATATATATATATATATATATATATATATATATATATATATATATATATATATATATATATATGTGTAGAATTCAAAATTGCCGTCAAATATAGGCCGTTCCATAAGAAAAAAAGAAGTTCTGGACGCAGCAAGTGCGTTATGGTAGCGAATTTTCATTAAATGCTTCAAATTTGTATAACTCAATTTTCTATAAACCTAGAAAGTTGAAGTTTGATATGTAGTAACGCATTCACGGGGGCAACATATCAAACAATTTTCATCCAAATAACTTTGTTCTTATTTGAGATACAATTTTTTTCCCGGAAAAATCAATATTTTTCTCAGAAAAACTAGTCCGATAGGGCTGGCTAACGAACTCATCCAAGCTATTAAGAAAAGAAAGATTCTTGCCGAGCTTCATCAAAATCGGTTAATAGCTTTTCGAGTTATCGGTTGGATACACACACACACACAGATATATCTCTCTCTCTCTATATATATATATATATATATATATATATATATATATATATATATATATATATATATATATATATATATATATTTGTATATATATATATATATATATATATATATATATATATATATATATATATATATATATATATATATAAATAATTTTATATCGGGTCCTGGGGGCCCAAATTCGCGCTCATTTGATTTTTTTGCAAAGTCTCACCATCGATACCTCTCTATTAGCGAATTTTTTTCATAAAAATTCGCTAAAATGTCTGCTGAAAATTATAATTTCAGATTCAAAGGTGACAAAGCTATTTAGGCGTTTCGAGCAATTTTCATCCAAATAACTTTGTTCTTATTTGAGATACAATTTTTTTCCCGGAAAAATCAATATTTTTCTCAGAAAAACTAGTCCGATAGGGCTGGCTAACGAACTCATCCAAGCTATTAAGAAAAGAAAGATTCTTGCCGAGCTTCATCAAAATCGGTTAATAACTTTTCGAGTTATCGGTTCGATACACACACACACAGATATCTCTCTCTCTCTCTCTCTCTATATATATATATATATATATATATATATATATATATATATATATATATATATATATATATATATATATAAATAATTTTATATCGGGTCCTGGGGGCCCAAATTCGCGCTCATTTGATTTTTTTGCAAAGTCTCACCATCGATACCTCTCTATTAGCGAATTTTTTTCATAAAAATTCGCTAAAATGTCTGCTGAAAATTATAATTTCAGATTCAAAGGTGACAAAGCTATTTGGGCGTTTCGAGCAAAAATGAGATCTTGTTCAAAACGTATGAAATCTGTGCACTGTTGTTTCTCCAAATGTCAAAATAAAAAAAGCATACATTAATTGAGCTGGAATCGATCGCGTAACATTCTGCTTAGCAGACAAACACGCTGTCTGTGCGCTATCTAAGCACACGTTAACTAACGTTTTGTTTACATGATACTCCAGATCGGCTTTATGTCCGGGATATTATATTCAAAGTATACGTAACAATTAATTACAGAATTAGTAGAGTTACCATTGAAATACATTCCAGCAAAAACGAGATCTTGTTCAATACGTATGAAATCTGTGCACTGCTGTTTCTCCAAATGTCAAAATAAAACAAACAAAAAACATACACTAATCGAGCTGCAATCGATCACGTAATATCTATCTATCCGCGAAGCTCATTATGTTATTTTTCTTTAGTTTAGTACCGTAGGTACGTTTACATGGGTGTTACTATGGTTCAAGATTTAAGATTCTAGCTTAATGGGAAATTTATTGAGCTAGCGGATTTGAAATATTTTTACGAGAATTTTCTACCATAACATACTTGCTGCAGACCCTTTCAAACACTTATATACGGTTTCTGTCTCCATACTTTTTGAAAATGATAAAATATTGCAGCTTACTATGTAAGACTGGAAAAAAAGGCAACCTCAAAATCATTTTTGGAAAAATATTTAAAGAAATGAACTGAGACAACAATTTAAACATAAATTGAAAATCTTGGTTCGCTGCTTCGTCGCGGGGGTTCTTCTTCCCCTTCTGCATGCCTACAATCACCCTCAATGCATAAACGAGAACAATGTAAACAATAAAAACTCCTTTGGAGCAACCCCTAAGAAAATTACGGGACCTGCGGTGAGTTATTCAAATTTTGAATTTTCTTTGGAAACAATTTTTTCTCCGAAAATTATAGTTATTTTAATTAAATTTGGTGATTATAATGCCTTAGGAAAGACCTTACTACATACAAAAATTAAACTTTTTAAGTTAATAGAAAATTGAGTTCTTCAAATTTGAAGAATTTAATAAAAATTCACTACCATAACGCACTTGCTGCGTCCCGAACTTTTTTTTTGAATTTTATGAGATTTGGAAGTGAAGTTGCTTTGTACTTTGCCTGTTAACTTCCAGAGACAAGCCGTCATTAACAGCCTAACTTTTCACTGTTTCTATCATTCACATTTACCCCTATGTATTCACATTTGCCCGGCTCAGAGGGTAAATGTAAGCAGATTCTTCCTGAAATATTAGAATCACATTGGACTCATAAGGTGGAAACGAAAATAAATCGAAATCTGTACGATTTTATGATCTTATTTAGAAGGGTATTGTTGCGTTTTCTCCGGGTTCTGGATAAGTGAGACTTTTTAATTTTAACAAAACAACTTTATTTACTCTCTAAATATGGATACAATAAAAGTTCTAGAATGTCTCTCTCACAAAACACTTAATTTATCTGGCCTTACAATCACTAATTTGGACAAAAGTCACTAACACACTGAAACTACAGTCGCTACTCTATAACACTTCACACTAGTTACTGCTTCTTCAAGTCACTTTAACATTCTCTAACTGAACTGCCTGCGCTGGCTTACTTCCATCTTTATATAGCCGTCGCACCTTCCAGTTTGTTCTCGAGCGTTCTATTCCAGAATGTTCCAGGGCCTTCTTTTGCTAGAAGGTTTTGTGAATACAGATCGGCCCCGTGTGTATACAGGGGGATGTATATACAGGGTGATCCAAATGTGGTCATCACTCCTATGTTACACAAGGGGTGTTTCTCGTAATATAAGATCTCTCTGCGTATACAGGGTGTAAGGGTTCTCTGCGCATACAGGGTGTGTATACAGGGTGTTCGGAATGCGCAGACCTCAGTTATCCGTTCCGACGGGGTACAAGTTGGTAACTTCGTTATTTCTGGTCCTAGAGGGTTGAGACTTCGCCTGAGGGGGGTCACCCCAGGCACCCCCAGGGGGGGTGGGGAGACGGTGTTGCCAGATTGTGCAAAAATTCTCAGATGATGGGGAAATTCTGGGGATGTGGCAACACCGCACCTACGTATATTGAAGTGCTTTGTAACAGTATTTACATTTACCCCGGAATAAAATTTAAAAAATACCGTTTCCGTTGTAAAGAGCATTCAACAGGCTCGGTAGAAACAAAATGAAACAAAGCCTGGGCGCAGCAAGTGCGTTATGGTAGTGAATTTTCATTAAAATGTTTTTAATAGCAAATGTGTCTTTAATGCAAGCAGGCATCAATCTGGTTACTGGTATAGCCATAGATATATAAAGAATAGAGATACAATTATTTACATTTTAAAGCAATCAGAGATCTGATAACATATTAATGTATTTGGGCGATTGTATGGTCCACTGTATAATTTTACTACGCTTTACCTAACACTGTTGCCAAACGTTCGTTCACGCCCAATGTTTTCAGCTTATGACACAAAATTTAATTTATAAAATTGTTGCGTTTTCGCCGGGTTCTGGATAAGTGAGACTTTAAAGATTAACAAAACAACTTTATTTACACTCTAAATATGGATACAATAAAATTTCTAGAATGTCTCTCTCACAAAACACTTCATTTACTGGCCTTACAATTACTACTCTCAACAAAAGTCACTAATCTGGTACTACAGTCACTACTCTCTTAACACTTTACACTGCTTCTTCAAGTCACTACCACATTATCTTACTGAACTCAACTGACCCGGGCTGGCTTGCTCTCGCTTTTATATACTCGCCGTACCTTCCCCTCCTTTCTAGAGCATTCCATTCCAGAACGTTCCAGGACCTTCCTTCACTAGAAGGTTCTGTGAATACAGATCGGTCCCGTGTGTATACAGGGGGATGTATATACAGGATGATCCAAATGTGGTCACCACTCCTATGTTACACAAGAGGTGTTTCTCGAACTATAAGATCTCTCTGCGTATACAGGGTGTAAGGGTTCTCTGCGTATACAGGGTGTATATACAGGGTGTTCGGAATGTGCAGACCTCAGTTATCCGTTCCGACGGGGTACAAGTTGGTAACTTCGTTATTTCTGGTCCTAGAGGGTTGAGACTTCGCCTGAGGGGGTCACCCCAGGCACCCCCAGGGGGGTGGGGAGGCGGTGTTGCCAGACTGTGCAAAAATTCCCAGATGTTGGGGGAAATTCTGGAGATGTGGCAACACCGCACCTACGTCTATTGAAGTGCTTTGTAACACTGCCCCCCTCCTTAAGACTGTTCGTCCCGAACAGTATTTACCGGCCGCCAACTTGGGGGTTCGTTGCCCCGATAGGGACTCAACCTCTCTATGTGAACAACTTTGGGTTTAGTTCTTGGAGACAGCTGGATTCTGTAGACTAGGTCATTAATTTTCTTAGTCACCAAGTATGGCCCTTCCCATGGTTTCTGAAGTTTTGGGCTGAGACCCTTTCTCCTTGTTGGTTGGTACAGCCACACTGCATCACCTTCCTTGAATGTATGGGGTGTTGCTCTGCGATCCAAGCGCATCTTCATCCGGTCACTGCTTAAGAGGAGCCTATCTCTGACACATCTGTGTATAGTGCGCAGTTTCCCTTCTAGGTCGGCGACATACTCAGGTAACGTAGCTAGGTCCGCTATGTCCTCGTTCGGTGGTGGTCTCGTCATGTCGATTGGTAACCGCATCTCTCTGCCGGTCAACATCATGGATGGAGTGTAGCCGGTAGATTCATGCTGAGAGCTTCTGTAAGCTAGGAGGAACAGAGGTATCAGCTTGTCCCAGGTTCTCTGATTCTCGTCGACAAACATAGCAAGATACTGATTGATGGTCCTGTTATGCCGTTCTACCATGCCGTCTGATTGAGGGTGGAGTGGCGTTGTTCTCGTTTTCTTTATGCCTAGCAAGTCCATTAGGCTCTTCCAGACCTCTGATTCGAAATTCCGGCCCTGGTCGGTGTGAACCTCCAAGGGTACGCCATGCCGTGATATGACATTTTCCATCAGGGCTTCTGCTACGGTCGTTGCCTCTTGGTTGGGGATCGGCGCAACTTCAGGCCATTTCGAGAAGTAGTCCATCGCCACCATTATGTATCTGTTTCCAGACTCTGTGATGGGAAAAGGTCCTGCGATGTCTACGGCAACTCTCTCCCACGGTGTACCTGAGATGTACTGCATCATTTTTCCTCTGGATCGGGTCTTTGGTCCTTTCTTTGAAGCACATTGGTCACACCTTTTGCACCATTCTTCCACGCTCCTTCGGCAGTTTATCCAATAGAAGCGGTCTCTCACTCTGGCAAGAGTCCTGTTGACACCAAAGTGGCCTCCACTTCTACTATTGTGTAACTCTTGAAGAACACTGTCTATGCACTCACTTGGCACAACGGTCTGGTATATACAGTCTCTACCATCGGCAGTTTCCCATTTTCGAGTGACCATGTCATTCTTTAGACACAATGAGTCCCATTGTAGCCAGTATCCTTTAACCTCCGCCCCAAACCGGGACACATCGTGCCACTCAGGTCTTTTCCCCTTTTGTAGCCATTCTCTAATATTTTTCAAGTCTGGATCTGTCTTCTGTGCGTCTCTGATGTATTCAAGGTTTACGTCTAGATCGGTGTTATTCTTCTGTCCTGCCACCAGTTGTTTGATCTGATGAGTTACTTTGTCGATCTCTTTGTTCTCTTGTCGCTCGCAAAATTTACATTCATGCACTGAACATGGTCTTCTCGACAGGCTGTCTGCATTGGCGTGACTTCTTCCTCTTCGATGTTCAATCCGGAAGTCGTAGCTCTGCAGTTTCTCTATCCATCGTGCTATCTGTCCTTCAGGATTTCTAAAGTTCAGAAGCCATTGCAGAGCAGAGTGATCTGACCTCACGCGGAATGTTCTTCCGTACAGGAAGCTGTGGAAATGTTCGATGGATCTTACAACTGCCAGCAGTTCTTTCCGGGTTACACAGTAATTTTTTTCTGCTTTTCCGAACGTTTTGCTGAAGTAGCCTATCACAACTTCTTCTCCGGCTTGGAGCTGCGAGAGTACTGCCCCAATGCCATACTGGGAAGCATCAGTGTCCAGTATGAACAGTCCTTCGTCCTGAGGATAAGCCAGTATAGGAGCAGTGAGAAGACGATGTTTGAGTTCTCTAAAAGACTGTTGGCAATCTGGTGACCAGATGAACTCGGCCTTATTTTCAGTTAGGCTATGTAGAGGTTTCGCAATGCTGCTGAAGTACTTCACAAAGCGTCGGTAGTAGCTGCAAAGTCCCAGAAAACTTCTGACCTCATGTTTGTTCTTCGGCACAGGCCAGTCTCTTACTGCCTTTATTTTCTCTGGATCGGTTTCTATCCCTTTCTCAGAAACGACATGTCCGAGGAAACTCACTTTCTTCTGGAAGAGGACGCATTTCTTGGGATTGAGTTGCAGATTGGCACCTCTCAGCCTGGAGAAAACTTGTTTCAGATTCGACAGGTGTTCATCGAAAGTCCTTCCAATCACCATGACATCATCGAGATACACCAGGCATGTTTCCCATGTCAGTCCCCTCAGCACTAACTCCATTAGTCGCTCGAAGGTGGCAGGAGCATTACATAAGCCGAATGGCATGACCTTGAATTGGTACAACCCATTCCCGGTTGAAAAAGCAGTCTTCTCCTTATCGTCTTTATGGAGTTCTACTTGCCAGTAGCCACTTTTCAGGTCTAATGTAGAGAACCACTTTGATCCGGCCAAAGTGTTCAAAGTGTCGTCGATCCGGGGCAGGGGATAACTGTCTTTCTTGGTAACATCATTCAGCTTCCTATAGTCCACGCAAAATCTCATAGTGCCGTCTTTCTTGGTGACCAAAACTACTGGGGACGACCAAGGACTATTAGACTCCTCAATCACACCATCTTCCAGCATTTCGTTAACCATCGCCTTGATTTCTGATTGCTTGGCAAAAGGCAGTCTTCTCGGCGGCTGTCTAATTGGTCTTGCGTCGCCAGTATTAATTCTGTGTTGCACTAGACTCGTACGACCTGTGATTTTATCTTGAGCGAAAATATCGGCCTCCTCCAATACGAACTTCAGGGCCATTTCCATCTCCATGTCGTTCAATTGGCCCCAAGAATTCTTGAACCGCTCTACCATTTCTACTGGCAGTCTTCTGTCTAATGCCGTGGGTGTCACCTTTCTTGACAACGTCACTCGGTCAATGGGCTCGCAAGTGGCGATAACCTCACCTTTCTTCAATGTGACCCTGTTAGTTTGCACGTTAGCCACTCTTATGGGTATTGTCCTCTTCGGGTCTACTAAGCATCGTGCGACGAGGGCACCATCAGGTCTATCTTTTAGGGGCTCCGCTATGAGAGCAGACATACCATCAAGTTTCTTCTCTAGTCTGGCTCTGACAATCTTCTCACTGTTACCAGGAATCCGTGTATCCTCGTCGACAATAAGTCTCACCCTGGGATTAGCTTCGCCTGCTGTTGGAGATAAATACAACTCTTCGTTACCGATTTTCAAGATCTTATTCTGGAAGTCTACTGATAGGACATCGAACTCTTCCATTAAATCCAGGCCCAGAATAAATTCGTCGACGATTTCTGCGACGACAGCCCTTACCTGTAGCTCAGTACTGCCCAGCCTAATGTAAACAGTGGCCTCTCCATGCACGGGTATTCTATCTCCTTTTGCCGTCTCCAACACAGGCTGTTTGTTGGTAGTTAGTGCCGACATATTTGGCAACATGTCTGGGCGTACAACGGATGTAGTGGCGCCAGTATCGATGGTAAAACTGCATTGTCTTCCGTCTATGCTGCCAGGTATGACGAGGCTCTCGCGGCAGCGTCGGATAGTGGAGACCCTGACTTTGGGGCATTGGGTCTCGCATGCCACGTGTCGCCCACCTACACTGGCATCAGGTCGTTTTCCCTGATGGCGCTCCCTGTTGGTGTATTCTTGTCTTCTGCATGCCACCTGTTGGGTTTGTGAGCACTGCCTACTTATGTGCCCTTTCCTACCACACTTGTAGCATTCTATGTGGGACCAATCTGCTTTCGTCTTACGTGCTCCAACCGTTGCAGTGAGCTTGCTTATGGCTTCCTTCATCAACTTGATTTCTCGCCTTAGTTCCTCTGTCGTGTCTGCATGGTCCTCTATCTCCTTCACTTCGCGCAGCCTGTTGCGGCGAGGTTGAGATGCATTCTTCGCTGCTTCAAATTGCAAGCCATAGATGACGCAGTCTGTAAGTGTTTTGAATCTTCCGAGCCTTAAAGCTTGTTGCATCTCGTTGTCAAGTACCCTATCGATGAAGGTCTGGACGGTGATCTGGTTGACAAATTCTTCTGGGGCTTGGGGATATGCCAGTCGCACAAGTTTCTCCACTTCGGCACTGAACTCTTGCAGAGTCTCATTTGGCTTCTGGACCCTTGTCTTTAGTTGTGTCTGGTAGACCTGGCTCATGTACTTGTTACCATATCTCAAGTCTAGGGCCTGTATCACTGTTAAGTAGTTTTGCTGTTTCGACTCCGGGATGTTCTGGAGGATTTCTAGGGCTTTACCTCGAAGCGAGAGAATCAGAGCAGTTGCTGCCTGTTGTTCGCTCCATCCATTGCTGAGAGCTGCCGCCTCAAACTGCCTCCTGTACATGGGCCACGATGTTTCTCCGTCAAAGGTCGGCGGCTTCAAGGTTCCATGAGGCTGCTGCACGGCTGGTACATCCGCCTCCGGGCGATTTTGAACTGGGGCCATTCCAGTAACTCCTCTTGGTTGAGTTCTATCAGTTTGGCCCATCACCTGTTCTGTCAGTTCTCTATGTCTGACTTCTGTGCCTTTCATCATCATCTTCATTTGTTCTTTCAACCCTTCAACTTCTTCCCATCGTTTATTCAAATTCTCTGTTACATTATCTACTTTCCTGTCCGCATTTTCTATTTGTTCGTTGATCTGTTCAATTTCTTCTTTTACATCGACTCTCATATCATGGAACATACTTCGGATGTCTTCTTTGTCTTCAAGACGCCTCTGTTCTTCCTTTTGCCGTCTTCTCTCTTCTTCTTCGCGCCGCCTTCTTTCATCTTCTTGTCGCCGTTGTTCGTCTTCTTCACGTTGCCTCTTGAGGTCTTCTTTATCTTCTTGTCGCCGTTTTTCGTCTTCTTCGCGTTGCTTCTTGAGTTCTTCTTTATCTTCAAGGCGCCTCTGTTCTTCCTCTTGTCGTCTTCTCTCGTCTTCTTCGCGCCGTCTTCTTCCATCTTCTTGTCGTCGTTGTTCGTCTTCTTCGCGTTGCCTCTTGAGGTCTTCTTTATCTTCTTGCCGCCGTCGTTCGTCTTCTTCGCGCCGTCTTCTGTCCTCTTCTTGTCGTCGTTGTTCGTCTTCTTCGCGTTGCTTTTTCAGTAAGTCCATCAACTCTTTGATTTCAGCCATCTTGTCGTAGTCAGTCGATCTGGTGTTTACCATTTACAGCTAGCTTGCTTGTTCACTTCTTCACTCACTTATCCCACACTTCTGACACCAAATTGTTGCGTTTTCGCCGGGTTCTGGATAAGTGAGACTTTAAAGATTAACAAAACAACTTTATTTACACTCTAAATATGGATACAATAAAATTTCTAGAATGTCTCTCTCACAAAACACTTCATTTACTGGCCTTACAATTACTACTCTCAACAAAAGTCACTAATCTGGTACTACAGTCACTACTCTCTTAACACTTTACACTGCTTCAAGTCACTACCACATTCTCTTACTGAACTGAACTCGGGCTGGCTTGCTTTCGCTTTTATATACTCGCCGTACCTTCCCCTCCTTTCTAGAGCATTCCATTCCAGAACGTTCCAGGACCTTCCTTCACTAGAAGGTTCTGTGAATACAGATCGGTCCCGTGTGTATACAGGGGGATGTATATACAGGATGATCCAAATGTGGTCACCACTCCTATGTTACACAAGAGGTGTTTCTCGAACTATAAGATCTCTCTGCGTATACAGGGTGTAAGGGTTCTCTGCGTATACAGGGTGTATATACAGGGTGTTCGGAATGTGCAGACCTCAGTTATCCGTTCCGACGGGGTACAAGTTGGTAACTTCGTTATTTCTGGTCCTAGAGGGTTGAGACTTCGCCTGAGGGGGGTCACCCCAGGCACCCCCAGGGGGGTGGGGAGGCGGTGTTGCCAGACTGTGCAAAAATTCCCAGATGTTGGGGGAAATTCTGGAGATGTGGCAACACCGCACCTACGTCTATTGAAGTGCTTTGTAACAATATTAAATAATAAAAGCGTCTTGTCCCTATTTCATAGTGAAGCTATTATTTATAACAGTCTCCTATAGGTACAATAAGTATATCAATAGAGCTGCTGTATCTGATGCTTGATAATAAATATAAAATTTATGAAGATGCGGTAATGCTAGATTCTCAATATCAAGCGGCAACCCTGTTCACTTCTTCCAGTCAACATTTCTGTCATTAGTCATCGGCCGCCCAATTTTACAACTCTTCTAGGCGGTGTTGCTAGCAGTCGGAATTTTTGTATTAGTGAGTTTTTTAATTTTAATTGTGTTATTTAAAGAAAAGTTTATCTATAAACATTAGAACATGGTTCGCCAGTGTCAGGTGTGTGGAAAATTGAATTTATTTTTTCACTGGTGGCATAACAAACACGAGTCGGAATTATTTGCGACGTTGTCGAGAGTCGGAATGTTATGTGGTCTCTCTCTCTTGCATCTCTTTTCCACTTATGCTAATGGTTGTTACAAAACAAATGGCTATTTATGAATGAATAGTCAAGTCTCCTTTTATTATAAGTCTATGGGTATAGCCTATATAATAGAAACACTGTACCATGTTTTATCAAAATTACTACTTATATATATATATATATATATATATATATATATATATATATATATATATATATATATATATATATATATATATATATATATATATATATATACATATACATATGTGTGTAATTTTCATAAAAAAGTAGCGTGGATCATGTCTTTGAAAATGTGCTACTTTTAGAACACCTGATGAGTCAGGACTTATTACATTTTGATAATCTTCATATGAAATTTAACTCGACTTTTCAGCATACCAAATTAATTGATTTAGTAAAGAAAGACGAAAAGACTGGTAACAAATAAATAGTCGGTCTAAAAGTCACCTAGAATATACCTAAAGTCTCGCAAACATTTTAAAGTGGTCTATGAACACAATATATGTGATTCTACCTTGTAAATATAACAATGTCATGAAAATCAATAGCCCGTAACTATATCGATGCATATTTAATAACGTCATTATAATCTAAAAATGCATTGATATATTCAAAAATATTCACACAACACTTATGAAAACCTTTTCCACCGGAAAACAAATTTTCCAGAGACAATAAATAGGTGTAAAATAGTGGCCACATTGCATAATTCCTTTATCTCACCTCCAGGTCTTGGATCATCATCAATGAATGAATCCACTCTCAGATAGAGACCCCTTCCAACGCTCAACTCTTCATTTATGGGACTCGTAGACAGATACACACCACGAGAACTCATTGTAAATTGAAAAAATCACCACAGAAACACAGAAAAATATCTCAACCAAGTTGAAAAATCACCGTCGTCTACTCCGGTAAAAATACGAGCATACAATATCACAATAAAGAACAACTTGGTGTCTGACAAACAGAACTAAATATACCTTAATAGTTGGCACGTAGTCGCTTGTTTTTTCGGTAATTCTACAAGGCACGGGTTAAAATAAAGCGTATTCGGATTGTACTAGAAGGCGTTCACTGAATTATTTGTTGATCTTGTTGGTGTCTTTTCTAGATACAGATATACGAAAATAACTACGTTTGGAAAATAGGATGATTCTGGTATATTTGGGTCGATATTTTTTATTGACGTATTAAAATATCGTGGAACGTCGCAGTAAATTTCGTGATGTCCTTTATTATGTAAAAACTATTTACTCGGTTGTTGTCAGTGATGTCGCTAGTTTATAATTCATAAATCTTTACTTGGCGTGTCGTCTCTGCTTGATAAAGACGGAGGTATATAGAATAAGTCTGTTATGTTTTGGGTGTGTTATCGGGAGGTGAAGTCGTTGATTTTTCATTAATATTATGAGTGCATGGATAATTTTGGAACATGCTGGTATTATAAGTCATTGGTGAACACCTGTCCAGATATAAATATAATTTGTGTATGTGTATGTGGCAGAAGAAGCCGGTGAGTCTCCATAAAGTAAAAGAAATTTCATTACGACCCTGTCATATTAAAGGATAAACATGTGGGTTTTTATTTTTATACTGAAAGTTATTTTTGCATACATCCACTCTTTAAATTCGAATTTATATCATTAATTTTAAATATAGTGGATTCGACGGACCAAAATCAAAAGTCTGGACGCAGCAAATGCGTTATAGACGTCAATTTTTATAAAAATGTTTTTTACAGCACATATGTCTTTTAGTGAATTTTCTTACCAAAAATTCACTAATGAGATCCCGACTTTTGACTTTTGAAAAAATTACTTCAAATGAGCCCTAATTAGGCCCCCTAGAACACATATCCGGGGTCAGTTTCAATGTTTATATTAACTCAAAAAATAATGGGCCGATTTTGATTAAATTCCGTGAATACTTTCCTTTTGCAAATGGCGTGGATAAGTTCGTTAGCCAGGAAAATCGGCCCAGGTTTTCCCGGAAAATTTTGTGTTTTCTTTCGAAAAAAATGTATATCTCCCGAGTTAACAAAGTAAGGGCAACTAAATTTGGTGCATGAGTTTATATCATTATAGGTAAGTCACCTACCAAAACGTAGCTCGATAGGTCAAAAGACAAAAAAGTTATAGGCATTTAAAGAAAAATAAATTGAGGTTTTCCTCAAAAAGTTGTGATTTAAAACGTCAAAATTGGCAACTTTAGGCAAAGAACCTGAATCTAATACGGGCTATGGAAAGAAAATGTCTCAAGAATAATCTTTTGCAAATCCTGAAGTCTTAGCTTCAACCGTCATTGTCCTTCATTTTACTAAAATATTTCCAGAAAATTCATTTTAAATAGACCCTTTCTTTGATGCTTGGCAGTAGCGTTAGCTATAGAGTTTATCGTATAATGGTATATAATTTTTGTCGAATTTTCGTAAAAAATCAATAACGCTCAATATATCCATTATTATACAAGATATGAAAAAAATTGTATACATTAATTATAGGGTGTCTTGAGCTACATCCTAAAAAAATATTTCTACAATCACAGGTGGCCCATAAGTCGTTGGTGATACAAATTCTCTTTTTTTTAATCAAACACGCCTTATGTTATTGCATTTTTACATTTTCCGTCGAAATATAATGCATGTTTGTAAGAAAAGAAATTATAGACGCAGCAAGTGCGTTATGGTAGCGAATTTTGATCAAATGCTTCAGATTTGAATAGCTCAATTTGCTATTGACCTATAAGGTTGACCAAGAAACGAGTTTTTTCGGGAACACTTAAAATTTACTTTCGGAAATTTTTGTACATTTTCAAACAATAAAGTTATTTTGATGAAACATGGCACATTGTTTTTACTATATAGGTTGCCACTGGTAACCAAATTTAATGCCTGCTTTCTTAAAAAACACACACATATTTGCTATTAAAAACATTTTTATGAAAATTCACTACCATAACGCACTTGCTGCGTCCAGACTTTTTTAATGAAAGCAGATATCAAATTTGGTTGCCAGTATAACCTATATTATAGTAGAAAATATGTACCATATTTAATCAAAATAACCTGAAAATGTTCAAAAAGTTTCCGACAATAAGCTTATAATGTTCCCGAAAAAACTGGTTTCCTAGCCAACGAACCTTAAGTTAATAGCAAATTAAGTTATTGAAATTTAAAACATTCAATAAAAATTCGCTACCAAAACGCACCTGCTGCGTCCCTAATTTCTTTTTTCACAAAAATGATAAGAGGTGTGCAAAGAAAATTTGTAACACCAACGACTTATGAGCAACGCTGTGAGTGTAAAATTAATTTTATAAAATGCAGCTCAAGACAACCTATAATTAACCTATACAATTTTTTCTTGTAACGGATATATTGAGCTTTTTTTCTACGATAATTCGCTACAAATTATAGACTATTAAACCATAAACTCTAACTAAAACTACTGCCAAAGCATCAGAGAAAAGGGTCTATTTGAAATAAATATTCTGGAAATATATATATATATATATATATATATATATATATATATATATATATATATATATATATATATATATATATATATATATATATATATATTGATACAGGAGGAGGAAATGCTCATGCAGACCCCATTCACGACACCGTAGTGCCGTGTGATATCGAGGTACTGTAAGACTGGACTCACTAAAACCCCCTCCCTAGGAGTACCGGACCTTAGTCCATACCTCCGTCGGAAAGATTTCACACAATGACTTTTCGGGTTTGAATGTTTCCATTCTGTTTTTGCCGCGGGGGCGTTAGCGGGTATGTACAAGCTTTGGACGCTTATGCTTATGTGGAAGTTGCTCATCGTAGTCGGTGGCACTACGGAGAAGAGCATTTAGGTGAGAAGGGACTTTTGCGAACTGAGTTGTGGATAGTTGAGTTATAAACTCAAGTATCGAAGGCATTTCCAGATCAGAGTGAATCTGACTGTTTCTGACAAACCATGGCGCTCCGGTAACCATTCTCAGAATTTTATTCTGGATGATTTGAAGGGTCTTGATGTGTGTTGCGGTCGCGGTGGCCCATGCAGGTGATGCATATGTCAAGGCTGGCCGGATGATGACTTTGTACATGAGCAACTTATTGTTCATGGACAAATTGGAATTTCTATTTAGAAGTGGGAAGAACTTCGAGATGAACATCGAGGCTTTTTTTCGGGCGTGATCGACATATGGGGGCGCCATATTAAGTGTTTGTCGAGGAAAACCTGGAGGTATTTGGCGGAATCTTGCCAGGAAATATTTTAGTAAAATTCGCTAAAGTCTGGACGCAACAAGTTTGTTATGGTAGCGAATTTTCATAGAACTATTTTTAATGTCAACCACGTTTTTTTTTTTAAGGAAAGACATGAAATTTAGTAGATAGTGTAACCTTTATAGTAGAAACAATGTACCGCATTTTATCAAACTAACTTTTTGTTTGAAAAAGTACAAAATTTTTCCGAAGATAAATTTAAACTTCTCCCAAAAAAACTAGTCTGACTTTCCTGGCCAACGAACCTATCCACGTAATTTACACAAAAACTACACCAGCCAAGATACAATTATTGACAGAAAAATTTTTGACAGAAATTTAAAAAATGTTTAATGAAAATTCGCTAGTTTTTTTTACAAAGACTGGCTAAGTAATTTGAGAGCGTTCTGTATATGGTATCTCGATTTTTTTAACGAATTATATAATTGAAAACCTCCCTAATAGCGTCATTTTTATGGGACTCCGATTTCCATTGGTAAAAACGCCATATCACAATTTTTGATATGTTTCAAAATGTAAAATGTTGAAAAACAATTGAAATAACTCGAAAACGATGGGCGATAACAATGTTTTTTCCTTGCAAGCATGCATTATAGTTGGATGAAAATGCATTATTGCTACCATAAAAGGAGCGTTCTGTTAAAAAAATAAAACTTCTTTCACCAACGACTTATGGGCCACATGTGATTGTCAAAATAATTTTATAAGATGCAGCTGAAAACACACTATAAATAACTTTTATAATATTTTCCCGTGTCTTGTATAATAACGGATATATTGAGCTTTGCAGTAAAAATGCATCATCCTGTATATATCTAAAAACTGAAATTGACCCCGAGGGCCCTAGTTCGCACTCCTTTGAAGAAATATTAAAAAAAAATTAAGTCGCGGTCTGCTCAATAGCGAATTTTGTCTACGAAAATTCGCGAAAAAGTATAGACTATTAAACCACAAACTCTCTAACTGAAACTACTGCCAAATCATCAGAGAACGGATCTATTTGAAATAAATTTCCTGCAAATACTTTACTAAAATGAAGAACAATGATGGTTGATGGCTGTAACTTAAGGCTTTGTAAAACACATTTATTATGACATTTCTTCTACATAACGCGTATTTGTTTCAGGTTCTCCGTCTAAAAATTGCACATTTTGACGTTTCAAATCGCGACTTTGACATTTTCAGAAGAAAAACTATAAAATTTTTAAAGTAATTTTTCTGTTATATCTTGAGCTTTCTGCGCCAAGAACACTGAATTTTTGTCTGTAATATACAATAGATTTTGTTATCAATACAAAATATTTTGGTTTTGTGCATTTCTCTGGTCATCAGTGACACCCAATTTTTTTTAAATCTCTATAGTTTTTTTTCCTTTTAACTTAGAGATCTGAATTTTGGCATGTAGGGTAAGTTTAATAGTGTGAAGCTGAGTACCAAATCTGGTTGCCATAGCTTTGTTATTTTCGGGGATACAAAAATTTTTCGAAAGAAAACTAAAAATTTTCCAGGATAAATTGGTCAAATTTTACTGGCTAACGAACTTATCAAAGAGACTTACTTACAAAAGGAAGGTACCTACCACATTTTATCAAAATCGGCCCATTATTTTTTTAATTATCGGTACGATATACCTACATACATACACACACACAAATAAATAAATAAATAAATAAATAAATAAATAAATATATATATATATATATATATATATATATATATATATATATATATATATATATATATATATATATATATATTCAGAAAGATTTCCGCGGTCTTTAATGTGAGACATGCTTGGTTGGTTTACGAAATTCCTTGTTCCGACTGTTCCCGAACTTACGTAGGACAAACAAACAGACGCATCCACAATAGAATATACGAACACACCCTCGCAGTTAGAAAATCCGACCCCTCATCGGCGCTGGCCATGCATCATATTCATACAGGGCACAAAATAGACTTCGATAATGCAAAAACAATAGCACCGGTTTACAATTTCAAAACGAGAATTATCCGCGAAGCAATCGAGATTGAATAACGTCCCGATTGTTTAAATAAGAGAGATGATGGTCTTCGCCTTCCGACTACTTGGAAACCTATTATATCTTCTTTCCAAACACACAAAAAGGAAATAAATGCCACAGATAATTTTATTGCATCATCATCTGCCTCAACAAATGCCGGTGACCCTCTTAATCCTCCTCTAAATACCGTGACCAAAGCCCCCCACTTAACTGACGGTGACCCCACTACTTTCACTGATGACGCAACAGGTAGACGGAACGACATATATAAGACAAGACTTGCAACGAACTGCCAGATCTTTCTGAGGCCTAGGGTTGAACACACTGAGACCTCACAGACGATCTCCGGCGAGATTTGGGGAGTAGGCAGATTGAGGCCCCGTAATCGAGCTACAACAACCCAACCTACCTTTATCCACCGCTCTAAGGAGTAGGCAGATTGAGGCCTTAGAGTGTCCTTACATATTTCCTTTACCTACCTTTGTCCACCACTCTAAGGAGTAGGCAGATTGAGGCCTTAGAGTGTCCTTACATATTTCCTTTACCTACCTTTGTCCACCGCTCTAAGGAGTAGGCAGATTGAGGCCTTAGAGTGTCCTTACATATTTCCTTTACCTACCTTTGTCCACCGCTCTAAGGAGTAGGCAGATTGAGGCCTTAGAGTGTCCTTACATATTTCCTTTACCTACCTTTGTCCACCGCTGTAAGGAGTAGGCAGATTGAGGCCTTAGAGTGTCCTTACATATTTCCTTTACCCACCTTTGTCCACCACTCTGAGGAGTAGGCAGATTGAGGCCTTAGAGTGTCCTTACATATTTCCTTTAACCACCTTTGTCCACCACTCTAAGGAGTAGGTAGATTGAGGCCTTAGAGTGTCCTTACATATTTCCTTTACCCACCTTTGTCCACCACTCTAAGGAGTAGGCATATTGAGGCCTTAGAGTGTCCTTACATATTTCCTTTACCTCTTGAAAATGGCTCCAAAACAGGATCCGAAACGTCGAGTTTTCATAAATTCTGGACGCGGTTTAACCCGAGAACCAAGCATGTCCCATATATATATATATATATATATATATATATATATATATATATATATATATATATATATATATATATATATATATATATATATATATATATATCAGGATTTTTAACACGGCATTTCTGTATACTATACAATGAGAGAGGTTAGGGGCAAGGCCGCAAAGAAAAAACCGCATACACGTGTTTCAAGCTTATTAGCTATCATCAGTACGGTACAGCCAGGTGATGATGGGAAAACTCTGGATGAAGAAGCAAAAATACACGGAGTCACAACAGGCAACCAGTGCACATTTGCAGTAACATTCGGAAGACCCTCAATTCGTGGGCAAAAACCAAAATCGCAGGTGATTTCTTTGCCTCCGTGGCGATTTTGGTTGTTGCTAAATTTCATTAAAACAGCTTTGTTACTTTCTTTTCTTTCGAAAATTTTTTTTCGAAAGAAAACTCAACATTTTCCCGGAAAACCCCGTCCGATTTTCCTGACTAACGAACTCATCCAAGCCATTAATAAGAGAAAGGCACTTGCCAAGTTTCATCGAAATCGGTTAATTATTTTTTGACTTAGCGGTTGGATACATACATACATATATATATATATATATATATATATATATATATATATATATATATATATATATATATATATATATAAAATTGAAACTGACACCGGATATGGGTTCTAGGGGTCCTACCTTGCACTCATTTGAAAGAATTTTTGCAAAGTCTCACCATCGATACCTCTCTATTAGTGAATTTTTTTAAATAAAAATTCACTAAAAAAATTATGCATAACAAAGAACTTACAAATTGCATCAATTGATAAGATACAGGACGTTACAAGAGACATATTTTTGTAATAGAAATGGCCATATCTCGTGAAGCACTCAGTATAACGTAGCAAAACCGTATATTGGGAGAATCGTCAAGATCAGCTGTATCGGAATCTGTAATAATATACAGGGGTTCTTTTTAAAATAAGCGAGTTAGTGTCCACTTCCGGTGTAACCGGAAGTCGCAGGATGTTCTGAATATTTTAGATGGATTGGGCATATTGGAACACCCCATACTACAAATGTTCAGAATCAAAATCAGTCTTTTTCTCTAAAACGTCTAATAGAAACTCGTAAAGAATCATACTGTATATATATATATATATATATATATATATATATATATATATATATATATATATATATATATATATATATATATAATTTATTTATTTATATGCATTAAAATTATACGGTGCATCTTACATAGAAGTTACAAACTTGTGGTTGTAATTGATGCGATTTGGTTAAAATATTAAACTGAAACATATCAAAATCCCATTGACACTGATATTTCTTGCTATAAAATTTCTGTATTTCAAATTTACAATTTATTTAACCAATCTTGAGTTATTAGCGCCTACAATATTTCCTGTACATCTTTTGAACTTCCCAACCATATTACACTCCAAAATAGTTTTCTTTCAACTTTAGTTTAATAATATTTTCAAACATTTTAGGACCTAAAATTGCAAGTTGTCACTGTGACATATACAAATATATATATATATATATATATATATATATATATATATATATATATATATATATATATATATATATATATAAACACAGATCTCCCCATTAGTGAAGCTTTTAAAGAAAATTCACTAAAAAGACTTGGGAGCAAGGTTGCAGAATATTTCCTCTGTCCAAATTGTTTTCCGTTTAAAGTTTATCTCTGCCAAATGGCTATTTATTTAAATGTTTACAATTCTCAAAATAATGAATCTTATGGAAAATCCTTTATTTTCACCTTGATCAAAACTAAACCTCATTTTCTTTGTGGGTTTCATTCTATTATTAGAGTAAAATCAATTAATCACTAATGATTTCGAGACACGAACATACAACTGTTATATACAATGTTTTAATTGAAATCTTCAATCAGTAGCTAGAATGCCAGTTAAAGAAATTATATAAAAATTTTGGACGCGGCAAGTGCGTTATGGTAGCAAATGTTTGTAATGTCAAATATATCCATTTTTGAATGTAATACATCAAATTGGTAGATAGTATAACTACATACAGACTTGGAGACTACTTCTCTGGCTTCACTGTTGGTTTTCGTTTTTGTAGGTGAAGGACGTAACTAGCGCGTAAGCTAGCTGGAGCAAGTGGCCCGTATGAATTCTGTATGTTCTTCAACGTTTCTGTGACTATAGTTTCGCTGCTTGACAGCATTCTCAGACAGATAAAAACTGAATTAGTACGAAACCATGACAACTACAAATAAAGATCTGTTGCTATGTTATGATATGATGTTTTGATCAAAAAATTTATCAAATTGAAAATAAAATGAAACACAGATGACAGATGAGGCTTTCAAAATGTCTATGTGATATATGTCAATATTTAACATAAAAATAGAACTAGCCTATAATAACTATGATAACAGTTACAACAATAAAATAACTAAACAATAACAATATAAAAGCAGCCTCTATACAACAAAAATATCGACATACATTAACTCATTATATTATTACAACTTTTTTGAAAGAATATTTAAATTTATTTTCTTTGGCTTATTTAATTAGAAAGAAGAATATCCAAGAAAGGGGAATTCATTAAATCAGTTTGCTCGTTTAAAACAAGGTAGACATTGTCGTGTGTGTGCTTTTTGACTTCTAAAGCTTCAAAAAGTCTAGTTTACGTTTGTCATTATAAAAATGTTGTGGTTGTATGCGGTTATTTCCTGTACGTCTATGTTCAGTATCAATAATATGTTTTGCAAATGTAGATTTGTCAGCGTGGTATTTCTAAATGCAGAAATATGTTCTTTGTATCAAGTGTTAAAATTTCTAGAAGTTTGACCTGTGTAGATTGCGTTACAATGTGTACAAGCTAATTTATAAACTCCAGCTTTTGTCAGGAAACAAGATTTTTCTTTCGTGTTAAATAGCAAATCACGCGTCGTTTTGTAAGATTTAAAAGCTACCTTTGTATTTGTACAGGTATTTAAAATGTTTGAAATGTTTTCTGAAATGGTTCCAAAATAAGTTATCGAAACGTATCTGTTGTCTTCTTTGTCTCTAATATATGGATAAATTAAATTAATCGCCAATTTGTATTCTTTTCTCTCTATCATTTTATCTATTATTTTAACAGAGTAGCCATTATTATTAAATGCTGTTTGCTTAATTATTGAAATTTCTTTTTCAAAATTGTTTTGTGACATAAGTATTGAAAATGCACGATGTATCATAGAATGGTAGGCTAACAGCTTTTGTGAAAAAGGGTGACATGAATCGTATGGTCTGGTTGTGTCAGTGTAAGTTGGTTTCCTATATATTGAAAAGTCAAACGAATTATTTTCTAACTTTCTAATTGTTAAATCTAAAAAAATTACACAACGGTTAGCTTCTTCTTCTAAAGTTAACTTAATATTTGTGTGAAAGTTATTAATAAATTTATTACATACACCAGGTGTATTCAGACAGTGGTTAATTTTCTAGAAGGATGTAACTTATTTCGCGTGGTTCGGCCTATTCCACTGGCTTTCATCAGGCATCCACTTAAATAACACACTTCCTCTGCTCAGAGACGGAATTTTTTAACCGCTTAATATCCTCGCATTTTTCACTGGTTCGAGCTCCTTAACTAAATGCGTAGTGATATGTAAGCATTAAAAGACCGTTGAAAACTACTCACTATTCACGTTCCTAGAGTTGTATTTTAAAAGGCAAGAATATCGATTTTTATGAAGCCATTCTCAAGCGCACACATAAAAAACTGACTTCGTCAAGATCATGCAGACTTTTACTACGTCTTATCAAAAGAAGTTATATTGCTCAAAATCGACGTTATATTACCGTTAGCTTAGGTCGATAGTCCTTTAGCAGAGCCGTTGAAGGACGTGTTGTTTGTAGTTTACCACTGAGAGGATTGCATCATTCAACCTTTCAAGAATTCTGAAACGACTCGATATTCCCCAACAAGCCTCCTTTGTGCGGAAAATTATCACAGGGAAACCAACTGATGTTCGCTTTAAAAGATTATTCGCAGTCAGGCGCACTCTAAGGTATCGAATCAAAGCGAGTTTTCATACATATTTTTCAATTCAATAGTTTCTTTGCTATTCAATATTAAAAAGATATAACCATTTAAAATATTCTCAGATATTTTGAATAAATAGTAGAATGGTACGGTAGCTGAAAAGTCGACCGTAACAGAGGTTCAATTTTTTTTTTAATTTTTGTTGATAACTTTTGGTCCGAAAACGATTCTTTTCAAATTTGGTGCACTCGTTTATAATACAATTCTGTACTTATGTTGCAAATTTGATGTGGATCCCTTGGAATCTAAAGGCCAAAACTGCACTTAACCAACAGATATTGACTAATAACTTTTTTCTTCGATCTTTATCTCAAATCTAACAAGACACAATTGAAGAAAATTTTAAAATAATCAAAAAAGGTCCTCTTGTTGCATCCCGACAAAACTAACGGTTTTTCGAGAAAAAACGTTCTTAAAGGTTTGCTGGTGTTGATTGAATACGAAATCACCGAATTTCATTTTAAATATTAATGGAGTGTGCTTTGAAAACATTATTCGTGAACAAGATCATGCAGTGTCAATTTTGACAGATAATAGTTTGTTGTGATTTTACTTGCGAAATAGTCTAGGTTAATTATAAAATAAGATGAATAATAATAATTATAATAATAATAATAATTTTTGAGACCCAGCAACTCTGTTATTTTTGAGTTTTCAAAAAAAGGCGACAGGAACTTGTGGCACTACTTTTTCGAGTAGCATAACTCCCTGATTTTTTTTCTCATCATTTTAGGACACCTGTATATGCGATTAAAATTGAAACAAAAAGCGTAAAGAAGTTATTAACTTTCAACAGAAATTTGAAGCCGTGGAAGTAAGGAAATTATAAACCCGAAAAATACTCATATATTCAAGTCACAAGCTGTCACAAATAAGGTTATTTAAGTCCGTCGTTTTGAAGTCTTATTTGACATTGATTAAGACAATTTATTAATTACTTATATATTATGAAAATGTAAACTAGAAAATCCTATGAAATAACTAATTATTTCATACCTTTTTTCTTGTTGCAAAGTATATTTAAATATTTTTCTCAGAAAATTCGCTGAATAATCACATAATCTGATCCGCTACGGGGATTCTAACCAACAACCTTGAGGATCTAACTCCCACCCAAGACATCACCATAGACGTGGAAAATTGTAATTAAAATCTCTGGTTTTACTTTTTAAATGTTGAAAATCGGGTTTTCCATAAAGTAATAAACTCGAAATTTAGGACATGGTATAGTCTCTATAGAGGCTAGTTACGCACCAAATTTCTAACTTTATTAATTTTCATAATATAATAGACAATTAGCTACTAGTATTGACAAAATTGTTAATGAAAATGTACTACCATAACGCACTTGCTGTGCCCGAACCAAGGGGGACAAGCCATGGTCGTTCAGGTTGTAACATCTTATCGCGGAAAAGGTGAATGAAACCAAAATTTTAAGAAAATTATGTATAATTATAGCAGTGCTTTATCAACTAAGTTATTACAATTATTTGCTTCAAAAAAAATTATTCTAGTTACATGTCTTATAGTAGTATAATTTTTCTTGGATTTGTACAAAACTTGTTCAAAACTCTCGTTTCAATCCAGTCCTGATTTTCCTTGAAGAATTTCCGATGGACGCTCATCAAACACAACCCAGTCAGTCTGTCTTTTTCCATTGTACTTCTCAGCCAGGTCTTTACCCTTCGAAGGGTACTGAAAGATCGTTCAACAGTAGCCGTAGTTGATGGGAAAGCACTTAAAATGAGGAGTGCATGCCTTGTTGCAGGGAAAAAATATTAGCCTCCTCCAAAAGTGCAGCCACTTCAATATCCTTTAATTTGTCTCCTGATAAATCCTTCTTTTTCCACAGATTATACCACAAATCTAATTCTGCAGAGATATCACCCAACTCATAAAACTCCATGAAACATTTTGCATTTTTCTCCAAATCTTTTGAAGTAATTTTTAGCATGTATGAAGGATGAAGATGGGATAAGGCAAAAGCAGGTGTATTTTTGTGTGAGAATCTAAGATTCAATGATAAAGTTAAAGAGTCAAGATAAGGGATGATCAACGACCGTCTCCAATATTAAGTCGCTGTTTCAGATGGCGGATTACTTCTGTGTATTTGCCTTTGAACAATTCGTGAGACTGTTAACTCAACGCCGACTTTCTCCGCGATATCATGTGATTTTTCAAGTAATTCATCAGAAACATGTTCAATTTCTTGCCGATCCTTCTTGATGACATCAAGGATTGCACCAATATGTTTCCTCACCATAATCAAATCCATATTTTTACTTTGTAGAACGTTCACAACGGGTTCCAAAATCGCAGAGTACTTTGCAATCATGACTAAACCTACGATGAAAATTGGTTTAGTAACTGCACAGTGCAATTGAAAGGCAAATTTTCTTGTAGCATAGTTTCCTTCGACCGAGAGATGTTCTAGCACATTGACTATTTCATGGAAGCTGCCTGAAAACTTTCTAATGCTCTTGTATTTTTCAGAACATCTGGTCTCACTGAGCCTTGATAGATTAGGAGCCGAATTCCTGCGGGCTGGCGACTCACGAAAGAAGGATATTGTATCCTTAACTGTTGCAATTTAGTTTCTTATTTCCGGTAGTTTGCTAGCATCATTGACCACAAGATTTAGTTTGTGGCTTGAGCAATGGAAAAATAAAGATTTATTGTACTTTTTCTTCAAAATGGCCTGTACACCACCTTCTTTTCCAGCCATCGTAGAACATCCGTCAAATCCAAATCCAACACAATTCTCTGCTGAAAGATTCTGATCAACTAAAAAACTCTGAATTGTGCTAGCGATTGTAGGGGCATCTTGAGATTTTAGCTCAACAACCTACAAATTCCTCCGTGATTTTTTCTTGATTCTCATCATAAAACCGCAATCCGATAAAAAGCTGTTCTTTTCCAGCGATATCTCCTGTTTCATCGGCCATTACAGCGTAAGCTTTTGCTTGCTTATAATCTTCAATAATTCTTTCTTTGACAACTTCACCACATAATCTTATAATCCCATTTTGAATTTTTGGTGAAGTGTAAACTGCATTTTTTCGACATGTATCCAAATGATTCTTTAGCTTCACATCACCACAGTCAATTCTCAAATTTAAAAGGTCAAAGAAAACCCCCTCATTTCCTTTCTTTCCTCTAAGTGGCAAATCATGAGTTCCACAAAATATGGTACAAGAAATAATTGATTACAAAATTTGTTTGTTTTCTTCAGTCATCTTCTGGTGACCACTTTGCAACTGTACATCAACTGGAACATTTTCAAGGAACGCTTTTGCAGCAGCTGTGGAAGTTTTGTGGTAGTGACTGCCGACGTGTTTTCTACAATCTTCATGTATATCTTTAAACTTCACGTATGACCTTACCATGAATGACCCCAAAACTCCTTTAACTGTAGCAATACTAGGGGAAAAAGAACACAATGCATACATAGAGCACCTTTCAAACGACTTGAGTACACCAACCAAGGAGTATATTGATCTAACCAGGGGCGGTTAAATTTTCTTTTCAAATGGCTGGCATCAGAACCAAAATCGTAATTTGATGGTGGAACCCAGGGATTTGTAAGCAAATCCTTCCTTTTTTCTAATGGCAACTCAAGGGCATGACCAACATAACGACCAATGTCATTTTCATGGTAGCCATCGTATTCTTCAATCGTTTTAGATGTCCCAGGAACAGCTACGTGTAGAGGTGAAGAATTACTAGACCCTTGTTCCATAATAGACACAGAATCCGATGGTTCGGTCAGTTTAGTTCCATCTTCATCACCATCACTGCCTCCACTTCCACTACTGCCATCTTGATCCTTTTTCCGTTTGAGGGGTTTTCTGCCTGAAAATAATAGAAATTGACATAATTCAAATTTCAATAAAACAGGCTTATCCGTTAGTTGAAGACAATACGAAATTCCCTGCTTTAACCTATATCAATAAATCCAGCAATAGATTGAAAGCATTTTTATCAATTTTAATTTAAATATTGCGTTCATAACAAACAATAATCTCAGTAAATACATTAAGAACAATAAAACAAGGAGTTTGAAAAAAAAAATCAGGTGACTATCAACTAAATTGCGGCAGTTGCGATAAATTTTGTATCGGAAAAACTATTTAAACTCGTATTTCAGAGCACAAAAGAAGTTTTGATTTGGATAATGGTATTTCACATTACGCGACTCATTTAAGAAATGAAAATTATAATTTTGATAAAGTGTAAATCTCATTTTGAAGTAATTTTTATTATATTATATGATAAATTTAATTTAAAATTTAACTTTCTACATAAATTGAGAAATTACTTAACTTACCTTTTTGAAACCAGTTTCTTATATCCATTTAGGCAGTATCAGTGTTCTCCAAACGTAAATAAGAAGGTAAATTAATAAACTATAATAATTGGTTGTTTAAAAAATACTTAGTAGTAAACACCAACAGTTCAACTAACATACAAATACTGATCAAGTAGCGGCGGGCGGGTCAGTTTATATAGTGATGCGGACATGCGGAACTCTCTAGATCGAAGGGGAAGGCGGATACCTTTCTAGAAGATTTCGTTTTCTCTCATTGGCTGCCGCCTGTATACTCTAGCGATCTCTCAGTCTTTCTCGAATCTCACTAACTGGCTGACAGATTTCGCTACCAGTCGCTAGATGGCTCTAGATCAGTGTAAAGCTTTGCGACATGTACGATAATTATCCTATTTGTTTGTGGTATTATTTTTTTATAAGGATTTATTTTTTTGCTTACAGGCTTGCGCGGGGGGGGGGTCAGCTGCCCCTCGCAGGGTACGCCCTTGGTCCGAACTCTTACTGTCGGATATGTGGTTGTGGCGCCCAATGTTTTTTCTTTAAAAGCATAACTTTTTTTGGTGTATGATTAAAAATAAATGAGAATTAAAAGCTTTTTCTACCAGACAATGTATTTATTATTATTTAAAAAATATAATTAAAATAAATAAATTTATTATATAAGGGTTAATAATAAAGATTACATTGTGTGGTAGAAAAGGCCTTTAATTATCATTCCTTTTTAATCATGTCAAATCCAGATGTGTTGACATTGAGAAATAATATTTTTTGGCGTAATTTAAGGTCTGAATATGTAGGGTGAGTTTTAGATAATTTACTTACCTTGAATCATCATTATTTCCTACGAGACCATTTAATGCCCTCCCAGCTAATGCATTGCCAGAGATATATAATCTCCAGCTGTTCAAAAAGTATCGCATAAAATAACATCCTCTAAAAGACCACCAGTTTGTTTCATTGTTTATTTTTTTAATCAATTATATATTGTTTGGATATACATTAGAAATTCAATAAAATCAAGTGTTTAGATTTTTCGAAACTTTATTAGAAATAGGGTATAATTAACTAGGTATATGAAATCTTGCAACTCTAGTGTGAACCTATGTGAAAACAGTGACTCGCCTACTAGATTCTTTTTTTAGTTAGGGCGCCGCAGAAACACATGTTTTATAAAACATTAATTTCAATATAGAACTTTTAAGATTAAATAAAGCAAAATTACATTTAATATTTTCGGTACAACTAGCAATTATTTACGGTGTATGTACAATACACTGCTTCTTATACAATAGTTTATATTTTCAATTAAACATACCTACTGCCAAAATTTGCGGCAAATTTAGATTTCCGTCTATGGCCATAAATATAAATCAAGATACCAATTAACCTAGCCAGACTAATTAGTTGTAACAAAATCAATAACTACGTGTAAAACCCAACTTGACATGACAAGGTTAGTGTGAATTTAACTTTACATTAAAGGAAAAAAGGAATCAAACTTCTCACCTGTACATTGATCGATAATTTCTTTCGCTGGTTCGCCGTCTCCATCTGCGTATTCAGAATAAAAAGGAATTGAACACTTGGATTTCAGATAAGTCTCACTCATTTTACGACTGTTATGCACTAAAAAACGCGAATCTTTTTTACAGATATTAAAACTATACAATTACTGTAGAAAATATGAGAAATAAAACGTTTGCCCCTTTAAAAACAGCTAGTTGATTCTAGGAACACTTTCTTTGTGCATACGCTACGCAGGCTAATACCGTTTTATCAAGATCGTCTGAGATATACACCGTTTCACAAAAAGAGTTATTAATAATTACACACTTTAATTCGCGATATTCGAGTTCTATTTAGACAGGTTCTAAAATGTAAACATTACTCACTCCTGTACCTGTCACCCTTGTGCTATTCAGATTGTGGAATGTCAAATAGATGTCATCAATGTCAATAGTTTTTAAACTTTTACTCAAGTTTTAGGGTTAAATGTATTCTTTATCTACCCTAGGTGTAATTTTGTAGCTACCGTTGAACTTTAATGTGTACATCAAACTTTTATATGCTTCATTCAAACCAAAATTGCATCAATTGCAGTCACAAGTTAAATACAAAAAAAGCAGCGATTTTACACCCCACCTGTAGAGATCTTCAAATAATCAATCTGCTTGAATACATCAATTAATAAATCAATTTAGCCAATCCAACAACACACGCGATCATACACAGAACTTAAGATCATAAACACTTCCAAATACCAGAATTTTCTTAATGCAACTAAAGTATATTTCCTTGGATACCTAGGTCAACATGACTTGTTTGTATCCTTTAAAGCTAACTATATAATCCTCAGTACTGGTTAAACCGGTTAATACCTATAATATCTACTTTTTTCCTTCTTCTTTGTGCCCCAATCTAACCAGATGTGCCCTGACCCTTAAAAGATGAGAGATGCGACTTTAAACCAAAACAATGTCATAGGGTTAACCTCAGTAGGGGAATCAACAGCATATCCTACACTAAATATAGTCCATTTCTTCAACCCTTAGTCGCCCTTTTTCATATTTTTCTTTTTAAACAACTGCATATATGATATCCATACAACCGACACATCTATACCACCCACAACCAAAATGTTCATACACATTATAGTACTCACCCACCCACTCCTCCATTCATCCATATTATATTTACACACACATATACATGCACACGCACTCACGACAACACGCTCACACACTTACTCTACCTGCACCTTGTCCAGGCAACACATCCACTCCACTTTCGCTTCAAGTAGCAAGACTACATTCTCCATACCACTCAACTATCATACTGCTCTCTACTTTAACATTTCTTTCAGTTCCATCTGCTTCAAAATAACAAAGCTACAAATTTCTTTTCTAAATTTAGATAAACTCCTCAAATTTGCTGGTAATTGATTATATAATTTTGGACCCCGAAATAAAACCGATCTTTTATAAATGCTCCTATTTACCGGTGGAAGTGTCAAGTGCCCATTCTACAACTTGTGCCATATGTGTGGTTCACTACATTTATTGCCCGAAAATGATGATGCACATGTTTTAGTACATTTAATATAAACATTCCTCTTATATCGAGTAGTCTAATAGTCGTTATTATAAAGTTCGTACTAGACATAGAATCCCTATTAAGAATGACTCTTAATATACTATTTTGAGTAACATGCACTTTCATAGCACGAACCCCAGAAAATAATACCATACCTTATGAAAGACTCCACGAGAGACCTGTAAATTAGTATCAGATTTTGTGTTGTTAAAATATTTCGTAGGGTATAGAATTTGTAGACAATCTTTTTCACCTTTGCATTCATATATGCTGCATGTTCTTGCCGTTTTAAATTATTGTCTACCAGCAGACCAAGATATTTTACACTTTGAGACTCAGTTAGTTTACAGCCATCATCATGTATACTAATTGATAGACTGGAGGATGGTTTTCCGACTGCTGTCGGTGAAAAAGCCACATATCTTTTTTGTTAGATTCAACGCTAGTAAGTTACTGTCTAGTTCGTCTTTCACATGATTGATTGTTGTCTTTGCCTTTCAAACAGTTTTTCCCACTGATTTCCCACAAACACCAGAACAGTATCATCTGCATAAGAAATAGGTATAGTCCAAAGTAAAGTCTTCAATTAATCATTTACATAAATAGAAAACAATATTGGACCCAATATACTTCCCTGTGGTACACCACACATAACCACTCGTCCTTCACTCACAGAATCACCCAATGTCACACACTGTATTCTCTCATGAAGGTAGCTACCAAAAAGTGACAACGTCTGTCCTCTTATCCCCATCAACTCCAGTTTAGCAAACAACTTTTCATGACAAACTGTATCGAAAGCCTTTTCTAGGTCCAAAAACATAGCTAGTGCTTTCATATTACTATTAAAGCTTCTGAGAACAGTACTTCTCAATTCATATAATGCATCCTGAGTAGATAGTCCTCGTCTAAAACCAAATTGTCTTTTGGACAACATGCTATGTTTGTCCAAATATTCATTTAATCTGGTATTTAATAATTTTTCAAAAATTTTTGCCAACACACTAAGTGGACTAATAGGTCTATAATTTGAAACGTTTTTATGATCACCTGACTTATAAACTGGAAGCACTATAGACTCTTTCAGTTGCAATGGAATAACAGCTGTCCGAAATATTGTGTTCATTAAATGAGTCAAACGTTTAGCCAAAAACATATGACAATTTTTTATCGTGTTGGCCGAAATACCATCACTTCCAGTGGCAGCGCCTGACCTCAGCGAAGAGATTATGCCGATAACTTCGTTTTCTCTCACAGAATGCAAGAAAAAGGAATCTCCATATTGCTTGTTTGCTCTAGTTTTTACATTTCGCTTTTTAATTTTCTGAGATATACTTTTTCCCACTTCAACAAAATAATTGTTCAATTCCAATGCAATATCCCTCGCCGAAGTCAAAACACTCCCTTTTTCTGTTATTATTGTTTTAACTACATTAGAATGTTTATTATTGTTTGTGATTTCGTTAATAGTTTTCCAAGTCTTGCCTTTATTTGCCTTGTGTGACGTAATCAAGTTTTTATAATAGTCATTGCGTGTCACTCTATCAGTTTTGTAAGCATATTTCTGTAGTGTTTAAATGCAGACTGTACGGTTTTTTTCCTATTCAATTTCTGCTTTAGGGCGTCTCTATTTTACATGGCTGTTATAAGCCCAGCAGTTATCAAAGGTTTTATTCTTCTGTTTTCACTTAATTTGTATGCTGTATGTAGAGTTATCTATATGCTTATTTAGGATATCAACAAAATTATCAAAAATTAATTGTGCATCTGACTCAGAAAACACAGACTGCCAGGTTTCATTTCTCAGTCTCTCATGCAAGTTATGAAAATCTATCCTCCTTAGCACTCTATGTCTTGCCATAGTTTTTTTTTGTGGAATTAATAAGACCAACGATCTTCAGTCACATTTTTAAAGCCTAAAAATCTTTCTTGCTCCCATCCATTTTTACATAGCGTATTACTACAGATAGTTGACTTAAATTAGTTACGTCAGTTGTTCCATCTAGAACAATAGCAATGAAACGAGTCTGTTTAATTTCAGATTTAATTCTGTTCAAAATAATAGTGGCAGCAGCCGCAATTAAGTCATTCTGAATGCGATTTGAAAAACGTTAGACTGTTTCAAGTGATTTTTTAAACAAATGTCGTGTTTGGCTATTAAAGAAACTAGGTCTTGAAAGTTTCCTCTATTTGCAGATGTAGTTGTTTCGTCATGACCCCTGAACCCCAATTCATGCTGACCAAGAAAATACACAACATCAATAAGGCTTTTTAATATGTGTCTGTTTTTATCAACCAGTTCATTGTGTTGGCGATGACTAATTTCTATCTGCTTGTCAACGGCGTGTTCAATTCGCGTTTGTTTCAAAGACACTTCATTTTAAAATGGTCCGTAAATGCGCTTTAGACATAACATGTCTTTTTACTACTTTATGTAGATTATTCAAGTCGGAAAACCCACTTTTATTCCACACCCCCTTTTCAGTCACAAATAGACTACCAGGCCAACAAAACAGTTTATTCCCGTTAACCATTCATATTGTTTATAAGTTTTTTCCATGTTGAAATGTCGAATACATGTTTTAATTCTTGTATTTAAGTTTTTTAGAGTAGGTTTTGGCCTACCTTTATTAATAATAGCAAGTTTTTCAGCAAACGATAAAGCTGAAAATCCTTTCGTTATAAAAAAACATACGACACAATCACAGTTATTATTACCACTTGTTCGTAAAGTTTGTAAATTCCCACCCTCACCAACGCCGCTGTTAAAAGCTGATGTAGTTGCAGCCATATTAATAATCATAAAATGTCAATGTACTTAACTTAGTCAACTGCTTATTTCTACGAAATAATCAGCAACATTCATGTTGTACGTGCATCGGGTCTTCCAACACGTTCTACATGTTGAAATACACGTACATTGCGTCGAGCATCGAGCAAGGGTTTCTCATTATGTGGCCTGCTGGCTACGTGTATTTAACTGAAGTCATTGCATCCACTCTCGTAGTATCAGGTTCATGCTGTTGGTTGGCGGTCGGTTTACTGGGACGACTTCCTTGCCAAGAGCGCAGAGCGCATATACAAGTACAGTATGATGCATAATAAATAATTATGTGAGCTTGCGAATTAAAAATTGTAATAGATAAATTAGTTTTAGAATTTGAAATTTAAAATACTAAATGGATTTTGAATAATGCGGTTTAATACAAATTATTTTTAAGTAGGTATGTGGTCGTTATTTTAAGGGAAGCAATGCTTCCCTTGCTTTCATGGACCGCACGCCACTAAAAGGTAAACAAAGAGACACAGTAAGTAGATATTAAAATATTTTATTTCATTAATACCTAAAAATTACACAAGCAGTCTTAAAATTAATTACAAAGAAATTCCATGCTGAAAGCGAAACTCATCATCCCACTTGATATAAAAACAGGTGCATGATTTGATTGCACTGTTAAAAAAAATACTTGGCAGGTACACACAACCACATTCACAGAAAAAGTGAACAAAACAATGTCCATTTCTGTATATGGTGTTCAAGCAATTTACATTAAAACGAGATAAAAATTTTAAAAATTACTCTGTATATTTCCACATATTTGAATTAGACATTTACATAAAATTCAAATATGTGAAAAAACACCACAGAATAATTACTTGATAAGTTAAGAACATATAACCTAACAATATAGGTATGAGAGTGCCACAGGATTCCATTTTTGGGCTTCTACTCTACTTTTTTTACATAATTTAAAATACCAATCAATATATATATATATATATATATATATATATATATATATATATATATATATATATATATATATATATATATATATATATATAATAATAAAACTGATAATTTCCCAGGCACATACTTATAGATTCCATTTAAAATGCTGTTCAAAGTATAATCTCGAGGTTAAAAACTTGATTGCAAAAAGAATCAAATTAATGATCAGAAATCTATATTTAGTTAAACAACTGCACTTTTTGGAGAACTATATACACTAAAAGAAAACTTAGCATTTAAATTGTCATACACCCGTCTTACCTTCAAGGAGTTGTAAGTCGTCAAAAATAAAAATCAAGGAAACATAAAACCCTTATGTAGGATAAACTTTGTTAAAATTAAAAACATCCATAAATTATCTGTGCTATATCTACCTTTTTACCTATATGACTTGAATCCTTAGCTATCTGTTATCTTCCCCAAAGTTGATAACCTTCCGGATACGATTTATCCTATTGTCACATTCGTTTTTGTCCTTAAAAACGAAACTAGACCCCCTGGAGCTGCCCCTGGGACTTCGACTTCTGAAGATGTTCTCCTTGTTACTATTTGAACTTTCCCCCACACTCTTGAAGTCACTCAAACATCTACTGCTGCTGCTGCCCTGGGAGCTTCTGAAAGAGCTTTGCGAACTCTGTTGGGAACTTCTGAAAGAGCTTTGTGAAATCTGTTGTGAACTTCTAAAAGAGTTTTGCGAATTCTGTTGCCTCTCTTTTGCTTTAATGTAATCGGTGACTATCTCGTCTACCGTCCTACCTTTGGTTACAGCATAGACGTGATGGCGGGCCAACCTCAACATTCTCTCGCTGAAGCCACCCTCTGGTCTTGCTACTGATAAGTTGGGCAGGAATCTCCGTATAACTCTGGCTAGAGTGTTTGCGAATGTCTTGAATTCTGCGTGGTCGGAGGGGATGTTTTGTGAACGAAGTGCCTCATATACGGCCCACTGTAATTTCTGGAAGCAAACAATACAGATTATCGTAAATCATGGATTATTAACAAAGGAGAAGCTAATATGTAAAGCTAGATGCATTTTAGCCATCATTAGAAACATACCATAGTACAACGTGTAAGTTGATTTGTCAGATAAAGCTTACCAATAAGACCAGAATATACACCAAGTGCAAAAAGTAGACAATGATACAAAATTTACTATAAGAAAGGATAGACAAAGATAAACACTGGCAAGCCTATATTATACTGAGATGAAATGCATCATGAAGACTATAAAAATGAGATAGAGAAGATAAACCTAGACGATTTTAGCCTACTGGTTACAAAGAACAAATCCAGAAAGCATTGAGAGACCATAAACAAATAAAAACTTCTGGTATAGACCATCGTACAGTGAAACATTTGAAAAGTTATAGTGAAAACAATTTAAAAACTTTTTTTGGAAAAAGGGAACATCAAGAGGAACACTTTTAAAAACCTGGCCTAATCGACGAAAAGCTAAAGGCAATTTGCCGATTCCACTCAGTCCATCATATACTTGTATTTTGAAGGTTTTTGATTGGCTAACTGTCATGCGAGCAAATAGAAACGGTATTGAGTGTTAACAATTGAGTGGATGATTGTTTTTATTTGTGTTCTTCATGTACATGAAACATTCATATTAGATATAGATGTCGATTCTTATTCCTCGTCTCATACATACGTTTGTAAAAATGTTTCTTGTGGTGGAGATTATAGTAACCTCTGAAAAGATCACTCCCTCTGAATCTTCTTTTATGTACCAAGCGATAATTCTTTTCATGGATGTCACTTATAGCGATTAAATGAATTACTGCTTAAGACATGTCATCAAGAGATATAGAAGATCTACTTGTTTGAATTGTCTTCTATTATTTACTAGTAAAACAGAAATATTATCAGCACTCCCTACATCCACCACAAGAAATATGTTATCATAGTGTATGCTTATACTGGGTTCCAGAATAAATGATGTGACTCATGTGTAAAATCGGCTCACAATTTTGTAAGAGAGTTGTGTATAATTGCAGGTTTCCCGCTATATATCGGCATAGTAGCAATAATGATACGAACTATTTAACTCTCAAGAAAATTAAAGTGTTGATCCTAGCTGCAACAGTAACTTATGAGTAATGGCGATGGAGCAGTGGCGAAGAAATCTGGCCTTAACATGTATGTAACTTTGCTGACAGATAAGCAGGTATGGAATACACTTTAATTCCCATCCCATGGGCTTAGATATCAAGCTCGATAAGATAACAATAGGCGAGTTCACCAGAAACATCTTGTCAACATTTTTTGACATAACAATGTGACTGCTGACAGCTGCAGGCGCTTGGTGAACTTGCCCGATATGAAATATACATGTTTTAATTTAATATTGTTTGCTTAAAAAATACATTTCTCTGCTTATGGAATTCCTATAATAGTTTAGTTCGGTAGAATTGAGTCACTTCATATATATTGGAACCAAAGTATAGTGTTGTGTTAGTGTTCTTGGTGAAACGAGTATAGGTTCTACATCCATATCTTTATTAATAAATATATAAACATAAAAAAACTACCAAACGATAATAAGAGATGCAATTATCAGTTACAAAGCTTTGACTGTCAAAATTAGAATAAGTCTGATTAAGAATTGTCTGACAATTAGAGGAAACACGTGTTTTTGCACTAACTTTAGCACACAAACCATAAGTTACTAGTAAACTAGAAAACCTGCCAGACTCAGACTCCACCCGTGAGGAGCCCAATATTTCTCAGTTCAGTAACACCGTAGGGGAAGAACACAACAAGCCATAAATTATGACTATGTAAGGATTTATAAAAAGCTTCCAGAGGTGCTGAAGAGCATGCCAACGGAATCCGTCAAGAAAGAGGCGGGGACGATGTTGAGCCAACATGTCTTTTATTATGTCAGAAAATATTTTGATAAGTTTTAAATTGTTACATTGGGCCTAAATTTTATGTTTTGTTCTATCTATATTATGTATGTTTTATTTTGAATGCAGTGTATTTGTACTATGTTTATTTTAATTTGTTATGTAGTAGACATGTTTCCAAAGTTTTATATTCATATATGTGTATGTATGTTTTATTTTTTGGTTTTGATCTTGTGTATACTGCGTGATGTTTAAAACTAAATACAGCTTAGGGTAAAATATTTATAATAACACCACAGTAGACAAACTCCGCACCCAGAAGTCTTTGACTTGTGCAAGGGGAGCTTACATACCCATATAGACAAATAACACCACCCATAACTCATCAGAAGCAGGCCTTTCCACATTCGAGAGAAAAAGACCGACTGTCTGAATACGGGACTCGAACCTGCGACCTCCTAGTCCAATTCGAGAGGTTACTCGCCTCGAGAACTGAGCTATTCAGCCTGTTAAATTTATTTCAAAACATTAATTGGTGTTATAAATCTATCAAAATGTCCACCTGGTCATGTCATTATTGTCTCTATATTTCACACCAGTCAATTCAAATATCTTTGTTCCCAAGAAGAAAACAAGGGTCTCACATTATCTGCCTTGGTATGACACTAAGCTTATCAAATAATTGCTGATGATGCAGAAGCTCCAACATCCTTGCACACTGAGCTATTCAGCCTGTTAAATTTATTTCAAAACATTAATTGGTGTTATAAATCTATCAAAATTTCCAACTGGTCATGTCATTATTGTCTCTATATTTCACACCAGTCAATTCAAACATCTTTTTCATGGCTGATTAATATTTTCATTATTAAGGTCACTTTTAGAGCAAATACCTACACCCCCTTCTTGTATGATCAGCTATATTTAAAACCTGGAAAACATCTACCTGGATTACACCAGGTTTCAGTTAAACAAATAAAATATCTTTGTTCCCAAGAAGAAAACAAGGGTCTCAGGTTATCTGCCTTGGTATGACACTAAGCTTATCAAACAATTGCGGATGATGCAGAAGATCCAACATCCTTGCGAACTGAGCTATTCAGCCTGTTAAATTTATTTCAAAACATTAATTGGTGTTATAAATCTATCAAAATGTCCAACTGGTCATGTCCTTATTGTCTCTATATTTCACACCAGTCAATTCAAACATCTTTTTCATGGCTGATTAATATTTTCATTATTAAGGTCACTTTTAGAGCAAATACCTACACCCCCTTCTTGTACGATCAGCTCTATTTAAAACCTGGAAAACATCTACCTGAATTACACCAAGTTCCAGTTAAACAAATAAAATATCTTTGTTCCCAAGAAGAAAACAAGGGTCTCACGTTATTTGCCTTGGTATGACACTAAGCTTATCAAACAATTGCGGATGATGCAGAAGCTCCAACATCCTTGTGAACTGAGCTATTCAGCCTGTTAAAATTATTTTAAAGCATTAATTGGTGTTATAAATCTATCAAAATTTCCAACTGGTCATGTCATTATTGTCTCTATATTTCACCAGTCAATTCAAACATCGTTTTCATGGCTAATTAATATTTTCATTATTAAGGTTACTTTTAGAGCAAATACCTACACCCCCTTCTTGTATGATCAGCTCTATTTAAAACCTGGAAAGCATCTACCTGATACACCAGGTTTTAGTTAAACAAATAAAATATCTTTGTTCCCAAGAAGAAAACGAGGGTCTATGGTTATCTGCCTTGGTATGACACTAAGCTTATCAAACAATTGCGGATGATGCAGAACCTTCAACATCCTTGCGAACTGAGCTATTCAGCCTGTTAAATTTATTTCAAAACATTAATTGGTATTATAAATCTATCAAAATTTCCAACCGGTCATGTCATTATTGTCTCTATATTTCACACCAGTCAATTCAAACATCTTTTTCATGGCTGATTAATATTTTCATTATTAGGGTCACTTTTAGAGCAAATACCTACACCCCCTTCTTGTATGATCAGTTCTATTTAAAACCTGGAAAACATCTACCTGAATTACACCAGGTTTCAATTAACAAATAAAATATCTTTGTTCCCAAGAAGAAAACAAGGGTCTCATGTTATCTGCCTTGGTATGACACTAAGCTTATCAAACAATTGCGGATGATGCAGAAGCTCCAACATCCTTGCAAACTGAGCTATTCAGCCTGTTAAATTTATTTCAAAGCATTAATTGGTGTTATACATCTATCCAAATTTCCAACAGGTCATGTCTCTATAATTCACTAGTCAATTCAAACATCTTTTTCATGGCTGATTAATATTTTCATTATTAAGGTCACTTTTAGAGCAAATACCTACACCCCCTTCTTGTATTATCAGCTCTATTTAAAACCTGGAAAACATCTAGCTGAATTACACCAGGTTTCAGTTATAAAATATCTTTGTTCCCAAGAAGAAAACACGGGTCTCAGGTTATCTGCCTTGGTATGACACTAAGCTTGTCAAACAATTACGGATGAACCAGAAGCTCCGACATAGATATAAGGGAACACTGTTTTAAGCTGATAATGAGGCTTACTCCCTTTGCAGGTCGGATTTTAAGACAAGATATCTGAATGATTATCGACAGCAAGTACAAAGGACAGAGACAAACATTAAGAATGATCCTAAGACGTTTTGGTCATTTCTGCAATCAAAACGAAAAGGCTCGAGGATACCAGGCCACATTACTTATAACAGTACTACTCTCACCTCTCCGAAGGAAATAATGAATGCTTTTGCAGATTTCTTCTGACGGTTGTTCTGTCAGTGACTGTCCCATCTAAATAAATTCTGCTCCTAATGTTAATATTAATGTACTTCATATTCAGAATCTGGATACTTCTGATATCCAGCTAATAATTAAGAAACTTAAACCTAAAATATGCCAAGACCCTGATAATATCCCAAGCTTCTTAATCACATACTGTTTAATTGCCTCTGTGGAACCCCTTTTGTTTTATATTTAGCTTATCCTTAAAAACCCAAACATTTCCTCAACTCTGGAAAATATCTAACGCCAGTCCTATTCGTTAGAAAGAAGATTACATTCTTATTGAATATTATTGGTAGGTTGTAAGAATGTCGAATTTTGGTAAAGTTTTTGCATATTCTCTTGAAAGGTATTTATCACCACATGTATATCCATGTATCTCCCACAGTCAGCATGGGTTTCTAAGAAATCGCTTCACAGTTACTAACCCCTGTACCTTTACTCAGTATGTATCTAATTACTTTGACAAAAACATTCAGCCTGATGCCGCATATTTCAACATTAGCAAGGCTTTTGATTCCATTCCGCATGCGCTACTCTTGAATAAACTGAGTAACTTTGACCTGTGAATCTTTGTTGGCTTTCTTTGAATCTTACCTTTCTGGGAGGATACACTATGGCAGGTCTCATTCTTATGGGTTTGGTATATTATCTGGGGTGCCTCAAGGCTCAATCTTAGGCCCTGTCCTTTTCAATCTATTCATCAATGATCTTGACAGCATAATATCTGTTCCAAAACTATGCCGCCGATTTAAAAATATATCTTCCTGTAAATTCTAACGGCTGTCAACTTCTCCAGAACAACATTAATCTTATTAAAGCCTGGTGTCTCAACAATGGCCCGTCTCTTAATATATCCAATGTAAAGTCATGTTTTCATGAATAAAGCTGTACCACTTGAGTTTAACCACCATGTAAATAATACCACTATTTGTCGTGTCTCAACTATTATAGACTTGGGAGTAGTAACCTTTGATTCTCGGCTTAGGTTCAGTCAGTACGTAAGTAATATTTGGTCACCATTGGTGAATTGCCTGGCCTGGGTTTTGTAATCCGACAAAGCAATTTTTTTTCTGGTGATGCTACTTTAATCATCTTGTATAACTCCTTCGTCCGTTAAAAATTGGAATATGTTAGTCTATGCTGGTCTTTTTTCTACTCTGTTTATAAAACTCTCTTGGAGACAGTACAACGTAAATTCCTGAAGTATTTATTTTTCTTCAGTGGACACCATTATGCAGAAAGGGGTTTTCCCCACAGTTCGTGATTAGATAGATATCATTTGAGTCTCTAGAAAAAACATGAATAATACAAGCAAATGTCTTTTTCACATAAGCTCATCCATGGTAACATTGACTGTCCTCAACTTCTTTCCCAGATATCCTTCTGTACAAGATCCTCACACTAGCATACTCGAAATGCAAATACATTTGCTCTTCCTGTTCCAAGAACGAACATCCTAATCAAATTCCCTGTTTATTTTATGTTTCGTTTTTATGACTCTTCGGCAGACATAGTCAGAACTTCTAATTTATACTGCTTTTTTCCAAGCTTCAGAGATTCTCTACCTACTTAGGTCACTTTTCTTTTGCTTTTTGTTATATTAGTTTTTGGGATTTTCTTTACATTAGTAACTGGGTTTATATACCCGTTAATATATTTATATAAATAAATAAAAATAAAACTCAATTCTGGATTTAAAGAATCCATAGATATTCCACTTATTTTGTCTATGGTTAGTCTCTAATTATTAGGAAGCAAGAGATTTGCATCCATTTATATGTCGTCATTTTTCGAGAAAACTTTTTCATGCTGGTACCAGTGGGCCAAAATTACCCAGTCAAAAATCTGTTTAAGACAACAGCATATAATTTAACTTTGCTACCTTACAACTATAACAAAACATTAATTAATTGTTGTTGTCTTATCACAGAAGATATAATGGTATTGTAAAACCAGACAAAAAGTCTCTACACCCCTATATAGTACAAATAAACAAGTTTTAAATGTTATACATACCTTTTTATACAGTTCTGTTGTGTCACAACTCTGTGATGATCTCGTCAAAGTGTCATTTCTGTTCAAAGATGACAGTACAGACTTCATTTCTGATTTAGTTGGTTTCATATCTAAACGAGCCAGCTTGGCAAGTTGATTCTCTTCATTATCGCTTCTCTTTCTCTTCTTATTCAAGATATCACTACTATTTGACAAACTAAATAACCTTCTTTTAGTATCACCCACACCTTAAACAAGAATGATATGTATTAAACCAGCTACTTAAAATACATTAAAGGGAAAACAGTCTTCAAATAGAAGATCTGCACGTTTTGATGTTACTTAAGATTATAAAGTAACATTAAAACAAATGCCCAATAAACATTTAAAAATTACTTACTTGGTAACATCAATCCAGATTCCCGGCTAGAATCATCATAAAAGAGGCTTCTTTCTGATTTGACAGAAGATGTGTTGGAACATGAATCTTCTATTTCACCAGTGACCATTCTGAACCTCATTGCCAGCTTCTTCTTGGCTGTACTGCTGGGCGTGCGTGTTTTAATTGGGCTTCTAGCTGGGGATTTCTTTGGTGTCTTCCTGGGACTTTTCTTTCTACTCAGGAGTTCCAATTTTCTGAAATTAAACCATAACTGTTAAAGCAGCAATCATTGCATATTTTGCCAAAAATCTTATTCATATTGCGATGACACAGGTTTTTTTTCAATTTTTTTATTTCAACAACACACCACGAGCGCTTACAGCCTAAATACTATCGTACCGTGGGTGTCGACAAGGAGGAAAGAGGCAACTTGGTAATTCTGGACTTGAAGGTTTGGAGGTTCGGAGGAAAAGGAAAAACATGTGCCGGCAAGGAATTCCACAACTTGGAAGTCCTCGGGACAAAAGAGCGGGCATAACAAGATGTTCTATGTCTGGTGACCTGGACAGGAAAAGGGTGCATTCGCTCTGTACCCCTGGTAGATCTGTTGGGGACAGCAGGTGGAGGAACTATGGAATAAAGCTCCTCTGAGCAGTGCCCGTGCAGATATCTATAAAAGAGAGAGGTCACCAACGGCACGTCAGTGGGCAAGGGATGGCAGCCTTTGGGTGAGGGTAGGGTCACTGATGAGACGTATATGGAGTCCAGGATAGCGAGTGTAGAAGTGGCAGCAGCACCCCAGATGTGGGAGCAGTATTCGAGGTTTGGCCTTATTTGTGAAGTATATAAAGTATAGTGATTAGCTGGTGAAAAGTATTTGCGAGCCCGGAAGAGGAAACCTAATTTCTTAGCAGCTGCTTCTGCAATTGATGTGACATGTTGGTGCCAATTGAGATTTCGATCCTCAGAAATGCCAACAAGTGAAAAGGACTCATTACTTTGAATAACTTGGTTGTTGATTGTGATGGGTCTAGGGCTGGTGTATCTCTTATGAGAAAGAAAGCAAGACTGAGATTTGGTGGGGTTGAATTGTACAACATTTCTACTTCTAGTCTAATAATTTTTGGGGATCCAGGGAGACAGAACCCTCTATGAGTCTGCAATCCTCATCTAATTGGGCTAAAGAGACAGGCTTAGAATATTGTATATTTGAGTGGAGGGTGCTTTCGTCCGCGTAACTGTGAACTGGGTTGGATGTGCTAGAGAGGATGTCATTGATGTGGAGAAGAAACAAAGTAGGGGCTAAAGCTGAACCTTGAGAGACTCCTGCATTAATTGGATACAGTTTAGAGGAATGGCCATCCACGATAACAGAAATGCTCCGGTTGGAGAGGAAATTTGCTGTCCAGGTACAGAGTTTTGGTGGTAAGCCATAGGCCGGAAGTTTATTAAGCAGCGCTGCGGGCCAGACCTGGTAGAATGCTTTGGATATGTCTAGAGCGGCAATTTGGGATTCACTGTGTAGTTCCATAGACTTGTTCCAAAAATGGGTTACAAAGGAAAGGAGGTCGGCAGTTGATCTGCGCTGACGGAATCCATACTGCCTGACATGGATTAGACTGTGTTTTTCAAGAAATTTTAGTAATTCGGTGTTTATATACTTTTCCATCACTTTAGAGACGACTGAAAGGAGAGAAATAGGCCTGTAGTTGCTAGGAAGCGCTTTGGATCATTTCTTGGGGACGGGTTGTACTCGAGCAGTTTTCCAATTACTAGGGAATAGGTCTCTATTGTAAGATGTCTGACACAGATGAGTCAGGACAGGAGCAAGTTCTGGTGCATATTTTTTGAGAACAATTGCTGGGATCTCGTATTAAGAGAAGAGGGAATCTGTCATACCTTTTTAGTTTTGAAAATGATATCCGTCATTTTATGCGTGACATTGGGGACTGTTGGTGGTTGAACATTTGGAGGTGGGTTGAGAGTAGAATTGCCGGCGAACGAGGCAAAAAGTTCAGCCTTGCCCAGGGCGGTAGAAACAATTTCATCCCCTGAGACAAGAGGTGGGAACGTGTTCTTGCAGAAATTATTCCCAATAGATTTAGCAAGAGTCCAGAAGAGTTTTCTGCCGCTGGAGCTTAAGAGGACTTTGTTTTTGATGTGGTTATTAAACGAGTTTTTTGCCTCGGAAAGAATGCGGGCATAGCAGTTTCTTGCGCCGTTAAATGCTTGACGGTTTTCTTCACTGGGATTGTGTAGAAGCGTTTTGTGAGCTTTGACCTTTTCAAGTCTGGCCTTGTCAAAGGATTTAGAGAACCAGCGCTTTTGAGTGGCTGAAGAGGTTTTCTGTGTACGTGGAATAAATAATTCCATGCTAGCTTGGATAATTTCGGTGACGTTTTGTGAGATATCAGAGGGGTCAGGATGAGAGAAGCAGACAGACGCCCATGGAAATGAGGAAAATTAATCTCACATTTCGTCCCAGTTCGCGGAGTTGTAGTTCCAAACGATATGTGGGTGTGATGACTGTGTGACCTCGGGTTGCATTGTGCAGGAAGCAGTGACCATGCCGTGGTCTGAGCGAATGTGGATCGGTTTTTGAAGATCCTAGCCATTCCTTATTATGGACATTGAAGTCACCAAGAATAGTGACCTCGGAGGAAGGGTATTCAGAAATCAGATGGTCGGTTTTTTTCAGAAAGGTAGTCAAAGAGCTGGACAAAGTTGTTGTCGGAAGGTGACCGGTAAATGCAACAGATGAATTTAATTGCAGCCCTGAGAGAGAGTTTTATCCATAGTATGTCTTTTCTTCCAGCTTCTAAATTGAGGAGTCTGGTGCAGGGTAGATTGCTACGGACGGACGTGCACACGTCTCCATGCAACCTAAAGGAAGTAAGGAGCTCATACCCCGGGAAATTAAGGTGATTAGTGGCTGTTTTGGCACTGATTTGGTATTCGGTGAGGAAGAGGAGTTGGGGCCTATTAGCCTGGAGGAAATAGTGGACGGAGTTCAGGTTAGAATTTAGGCCACATATATTCGAGAAGGATATGTTAAAGCTTGATGCTGGCGCACCCTGTACATCCCTCTCCCGGGGATTCGAATGGGGGGGTATTTTACATCCGGAATCTTTTGTACAAGGAGGAGCCATCATCATTTTTGCTTACAAGGGAAACCGACTCATACACAGAACCGGAATCGTCCGTTGAGACTTGATGTATGGGGTGGTACCTCCTCGGGCGTGAAAAAAATCCTTTACTCTCATGTAAAGGAAAATTCTACTACCACCTGCTAAATGGCTTCTGGATTATTTCTGGATTATTTTGCCCAGTCCTCACTGAGTTAGTTAACTGCTAGACGTTTGACCAACCAAAACTACTCAGAAAGCCAGCAGCCATGGTCGGAAAAACGTATAGCAACCCACTAAGCGAGTACGCACATGGCAAAAAAGTCCCGAAGCCATTTAACATACCAAGAAACAACAGTCATTAAAATCTAAAATCATTATAACTTACTTTGCATCAATCATAATCTGCCTTGTACGAGAGCCGACGAATGAATTGTTTACTGCTTGCAGGTTGGAACTGGAGAAAGTGATGCGTCTTCTGGCCAAATGACTCAACCGTCTGCCTGGAGATTTGGCCGTCCACCTCTGCCTGTTGATCCTCTTCTTGGGACTGGCGTAGCTGATCTCAAACACTGTACAAGTAGACTGGGTCTCCATACCAACATATCTTTGAGCATACTTATCGCATAAGTGCTCGAATTCTTCTGATAGCTTGCTACGGTTATGACTGGAATATCAGAGAACACATTCTTAGCAAGAGTTTATTATTAGCATAATTTATTAATCAATTTATGTTTTTGCAATTTTATTATTTTGTAACTTGTGAAATTAAATAAAAGGTGTAAAAGTTAGGTTTACCAAGCAGTATCACTCCATAGGGTGTAGTATTTACACAATAAATACAGTATTATACAAATTAATGTAAAAACAAGCAGATTTACGTTAAATATTGTTTATTGAAAGAAAGCAATACAAACAGTACTAGTTTTTTAAATCTCTTATCACTATTCAAAAAATAAAAATCTGTGGCCAAAGAACGAAAAGTTCAAAGCCATCCAGAAACACAACTCAACTGTATTATTCAATAAGGTATATGTCCTCCTTTGACTTTTATGACAGCTTCAACTCTCGTTTTTTATTTTTTTATTTACAACCATCCTACAGAAAATCCAATTACAGGATGAGAAACAAAACAAAAATTACTATATATATATATATATATATATATATATATATATATATATATATATATATATATATATATATATATATATATATATATATATATATATATATATATATATATATATATATATATATATATATATTATTGTTTGTTTATATATATATATATATATATATATATATATATATATATATATATATATATATATATATAAACAAACAAAAAAACTTACTAGGCAGACCTCAAATGGTGGTAACACACTGTTTTAAAGTCCTCAAGGGTACAAGAAAATGTATCCACATGAATACTCAATCGAATACATAGCTTACACATATTATATATGGGAGAAAACAGCAGCAAATTAGTGTCAGGTCGAACGATCCAAAACGAGCCAACCCCACGGCTACTCAACCTAGGAACATGCAGTGACAAAGCAGAAAGATATGTAAGGTTAGATGCATTCTCACAACAATTAGAACCATAGATCGGTTTCGCTCTCATTAGAGCTCGTGAGCACAGCATACTAATTGCAGCGAAAATACACCTATAAAGTAATACAGCTTAAGTAGCCAGCCTTTCAAGACTAACTGAATGGTGAGCGTGTCACCACCTAGCTGCGGAACCAAGTAGTATGTTGCCACGCCAGCTCCAAATAACACAAAGTGTTAAAAAATAGAGACTGTATACAACCAACTAACAATTTAATAAATTGTCAGCTCTGGCCCATTTCTTCCCTAATATAGGGACAAAGTATGTAAGGCTAGATGCATTCTCACAACCGAAACCGGTCTACGGTTCTAACTGTTGTGAGAATGCATCTAGTCTTACATACTTTGTCCCTATATTAGGGTAGAAATGCTAATATAGGGACAAAGTATGTAAGGCTAGATGCATTCTCACAACCGAAACCGGTCTACGGTTCTAACTGTTATGAGAATTCATCTAGCCTTACATACTTTGTCCCTATATTAGGGTAGAAATGGGCCAGGGCTGACAATTTATTAAATTGTTAGTTACAACAGTCTCTATTTTTTTAACACTTTGTGTTATTTGGAGTTGGCGTGACAACATACTACTTGGTTCCGCAACTAGGTGGCGACGTGCTCACTACTCACTTAGTGTTGAAAGCAGAAAGAAGCGCAGGAGTCAACAACGTTATTTAGCAGCTTATAAAGAAAGAGCAGCATGTACTGGCTGCAAGCAAGCAAAAACCTGACGCAAGCAACAAGACACCAAGGGGATAGCCAACTTCAGGAAAGATGCATCTCTGTTTAATCATAAAGTACTTTAAAAATCTTCACTGGCTGCACCTTCTCAAGGCTTGAGACATCCATGTGATAGTTAGGCGGCCACACAATTGATGCATACTCGAGTCTACCTCTGACCAGATAATCAAAAAGCACCCCTAGCGCTTGTGTCTCAACAAAATCTCTGGTAGATCTATTACAAGTCCTAAAATTTGGAGTGATGCCGCTACCGAACTCTCAATATGCAAGTGAAAACTAAGTTTGCTATTGAATAGAACACTGAAGTTTTTGAAGACAGGTTTCCTTGTCAAAAGAATATTTTGTAGAGAATAATCAAACTCAACAATAGAATTCCGCCGGCTGTAAGAAACAACACAGCACTTATCTTCATTGAGGCTTAAAACAATTATAAGAACACCAATCATAAATGCAACCCAGATTCCTTTGCAAACAAATGCAGTCATCTATAGAATCAATGAATGAGTAAATCGTCAAGTTATCAGCGTAGAAAAGACATGGGACATCAAGCAAATGCACAATGTCATCAATAAAAATGTTGAAGAATACGGGCCCAAGAACTAAACCTGGGGGCACGCCAGAACTGATGAAAAATTTATTTGATTTAAAACCACGGCACTCTACGAAAGGCCGCCCTATCAAAAAAATAAGAAGTAAACAGACTAAGCAGACTTTTTTATAAAGAATAACTTTTTTCTGTAACATGAAAAATAAGAAATTTTGGCAAAAAAGTTTTCATTAAATTTTTACGTTATGGAATAATTTTAAAAAACGAAATTTAGCAGATGCATAAGGCTAATAAAATGACAGTTTTAAAAGGATATTATAACCCTATAGTGTTATCACAAGAGAGTGAAAAAACCTACCCTTACATTATTTTTTATCAGTACTTTTTATTGTGTGTACCGTTTTCTATTTAAAAAAAAATTATTTAGAAAGAAGGATTCATATAGCAACTTTTTTATGTCTTGACATTTCCCCATAAAATTGTTAGTTTCATCACAAAAAAATAAAATATTACTCAGATCGATGTCACATGAATTTACAGTGGTTGTTATTTGCTAAAAAATCAAGTATGTGGTAGACTGTCAAATAACGTCATAATTACACTAATATTAATTGTTCTGGTTGTTGTCAATCTATCGAGAATTTTTTAAACACTTAGAACAAATAAGTGAATAAAATGGTAAATTATACCAATTCCGAAATGGCAGATATGCATTTTGAATATGGCCGTGCTAATGGCAATGGATTAAGAGCACAGCGCCCCTACACTGAGTTATATCCAAATAGAACTGGACCCCATCACAGCATATTCACACGCATTCATCAACATCTGCAAGAAGAAGGAAAATTTTCAAGAAGTGCCGCCGATTGCGGACGTTCTAGAGAAGTAAGAACTGTAGCACTTGAAGAGGCTGTCCTAAATTTAATTGAAGAATCTCTTGGTACAAGTACAAGAAGAATCGCTCAAGTCTTAAATGTCAGCTATTCCACGGTATTTAGAATTTTAAAAGAACAACTACTGTATCCCTACCATATCCAACGAGTTCAAGCGCTCTTACCTCGTGATTTTTTACCTCGTTTAATTTTTGTCAATGGATGCTTCAAATGATCATGGAAATTCCACAGTTCTTATCTTGTATTTTATTTACTGATGAGGCCAACTTTTCACGAGAATCTATTAGAAATTTTCATAATAACCACATATGGTCTAAGAAAACCCACACGAAGTTACGGAATCTCATTTTCAACACCAGTTTTCATTAAATGTATGGCTTGCTGTCATTGGTGATGACTTAATTGGACCATATTTTCCTCCGATAAGACTAAATGGAGAAGTGTACTGTCATCTACTCGAAGAAGAGTTGCCCCTACTTCTTGAAAATATTCCATTACAAATTAGACAACTGTACATGCACGACGGGGCTACGGCTCATTTTAGTATCAACGCTCGTAACTACTTGAACGAAGTTTACCCAAATCGTTGGATAGGTCGAGAAGGCCCACAGAATTGGCCTGCCCGATCTCCTGAATTGAATCCGTTGGATTTTTGCCTGTGGGGTTTTCTGAAAACCTTAGTTTATTCAAGTCCTGTTGAAAACATCGATGACCTCAGAAATCGTATTATCGCATCATGTGATATTATAAGAAACACACCCGGTATTTTTCATAGAATACGAAGTTCAGTGAGAAACAGACTAGTGTCATGCGTTCTTTCCGAAGGGGGGCATTTTCAACATTTATTATGATGATACGTACTGACATTTTCTTAATATTTCTTTTCGTTTCTTAGTTTGTTAATTATTAATTATAAAATAGTAGTACAATAGTTGTTGTTTCTTATTATGAATTTTTGGAAATTAGTAAAAGGCAGAACAATACATATTAACATATTAGTGTAATTATGACGTTATTTGACAGCCTACCATGTACTTGATTTTTCAGCAAATAACAACCACTCTGTAAATTCATGTGACATCGATCTAAGTAATATTTTATTTTTTTGTGATGAAACTAACAATTTTATGAGAAAATGTGGACATAAAAAAGTTGCTAAATTAATCCTTCTTTCTAAATCTTTTTTTTAAATAGAAAACGGTACACACAACAAAAAGTACTGATAAAAATAATGTAAGGGTAGGTTTTTTCACCCTCTTGTGATAACATTATAGGGTTATAAAATCCTTTTAAAACTATCATTTTGTTAGCCTTATGCATCTGCAAAATTTCGTTTTTTTTTTAAATTATTCCACAACGGAGAAATTTAGTAAAAACTTTTTTTTTTTGCCAAAATTTCAAAGGGCTGTAACTTGGAGGAGAAGGGGTTTCAAGAAAAACTTTATAAAAAAGACACCCCTTATTTTTCGCCAAAGAATCACCCTGTAAAATTTTTCGCATCAATTTAGAAACACCCTGTATAGGAAAATTCATTTTTTTAGCTTCATAGAAAATTGAGTTTTGGCATTTTTCTCAGAAGGAGTTAGAACACAATATTTTTTTGATAATAGAGAGATATCGATGGTAACACTTTGGAAAGAATTCTTCAAATGTGCACGTACTAGAACCTCTAAAATCGATCTTCTAGGTCTGTGTAAGTATAATGTATTAATTTTAGTAATATGCCGTATAATTACAGGGTACAATTCTTATGAAAATTCACTACTGACGCAATTGCTGCGTCCCGAAATTTTTGTTTAATCATCTTATTTACAACCTCCAGGCTCATGGAACACTCTTTAGCAATGTCTCTTTGCCTCATGGATGTGTGCTCATTAAGTGTAATTATCCTTTCTCTTTTCCTTGGTGTAATGTCCATGATGCCACAAACACGAACAAGTATTTAAAACATGCTATTTCTCCCAAAACCACAAGAACACGTGTAACTTAGTCACAATAACCAGCAAAATGAACTTTATGCAGATAGACAAGTTATGAGATATGTTGAGAAACACCTGTCAAAATTGTCACACAGAAATACCAAATATTAAGATTAATTCACACAATACTAAATTTTTTAAAACTTCTAGTAATACTGTATACAGAAGAAAACCAAGTGGCAACACTAAACAATTTTTTAGATTTTTTTATATGAAAACTTAAATTTGTTTTCGAGAATTCAAATAACATACACCACAACGTATGGATTTATCAGGATCCAGGAATACAAAGACAGAAACATATCTGCCACCTCTCTCAGCATTGGCGCACCGTTTGAATTCGAAAATATAACAGAATTATTAAAATAGTTGTATACAATAAATAAAAATACACAACAATAAGAAAAATAAGCTCAAATGAATGCAAAAATGTAAATTTAATACACAATACTTACTGCAATCCGTGGTATCTGCACTTCAAAATTTCAGGAAACGATTTATAGACACTTCCAAATGTGCTATTTATTAAAGAAGACTTCCTCTGCCCAGCCTCAACACTCACATTTAAATTAGAAGAGGAACAATCAGCTTCACTGAACGATTTCGAGTTTTCACTTGTCCAGAAATATTCCTTGTTCTCCTTCAGCCGGTTCAACATTTCGTCCACCGACATATTGACCATGGTTACACTGGGAGGGGGTAACACGCCTGTCATACCATTCTGCACCTGTTTTAACAGTTTCTGATCACATTTCTGTGCATACTGTTCAATGAATGTCGTTTTTTTAATGACAGGCTCTTCTTTATGAGGCTGTTCTTCTTCACAGTCTGAGAAGAGGTCAGGACTCGGAACATACTTTTTAGCTGTGCTAGTACGTTTTAATGGTGAGATATACGAGTAATCTGGCTGTTTGAACACCTGTAAAATGAGCATGTGTTACAATGTTTTGTGTGCTGTTATAAAGAAGATACTACATAAAGGAAAACAAATTCGGTACACATGGATTTATCCTATGTACTGTATAATTTAATGTTTTTTTATTATTCTTAAGGTGCCGGGCATCAAAGACTATGTAGGACCATTAATCAAAATTGAAGATTCTAGCTTGATGGGAAATTGAGTTTTTTATATTTTAACAACACACCACGAGGACTTAGAGCCTAAATACTATCGTACTGTGGGTGTCGACAAGGAGGAAAGAGACAACTTGTTAATTCTGGACTTGGAGGTTCAGAGGAGAAGGAAAAACATGTGACGGCAAGGAATTCCACAACTTGGAAGTCCTTGGGACAAAAGAGCAGGCAACAAGATGTTCTATTTCTGGTGACCTGAACAGTAAAAGGGTGCATTCGCTCTGTTCCCCTGATAGATCTGTTGGGGACAGCAGGTGGAGGAACTATGGAAGAAAGCTCCTCTGAGCAGTGCCCGTGCAGATATCTATAAAAGAGAAAGAGAGGTCACCAACGGCACGTCGGTGGGCAAGGGATGGCAGCCTTTGGGTGAGGGTAGGGTCACCGATGAGACGTATAGCTCTCTTCTGAATGGAGTCCAGGATAGCAACTGTAGAAGCGGCAGCGGCACCACAGATGTGTGAGCAGTATTCGAAGTTTTGGCCTCATTTGTGAAGTATATAAGGTATAGAGATTAGCTGGTGAAAAGTATTTATGAGCACAGAAGAGGAAACCTAATTTCTCATCAGCCTCTTCTGCAATTGATGTGACATGTTGGTGCCAATTGAGATGTCGATCCACAGAAATGCCAACAAATGAAAAGGACTCATTACTTTGAATAACTTGGTTGTTGATTGTGATGGGTCTAGGGCTGGTGTATCTCTTATGAGATAAAAAGCAAGACTGAGTTATCAGGACTCAAGTCTGAGTTATCAGGATCATGAAAATTTGCCAGCATAATGTAGTTACTGCATACAGACTTTTTTGAGCACAAATAAAATTAAATTACATTATGAGAATAAACTTATTCTAAAATATTAAATGTAGCTTGCATACACGGTTAATTTGCAGTTTATCTCCCTGACAGTTTTTGATAAATCGACTGCTGAAAGATCAAGTTTGGGATCTTACTTGCTAGTTGACACTATTTTACCCGTTTGCTTCCTTGTCTTTGCTGAGTTATTTACATTTAAAGTTCTTCTCTGCCTGGTGCTGTAAGTTAAAAAAAAAATTTTCATTTGCTATGTTATGTGATCCTTTCCCGGTACACCCCTTCCCCTGTAGTTACCTATCTCTCAGATTACACTCTGCCCTGTTTGGCTGGACGGGGGGTGGTCCGCTACCTCCTGCATGCCTACAACCACCCTCAATATATAAACCACATAAAACATTTCTTCAGAACAACACCCGAGAATGCTGCGGCACTTGGAGCATAGACAGGGTTTATAGGAGGTATGGCTGCAAAATGTGAAAAAGGCAAATTTTAAAGGTCCACCTAAGCTGTTTCTTTCGCATTTTCCGCTCATATTTCCTTTTTATCTTCCCCGCCCAGCACCCCTATTCACTCCTGGTCCCACAACTTTCTTGGGGGTTGTTTGTAAGAAATTTTCCTAGTGGTTTATGCATCCAGAGGGCCTTTTAGGCATGTTACTGAAAACAAATTTCTGAAAACCCTCAAAAGAGGTAAACTGCAAATTTACCAAATAAACATAAAGTGACATGATTCTGTAGCTGGAAACCCACTTTGAACCATGAAATAATGAAACAAATTCCTATCTGCAAGAATACTGTATCTATCTATATATTATTTCTAAACGTCAGCACGTCTGGGTTTAACATGAGTAAACGGAATTTGGAATTAAAGGCGTTTTCTACCAGAGAATACATTTAATTGTTAACCCTACTCGTTTCGGCTCGTTTGAGCCATCTTCATGGGTTAAAGACTATTCCTGTTTTATGATTACAGGAAATGTGTTGTATGGAATGTTGTCAAAGTTTTAGTTTTAATCTATTGTCTTCAGATTTCCAAACGAAAATGACATCGAATAAGAGAACAGAAGCAACTGCAGATTTGAAGCAGTTAAAGGATGAATATAGACGACGCTTATTTTTATTAAAGAAGAAAAATGGAGTCTGTGCACGTGTATCTTTCCAGTTTTTTTTTTTTGCTGTGGACTTATTGTCCTTAATTTTTAGCGAATTTTCTTAAAAAAAATAAAAAAATGGAATACTGTTGACAAAAATTTCGAATTTTTTGTTAAAATGACATAAAAAGTCCAAAACATATATAAAACTTCTGGAACAAGCATTTTTTTGTTTGTCGGTTGGTCAGTCTGTCAGCATGTACATCTGTCTGTTAACAGGCGCAATAACTTTTAAACGAATTGAGATGTCATCTTTGAATTTGGTATCCAGTTAGCACCCGACAATGGAATGCTTCGAATGGTTTTTGGGTAAGATCACTTCAGGGGGTAGCGGATAAATAAGTGGTGATTTGGTGAAAATTGACATTTTTTTCAATAAAACTCGAGTAATATAACAGCTATGGGGAGGTTATGAATCAATTTGCAGTACTATTTTTTCCTTACTGCAGCAGGCCAGAAGCGACTGAGTGCTGCTCTAGGCACATGCCGCCTTGCCTCCAGCCAGAGGGGTTTGATGTTTAGAAAATTAATTATTCATTACACAGAAACAACATACGTTATAGCCGCCTTGTTTCATGGTCGGCAAAACACATTTTGTCCAGCTATTACTGTAGCAGAGACAAAGAAAATAGTTGCAAAAATTTCAAATTCACCCAACTCTAAGAAACGTAAGACATAACTGAGCACTGAGCAAACAAAGGGCTGAATGCATCCTACTTAGGAACCAAAACAGGCGGCAACCAATCAGCAGGCAGATATTCCGAGGCACAACAAATCAAACAAGGGACCGAATGAAAAGTAGATCCTGGTCAGTGTAGGAAAGGAAAGGATTAAGAGAGACAGTGACCCAGTGAACTGTGAAGTAAGACAGAGCCGCCCTAAGGCAATAAAAGAAAAATATTGTTCCTAAACGTCAAAATGTTTGGGGTTGACATCTTTGGGTGAATTGAATATAAAGGCTTTTTTCTTTCGAAGCAAATGTTTTTGTTTTTCTTTTTCTTTCCAAACATTTGTTAATCAACAAACAGAAAACAAAGAAAATGTTGACGGAATCAACGACATTCAGAAGAGAAAAATCGGAAAAAAACTTTGTTTGCTTACCATTTGAACCTAAAATCACGAGGAGTCTAGACAGCATTTTTAAAAAAGTCAACTTACAGCTAACATTTTCAACAACAAATACCTTAAAAAAAACTTGCTAGGTAACCCAAAAGACAAGGATAGCACAGACAAAATGTCGGGAATTCATGAAATAAGTTGTAAAGATTGTAATCTTAAATATGTCGGACAAACAAAAAGATCGATTGGAATTAGATTCAAAGAACACTTATCCCAATTACGTTACAGTACTGTAGATAAGTCTTCCGTCGCCCGACACATTTGGGATAATAATCATCACGTTGATAAAGATAATCTGAAATTAATAAAAAATGTCAGACAACCAGGACAGCTAAGCACGTTCGAAAGCGTATATATTGGGAAATAGTTACAACAAAAAATGTATGAACGCTTCACCACCGCCAATTACGAGTCACCTGATCGACTGCTTTGTTAAATAAAATTCCCACGTTTCAGCACGTTCTAAAGATAACATAAGTATACAGATATTGCCGCCAAAGGAATCTATGTTAATTTAGCTGTCGTTGAACCTTCTCAAAACTATTACAGATGGACACTTTTTAAATAAAGTAGTAGGGACAGTGCAAAGACCTTGTCCGGCGATAAAAATACAATACACCGTGGAATTTGCCTGCGACTAGTTTCCCATCTCAGTTCGATCTCTTTACCTAAGATCCGGTATTTAAGTTGATGTTAGTTGTTTAAGTATTTAGAATGTTTCATCCTCTTATGACGCTAACTTGGTTAGTGAAACGATCGTCAGGTCTTTTTAAAATGTGTTGTGGTGATTTGGGTTTTCCAAGTGTACTTATCAGTGCTCATCACAGGTTCAAATCTTCACTTAGTCAAAAAAATAAAAGAAAAATGTGTAATGTGTAAAAATGTTTAAATGTAAATAAATCAGCAGAGAAGAGAACAAAAGGTAAGAATAATATCAGCGGGCATGTAAGATACCAAACTTTATCTATTAGCAGTCGTTTAATCTAAAACTGCCCAGGAGGTCATCTGCAAATTCACCTAAACAATTTTTCTTCACTGTGTTCCAAACTGTTATGGTAATCTGCAACTTTAATTTTTTTTAGCAATTTACAAGCAGGAAGTGAAAACATTATGTGAAACCAAAACAGTTAAACGCTATTACCAAATTTTTACCTGCGAAATGACCATCATATCATTAATATTAACTTAGGGGGAAATACATATATATTTTAACATGATTTATTCTACGTATTTTTTCAAATTAATTATCACGAATACTACATATTTAATATTTACCTTTGCTGCGCAGGATTTAGTTTTCGCTTCAGGAACAATTTCCTCTCTCTTTTCCACACTTGTGATGACTGTATTAAAACTGAACAGCTTTAAACCAGTTTTTGCACTAGTTACTTCATTTGCCGAAGTCGAATCTGCTTCTGTTATTTCTTTTATTGAAGACTTGCTTCCTACATTATCACACTGTTCACTTTTAACCTCCTCGTGATTAACAGAACAATCAATAGGAGCCACAATATCATCAGCAATTGGAATTATATCTGAATTATGGGAAATTTCACTTTCCAGACCGCTAAATTCGGTTCTTTCACTAAGATAGGAGTTGCTGATGATAGTTTCATTGCTGGTGAAAAATTTGCTGGGCTCATCCTCACAGTGTGTTTTATCCACATCAAAACTGCATGACAAATTATTTGATACTTTAAAACTTGCCTCCTCAAAATCTGTACACGAACTATTGAACAAACGACTAGCTTCCTCGTAATTTTCTCTATCAATTTCTGCACTCAAATCAAACTTAGATGTGCTGATCTCTGGTTTCTCTAATAGGGCGTCTTCACTCAGGTAGACTGGTTTTTCTATTCCGTGATTAGTAGACACTTCACTCATATTTTCCGATGAAGAATCAAACGTAGACTCCTGATGATGTGAAACATATCCACTATCATTGTCTACAAGCACTTGAAAATTATATTTGCCCTCTTCATAAAGCTTTTTAAAGGAGTCCATATCTACACAGCCCTTATTTAAAACCGGTGTACTAGTATGTAATTGATCACTTCTCACTTTTTTATTTAAAAGATCTTGATAGATTTTATTTTTCACGATATTGTTTGCAGTTTTGATCTTACTCACTGTCTCGATATGTTCAGTTTTTAAAGGCGTGTGTGTTGATTTTTCCGTCATAATAACGTTCCGATTACGAACAATAAATTAACATGCACATAATTTATGTATTTAGACAAATATTTATCAAAAATCCATATAGTTACCTTCGATAAACGACTAGAGACTAGAACCTACGTATCTATTAAGATGTTAATTACAAAATAATGACAGATGTTTGTGACAAAAGTTCATTTTCTAACGGATAACTGGCGGGACGAGGCGGCGGGAGAGTGATTTGAAGGTTAAGCTTCTGTTATAGAGAAATAATTTTCTATGGTTACCACCAGCCTATGAAGCTGTCCAAGATGCTGTCATCACAATTCTAATATGGCTGCTGGTAGGCACACATTTGGAACTAATCTATTGTTTTGAATAGCGGTGTATGACGTTCTCGTGTTTTTTAAAGAGTCTCTTTTGTAAATTGTTTATAAATGTTCCCATTAGTTTAAAATTTGTGTAAATATAAATATAGTAGACAGTAGTGTGTTATCAAATAAAGCACTATTTTTTTAACTTCAAAAATATGCCTGCGACATGTTGTGTTGTGAAATGCAGAAGTCGTGGTAATCGCGATAGAATCCAGTTTTTCAGAATACCGAGTGTACTACAATTTCCACATAAACCAGAGTTGAATGAGCTCTCCAAAATCCGGAGATGAAGGTGGATACACGCAATTAAAAGAAAACCTATAACAGAATTTATATTCAAGTATAGCAGAGTATGCAGTAAGCATTTGATCACAGGTACAACTTCATTTTTTTCATGTATTAATGCTAATCAACTTCACGTCTTAAAGCAATATTTAAAAAAAGCAAGTCAGTAAATTTTAATCAAGTCACATTTGCAAATCAAGTTTATTACCTAATATGCAAGTAAATTATTTTTGAGCACAAAAGAATTCAGATATATATATATATATATATATATATATATATATATATATATATATATATATATATATATATATATATATATATTTCAAATAGGTATGAACATAAAAATAAATATTATATTTATTACTAGAGTCCGTTTAATTGAGTTGGGGTAATTTAAAAATTATACCTTTTGTTCAAAGTTCATAACATATTTCATGAGACCTAAAGCTAAGTAAAAAATTGGATATTAATATAATAATTATTATTAATGTAAAGTATGGATTATAATATTAAAACTTTATACCATAAGGTAGATACATATCCACAAAATAGTACATAAATGTAAATAAAATCAATACTACTGGCCAAATGCTAATGAAAACATCACATTATATCATTGTAAGCAGAGACACTTTTATGGGCTTTCATCTGTTGATTAGTGTAAAAACTGTGGGTAAGCACTAAATAGTTAACGATATCGAAAGCATCAACTGGTGGGAAACTATATAGTTCTTCACAGGGATGCATTGGGCCCGTCGTCAGAGTATAGGGATCAATTCCTTCAATAATACGAATTTTCTCTCGATATCCTCTAGCAACGTCTTCATTTTCATTTTCCATTGATAATAGATATTCACTCTTGTCAACACAGGCCATTTTAAACACGCGCAAAGCACAATTTCAAAACTTAACATCCACGGAACACGAGTTTGTGTTTGTGTGCCTACCAACGACCATATTGATGGTATTTAAATCACGTGTTCTGGACAGCTCTATTAAACGAAATGTTTCATTAATCAATCAGTACAGAAAATTTGGCGAGAGACCTCTGATAAACGTTATGGAGAGTCAAGTACACTTGAAGAACCCAGATCACCACAACACATTTGGTCAATCATTACAATATTTGACATTTTCAGATATTTTCATCCATGATATAATGACTTTGAAGAGATATGATATTGCGCATATGCCCCGCCCCCCTCCTATGACGTCACGTGATGAATAACGTTATAGAAGTCCAACTACACACTTAAAACAAAGTCATTCGCAATCAAAAAGTTTCTATACGTCAGTTTCATGCGGTTGAAGTTACGCCTATATTGTCTTTTTCAGATAATATAGATCGCAGCACTAAATTTAATCTTTTTCATTTTTATTACTTTCAACTGTATGCACTTAAATATTAGTAAAATACGTAATTTGTAAGAGGTTGTGATGAAACGTCAAACCCCACTGCACGACAGCATATTATTGTTGCATTGGACTCACCACTTGACACCATGCGCATGACAGGTCTAAAAATAGTCTGAATATCATATCTCTCGTTATTTGTATCATGTTTTCATCCACTGATGACGCTGGCATGGTTACTGAAACGATCGTCGAGTTTTTTAAATTGTGTTGTGGTGATTTGGGTTCTGCAAGTGTATCTTAATGTTCATCACAAGTTCCAATCTTCACTTAATGGAGTCGTATAAAATATTTTAATTTCATTGGAAAGCTGTAGCCCCCTAAGATGGGGTGAAAAATTCACAAGTTTAAAAAAAACAGCTTAAAATTAAAACACAAAATTTAAGAGGCGGGGAGTACCAATAAAAAATCTTAAATAATAAGGTCCTAGGAAGTGAATAGCAATAACAGAACTTCTTTATTCTAGATTGGCATTTAAATGGGCAACAGTCAACAACAATTTTGTCTTTTAGAAATACTTTCTAAATTTTTCAGTTTCCAAACACAAATATAGACTTGTAGAAGTTAACATTTCATTGAAATAAAAATTATGTGACGATATGAATTCAAAGTAGCTGTTGTATGAATAATTTTGACATTACCGACAGGTGTAAATTTACCAAATTTCGGGCTCATTATATTATCATGATTCATTTAAGTTAGTTACGTTGGAAATGCAGCTGCATTAGACACTTTTTTAGTACTTACATTTTATGAAAAATTATTATTTTCACACATTTAAACAAATCTGCCCTTAAATTTCATCAGAAATATTTTCCCAAGTTTTCTATACACAAGTAGTACAATATGGTCGAGTTCAACAGGCATCAACAGCTGCCAACAGTTGAATAGTTGAGTGAACGTTTAAGTTTACCATTCCCGCTGTGTTTCCGTTGGAACTCCACCGCTGCCGATTTATCAAGCGGAATGACAGTCAAACGTTACAAAATAGTGCTTATGTCAGCGTCACGATCATCAGTCTCCAAACGATGAACTCAGCAGATGAGTGCTAAAACCCAACTCGCCCTGGTAAACTCGGCCCTTGCTTACTCTATCGTATATTATAGTATAGCACAGCACAGCACAGTACAGCACAGCATAGTGTAACAGCGAACACTCTGGAATGACATTTCTAGAGTAGACCAGAAGTGACAGGTGTAGAGTAGTGTAGAATAGTGTAGAACATTTAGAATCTCTATAGACAGATATAAATAGACGAGCGGTGCGCAGAGTAAGTTAGTTTAGTATTCAATAAGGTGGTGTGAAAGTGATCATAGAGTATAAAGCGAGTTGACAGTAAGTGTTGGTCTATAGGAAGCGATCATAGAAGGCGATAGTGGAATATAGTTCTAGGGACATTTAATAATAGAGAAGAGATATATTTTAGTTGACACTGGTGTAGGAAAATAGTTGGTAATAATAAATTAGTAGTTTGGAAAGCTGTGTTTTGTTAGTAAACAAATCCAGAACCCTGTAGAACGTAATAATAGTATAGTATAGTATTGTCACACCCGTCTTATAAGAATTAAGTTAATGAACTTGTTTACTTTTATGATCACAGGCATTTGTAAAGTGTGTTGGTAACAGTGAACACTCTGAAATTATATTTCTAGAAGGAACCAGAGGTGGCAGGTGTAGAACAATGTAGAAGGTCTAGAATTTCTATGGACATTATAAATGGGCGAGCCGAAGATAGAGGGTTCAGTCAATAGTCAGTTGATGGTGGTGGTGTTGGAGAATAGTTGGTTTCAATAAACTAGTAGTTTGAAAAGCTGTGTTTTGTTAGCCAACAAATAAAGAATCCCGAAGACCGTAACAGTAGAGTATAGTATAGTTTAGTATAGGATATAGCATAGCATAGCATAGCATAGCATGGCATGGCATGGCATGGCATGGCATGGCATGGCATGGCATGGTATGGTATGGTATGGGAAGGTATGGCATGGTATGCTATGCTATGCTATGCTATGGTATGGTATGGTGTGGTGTGGTATGGTATGGTATGGCATGGCATGGTATGGCATGGCATGGCATGGTATGGTATGGTATGGTATGGTATGGTATGGTATGGTATGGTATGGTATGGTATGGTATGGTACGGTACGGTATGGTATGGTATGGTATGGTATGGTATGGTATGGTACGGTACGGTACGGTATGGTACGGTACGGTATGGTATGGATGGTAGATATGGTATGGTATGGTATGGTAAAGTATAATATAATATAGTATAGTATAGTACAGTATAGTGTAGTACATTATAGTATAACTGTATGTTTATCATAGACTCGTTCCTCTATGATATTTAGATATACATTCAGACTACGCAGAAGCAAAGCGATCTCATCGTTTACCTGTTTTTTTTTTTAATGGAAATTATTCACAATGTCTAGTTGACAAATGAAGATTTCCTGAAGTATAATATGTGGACCTTTTGGTCTCATTTTCTTCTAATTTTCAATGCAAATTGATTTTCAGTTTTTATACATTTTTGAGTCAATTTCTGTTTCCCTGGAATTTTGCCACGCATTAGCAACATATGTAATTTGGGAAATTACCAGATAGATCATTACTGTTGATATTTAATAGCCTGTTATCACAATACTTATTTTCTGTGATGTGGTATTATCCTGCCTCCCCGAACATTGTGAGCTATATCCTCTTAAAGATTTTGATAAATAGAAGCTAGGATACATTTTTGTAAGAATAAACCCATAATGCAGCGTTGTAAATATTAAATTACTTAAATTGCTTTTATACTATTGATTATATATATATTAGAAACATTTCTTTTTATTTGTGGTTAATTCAGTTAAATAGTAAACCTAAACCATTGACTAAACAATCAAATGTGGTAGAATCTTAAAGTGTTGTGCTTACGGTAAAATCAATACGATTTGCACATGCGCAGAAATGACCCTTTCTTGTAGGTACAATGTACATCCATCACATAATATGCATATTTAATCTTAGCCTTAGATATGATCTCAGAGCTCAAACCTCAATAATCATTACCTACTTTAAAAATATTTAATTGCGAAAATGACGAATTTGGATACCTTGCAATCTATTTGTTGTAAATAAAATTATACCTATCTCCTTTAATTGTGTTTTTTTGCATTATTTTCAATTAGCATATATTTAAACACTAAGTGAGTGATGGACGTGCCGCCACCTAGTTGTGGAACCAAGTAGTATGTTGTCGCGCCAGCTCCAAATAACACAAAGTGTTAAAAAAATAGAGACTGTATACAACTAACTAACAATTTAGAAAATTGTTAGCCCTGGCCCATTCCTGCCCAAATATAGGGACAAAGTATGTAAGGCTAGATGCATTCTCGCAACAATTAGAACCGTAGACCGGTTTCGCTGAAGAGCTCTAATGAGAGCGAAACCGGTCTACGGTTCTAATTGTTGCGAGAATGCATCTAGCCTTACATAGTATATATTTATTACATATGACTAAAACAGGTGTCAATTAAATGTTGTCAGGTCAGGCGAAGTATATGTTTTCCATTCCTTTTTTTATCTTTTTCTTTTAGAGAAAATTCTACTGACGTCTAACGTGAAGTAATCGATCTAAAAGTCGCTTTTATTGACTAAACATATTTGGTTCTAAAATGTATTGCCAAACATTTTTGTGTACCTACTAAGTAGTAGGTACTATAATTTTATTTAAAATCTTTGGAAAGTAGTACCTTTGGTGTAAATATTGTAACGCCAGATAAGACTCCTAACAGTAAGCTGGCTGCTGAAGACCTCAGGCAATTTTTTTAGTTTGATGGGGGCAGACAAAGGAGAATTAAGTCTTGCTGATCCAGTTAGCCTCATTAGAACTCGTATAAGTGTAAATTGTGTGAGCTTGTGCTATTTTTACGATATAAATGAGGAATAAATAATTAGAATTGTCTAAGGTATGAAAAAGAAAATATTCCGAGAATATTTATGGGATGTCGGTAATGTTTTTGAAATTAATCATGAGTGCTATAGTTGCACCTGTGGTCTTAATACAATGAAGATATGTGCCAAGTTTCGTTCAGAAAAATTGCGTATTTTTTGAGTTATCGTTCGGATGTACATATATATATATATATATATATATATATATATATATATATATATATATATATATATATATATATATATATATATATATATATATGTATAGATAGATAGATAAACATATAAACATTTTAACGGACCCTGGTTTTGGGTTCTAGGAACCCAAATTCTCGTTTTTTTTTTCCTAATGAAAATTCGCTAATATTTGTATTTCTGTACCCATAAACTTCTGAAACGTTATATTACTCGAGTTTTAACGAAAAAAATTCAATTTTCACCAAATCACCCTTCCTACCCCCGAAAGCGATCTAACCCAAAAACAATTCTAAGCGTTACTTTCTCGAGTGCTAACTGTATACCAAATTTGAAGATGATATCTCACTTCGTTCGAAACTTATTGCGCCTACTAACAAACAGACGCACAGGCCGACAGACAAAAAAATCTCGTTCCAGAATCAAGTTTCCTATATGTTTTGAGACTTCTTACGCCGTTTTAGCAACAAAAAAAAGCGAAATTTCTGTCACCGATATTCCACCCCCACACATTCAACCCCTAATATAATTTCATCACAGAATACCAGATGTTTGATGAAATTGAAAGTTTTCTAATAAAGAAACCCTAAAACGTTATATTATTAAAAAAACAAAAAAAAAAAAACAAAAAAAAAAAAAAGATAAGAAAAAAATAATAAAGAAAAAAAAGCAAAAATAATATTTATAAATAAGTTTAAATATTGTATATTTGTATATAGGTAACATAAATCTGTTTTCTAGATAATTAATGCAAAATAATCTGTAGGTATTTGTATATATTTATATGTCATATAAAATAGCAAAAGTCTGTGGCTGGTGGAATTAATGTTTCAAGGTCATAAATAACTCCACCACCACCAACCAACGTTATATTACTTGAGTTTTAATGAAAAAATGTCAATTTTTACCAAATCACCCCCTGGAGCGATTTTACCCAAAAACAATCCGAACCGTTCGTTTGTCGTTCATCTGTGTACCAAATTTGAAGACGATATCTCAATTCGTTCTAAAGTTATCGTGGCTACAAATAGACAGACATACAGACCGACAGACAAAAAATGTCGTTCCCAAATAATGTTTTCTATATGTTTTCACACTTTTTACGACGTTTAAGCGGAAACCAATTTTTGAATGTTTTGTCGGGGATGCCATACTTCTACACGTATTGACGCTGTGGAAGTAATAGTATACCTCTCTCTCTCTCTCTCTCTCTCTCTCTCTCTATATATATATATATATATATATATATATATATATATATATATATATATATATATATATATATATATATATACACAGCGTGTCCCGGAATTCAATGTATAACCGACCTACTTCAGATTTTTCAGCCGAGGTTAGGTCGATTAAGGTCAACTCACCTCTATACAAAGTTGCATTGTTTAGCCGCCAGAGGGCCTCAAAGTTATTTTTTTTTGTATTTCTTTACTTATCTCCTAAACAGGTAATCCGATCATATTCAAATTTCACAGAAATATTGTAATGAGCAAGTGGTTTAGTCGTTATGAGAACTAGTGCAATTGCACCCCTGCAAGGGTGTAAACTACCCCCACCCCAAATTTTTTTAATCGTATTTATTTCTCTGGCCGTTAGATAAATAACACGTTCATTTTTTTCAAAGACCGGTTTTTCTAAATTTTTGTTGCTTTTGTAAAATTTTGCTTACTCTTTTAGTTCTTGAGCAAAATAGCTTTCAAGTTGAAGTTTGATGGATAAATACAGTACTTCATAAAATGTTTATTCATTAACCATAGAAACAATAAAAAAGTAAAATTCGTGTAAAGCTTCAATTGGAACAAATTAAATCTAACTCATTAATTACTGAATATGGCAACCATTCACACATCTTAAAGTTTCTAGTCTACGTAAAAAATTAAAACTTATACGCTCTAAAGATTCCCTATTTGGCAGTAAGGCAACAGCTTCTTCAATCATATCACACAATTGCTACTCGGTATTTATCTCCCCCTTGTAAACGTACGTTTTGATCTGCCCCCATAGTAAAAAGTCGCAAAGATTTAAATCTGGTGAACGTGCTGGCCAAGGAACAGGAGCATGGTGACCTCTGCCAATTCATTTATTCGCAAATTGCTCACTAAGGTAATCCCTCACAATGCGTCCAAAATGGGGTGGTGCACCGTCATGCATGCACCACATATCACGACGTAATGCGATCGGCAAATCTTCTCAAAATTCTGACAAAGTTTCTTGCAGGAAGTATAAGTAGCCTTCCGCCTATTAGGTAACCTTACGGGCCTAATCAAATGACATTCAATTATTCCTATCCACACATTAATTTGAATTCGCGCTGAAAATGCCTTAGGTACCTACATGAATTGCGTGAGGATTTTCATCTGCATAATGGTGCTCATTATGAAAATTTGTAACACCTTGCCGCGTGAAACATGCCTCATCTGTAAAAAGCACGTTTTTGCAAAAGTTTGCATCTAGCCTTCTTTTCTGACGCATAATACGTGCAAATAAAAGACGTGCGTCATGGTCACCAGGCAGCAGTTCTTGGACAGGTTGTAAATGGTATAGATGCAGTAGCTGTTGCTTCAGTATACGATTGACTGCTGTTTTTTGGAACTCCAATTTGGTGCTTCTATTACGTATACTTTCTAATTTAGAAGAAAACAACAGCCTCATACTAATGCTGTGATACTCACTTACGATATCCAATAGTTGCTCTTCTTCACGAAGACGGTAGAGGTTAGAATGACGGCTAGGCCTGTGCACACTTAGCATTCCAGTCTCCGTTAGCCGTCTTTCGATACACGCAAATGTTGTGCGATCAGGAGTTTGCCTACTTGAAAATTTCTCCCTGTAGACTTGCACACTTTTGCTGAAGTTATGCTGGCATAAACCTAACACTTAAAGCATATCTATTTGCTTAGAAAAACTATTAAGCCATATTCCTAAAAATTACTTTATTAATTTGTCACTTTGACAAATACTATTAATGCAATAATAAGCTGTAGTGTCAAAATACGCATATATCAAACTTATTTCCATAGTAACAGGATTTAATTATCTAAGTATCGTTTAATGCAACTATCAGTGGTTAGCTTAATACTATTTTGCGCAAAAACTAAGAGAGTAAGCAAAATTAGAAAGCATAAAAAATTTGAAAAAAGATCGGTCTTTGAAAAAAATGAACGTGTTATTTCGGCCAGAGAAATAAATACCATAAAAAAAGTTAGGGGTGAGGGCAGTTTACACCTTTGCAGGGGTGCAATTGCACTAGTTCGCATAAGGACTAAACCACTTGCTCATTACAATATTTCTGTGAAATTTGAATATGATCGGATTACCTGTTTAGGAGATAAGTAAAAAATAGTAAAAAAATAATAACTTTGAAGCCCTCTGGCGGTTAAACGGTGCAACACTGTATAGAGGTGAGTTGATCTTAATCGACCTAATTTTGGCTGAAAAATCTGTGGTAGGTCGGTTGTACATTGAATTCCGGGACACCTATATATATATATATATATATATATATATATATATATATATATATATATATATATATATATATATATATATATATATATACTATATGTAGTACGCCTTTTGTGGTCCTTATTGAAAAATAAATATATCAATTTCGATTAAAAGTTTCTTTTTTAAATACAGGGCTTTCATTAATTCCCGAACCCCACGTGATCGGATTCTGTCTCTCTCTTAGTGGAGTATGATTTTTTGAGTTGTCAGTCAAAAAGTACAAAAAAAACACTAGACTAGGGACCCTAAAGTTACTAAATCAATTGACAGTTCAGTCCATTCTCAGAACACCCCCTATACCTATAGAAGGGAAACGCCAATGCTGAAGTTTGGAACAATATTGCAGCGCCTCTGGCGGATGCGATGAATTTTAGTCACGTGCGGGAAATTTGATTTTATTTTCATTTAGCAAATCCAAATAAATTCTATTTAATTTTATACCACTGCCAGTAAAGAGGTTAAATTAGCCAAATAATTTTTTAATGATTTTTATAGTGAAAGCAAAACAAGTTCTGTTTTAATAACACACATACGCCTGTTTTAAGCTTTGCAATCATAGGAAAAATTAATTGGCAATTTAGACCTTCTAACACTTGCAGCTTCAGTTTTCACTATCGATATGATTAATGGAAAATCAAACAAGATAAAATACACTTGTGTTTTATGAGAACAGTATTACTATTACATTTATTTAGAAACCTAGAACAGTATTCCTATAACATTTATTTAAAAACCATTTTAATTCTGAAAGTAAGATGAAGTATATGATGCCATTCCTTATCGATAGGTAGGTATATTACAGCAGTCTGGTGCTTGTACAATATTACATTTATATGCTCACATGACCACAATGTATGGCAAGGTTGGTTTTTCCTTCTTTTAGGGTATATATAAATGACGTCATATTGTCATTTATTAGAAAAACATTTGTGCACCCTTTAATTTCCTTCTTTATTTAAAATGACACTTGGTAATATTCATCTGACAACAGTGTACACTATCAGGCTTTCTGGTCGCCTTCCGAATCCACCCGATCCATTGTTTACTTCCGAGATGTTGTATAAATAGAAATAGAAATTTTTATTTGCACTTTAAAATATATGAATACTTACTCAAAGGAAGATGTAATATGGAAACATCAGTTCTTTTCAGGCCTCTTCCCATTTCAGGTACTTTATCCTCATCAACGAAATGACGATCACAAATATAAAATCTATCGTAAATGACTTGTGGATATAAACCAAGCATCTTTGGGTTTTGTACAGCTTTTACCCAGTCATCAAAATGGTCTTCAGATGATTTCAACGAAAAACGATGTCTTTTAAATAATTCCAGGCACCCCGGAACACAATTAACAATAAATAGTTTTCTTGGTTGGTATCATATTTATATCCACAAAGCTTCTGTAAGAAAACGTTATTTACTTATAACCTATGAACTACTAAAACGTTCTAAACTAGCCTGAAAACTAAAACAGTTGTAATTATGTTTCACCAAAACACCTTGAACTATGAAAGCACCTTGCTTTTTTGATAAGAAAACTGAAAATAGAATTGAAATTACATGATTGTTTAAACACAAAGCTTATGATAACGATTATATTTTGAGTCACAAAAAAGAACGCACCTCTAAAACACAAAACCGACAAACAATGAAAACACTGTAAAGTATCCACTAAAAGTTAATATGGGTAAAACTTAATTAAAAGAAACGTTTAGCAACAAACTTGTATTATAATTATGGAATGAAAGAACTAGAAGCGAACAAAAACTTTTTGCATTCAAAACATTTGAATTTTGAATGTATGATAAAATGGCGCACAGAACAGCTTGTTCAGTAGAATTGTAGCACTACCAGCGACATCTACTATATGCGATGTCCGAACTAGAGCCCTAATAAAGTCCAGGTTAGCTCCATTTAGGTGAAACTTCTATAGGGAGTGTTCTGTGAGTCCATTGGCGCTCAATTGCCTTTTGACGGTTATTTTGTATGTATATTGTGCATTTTCCAAGTTCGACCAGTGTTTACCTTCTTCAAATAATTTTATATCTGTTGGACAATAAAAAGAAACAATTTTTATCAAAACTTAGCATTTTCATTGCGTTTGTACGTAAGTTAAAAGTGTAGGTATGTTAAGGTTATGTTGTTGACGATACTCGACATCGCATGGAACGAAACCCTACCAAATCTGTTCGTCGGTAATCTGCCCAAACAGGTAGGGGAAAGTGGGGCAAAATGGCCCCTTTACCAATTTGTTGGGCAAAAAAATACAAAAAAACGGAATATTTGATTATGATTTATTCATACAATGAAAGAGACATAACAGAATACATTTCTTTGAAAAAATAACATCTAATAATAAAAAGAACAAAAAAATAGATATTCTTTAAAAAAGACCCAAAGGAACCATTTTACACCCTGGTGGAGCTAAAATGGCCCCCTTCATGAGGTAAAATGACCCCCACATTTTTTTTCACATAAAAGTTATAAAAACACTTTTATTTGCAAAAATCGCAAATGTACATTTTTTGCTTTCTTGCAACACCTGCGCATAATGAATGACACCATTTTTTACACAAATTGCAAGAAACCCAGACCTCTTTGGCCCGTGACTCACTGAAAAACTCGGAACAAAATATACAGGCGACGTCGTCTTCCTTAACTCTTCTCCCTTTATTTTCTTTATTTTTTCCAAACACCTTTCTGCTCACAGCTTTCCTAGCTGTTTGTGAAGTTGGCCTAGCGGTTTTTGATTTTTCTTTTGCAACCAAATAGTTTGGTGTGGAAGTAAAAACAGTTGCTCCTTGGGAGGGTCTTGAACTCCTAGTCTGAGGAGGTGCCAGAGGTAGGGGGTATAAATCAAATGGAGTTACAAAAGTGTCATCTTTATCTTCATTGTTCGCGGCACCAGCTTCCAGTTCTATAGCGTTAACGTTAGGGTTTGGATTTGAGGTTCCAACTTCAGGACTTATTATAACATCAACTGGCTTTGAAACGGCAACTTTTATCTTTGGAACTGCAGCGTCTAAAGTTTCATTTTCTGATAAATCATCTGCACTATCTGTAAAAAGGCTGACTTCATCTGAAGATCGTCCACTTGCCTCCCATTCATCTGACTCGTCTGATGATTCATCACGAATTTTCCTCTTTCTTATGGGAAAAGTTATTACAGATGATCTTGGTGGCGAAGAAGGGGGTGTTTTTTGAGGAGGGGTATTTTGAGTAGGAGTTTTCTGAGGAGTTTGTTCTTGGTGACAAATAGGAGCGTCCGCGTCGGTTTCATTTTCCACTAGAGGACGATCAGTTGTGTAGGATGGTTTAAATTTCCAATCTGGGAATATATTCGGATTAAAGGGGCAGATGCCTGTTTTCTCGAATCCACTGAGACCGTTATTAAGTGTGGCAGTTCTTCTATATGCTTTTCCAAACAAACCACCAATGTTATACATTGTTACCACTTTTCCTGGGTTTGCTTTAAGCCATAAAATAACCTCTTCATTAAAATATGCCATTAGAGGTGAAAATACAGCCACATCTAATGGTTGCATCTCATGAGTGCAATGTGGAGGAAACGACAGCAGTATAATGCCATTTTCCCTACAATATTCTATAGCTTGGATGGACTTGTGGCTTGAATGCCCGTCTAGCAACAAGAGGACCTTATTTTCAATGGAACACTGGGTGTGTTGTTTAAAATGCTGCAAGAATTGAACAAAGGTTTCAGATTTCATGTAGCCAGATTCGTTGTAAAGACAAAGCGTTCCATAAGGAACACCTTGGAATAATAACTCATTTCGTCTTTTGCGAGGGAATATGATTGCTGGCGGAATGAAATGACCAGCAGCATTTACACATAGAACAACGCTCACATTTTGTCCCCTTTCAGCACTTGTTAGGAAACCAACCTGCTTTCGCCCTTTATGTGCTAAAATTTTGGGCAGCTTACTGGGGACTGTCTGGATACCCGACTCATCCATATTGTACATTGTCATCGGTGTGATGTTATTTTTACTTGTTATTTCTTCCAAAAGAGAAAAATACTTTGCCACTACTTCTTTATTAAAGCCTCTGGCTCTGGCAGCGGAGGTGGCCTCCGGAGTTCTAAACGAAATCTCTGGATTTCTCTTCAGAAAATCTCTAAACCAACCCGTTCCAGCTGCCTTTTTCTCTCTAGAAAACCTGTGGCTAATACCATTCCTCTCCGCAAGCTCGTAGGCCATTTGACAAATATTTTTTTTGTCAGACCGAACAGACGGTCTTCCATCTCTAAAACATATTGCTTTAAGTACGTCTCCAATTCCTTCGGCAATGTTGTAGTGAACCTTCCAAGAATTTTCGTAAAACCTTTTGCCTGAAAAAAAAATAATGACGAATAACTGCCTTCTTTCCCCTAAAATACATCTGCAGAATCGAAAGAATATAAACGTCTAGTTTGAAAATACTTACCAATTTATTCTGATTTTTGGCCCTTCTCTTTAAAGTACTCAAGGGCAGATTATAGGTCCTAGCGGCTGTTTTAAAAGGCATGCCATTAGAAATTTCTTGTAAGGCATGTCGCATTGAATTTGAGTCCCATTTTTGTCTAGAGGTCTTCCGAACGTAATTTCTAACCATTATTTCTGAAGAGATAAAGATATATTCGATTGTTGGAAAAAATTGCTATGCATTTTTTTAGGCGACCATGCGAGGGTAAAATGGTCCCTGGGGCCATTTTGCCTCAATGTAAAGGGACCATTTTACCCAAAGAGTAACCAAATGCATAAAAAATACATAATTAGTGAATCCTCATATTTAGGGCAATGGCGACAGAAAAGAAATGTGCAGGAAAATATACCTTTTAAACATCATACAAAGATGTTTTACTTACCTCAGTGAATACGCCTACAAACACAACTTTGGTCCGCACGAAATTAACAACACCACCTGAGTTTTTATTGGTTATGTTATACTAGCCGAGATACGCTTCGCACATCTTCACCAATTCATACATAGATGGCGATAGTAGTACTGAATGTAATGATTCAAGCTAAACAGTGGTTTTACGCATGCTATGGGAAAAATATGAGGGGATCATTTTACCCGGGGGGGCCGTTTTACCCTACTTTCCCCTACATATTACATATTTCTTACATGTTACACAATACACATTCCTAAAACCGTAAACTAGAAGTTTAAATAATCGGACCTCAATTTGTTTACGTACATTACAAAATTTTGATATCTATACAAAATAAAAGTAATATTTTATTATGTTTTTAATTTTTTTTAACAATCAATAACAGTAAACCATACATGAACAGACTTGCTGTTAAAAATAATAAATAATAAATACATTTAAGACATTTACTGTTTCAACTTATTATAATTTTTTATATTTTTTGTAAAACCCCAAAGGAAATATGAGACCACACTGGCGTCTTAGGGATTTCATTAATTCAGATTGTACAACCGTGTATGCCGGGTTGCCTAACTTAAGCGGTCACGTGGGGTTGGGGAATTAATGAAAGCCCTGTACATTTAGTATAACTGCCAAAAAAATAGGCCACCCAGCGGGCTTATTTGAGCTATAGGGTTCTCTGGGTTAGGAGAGCTTGAATCTTAAATAATGAGAAAGCATATCGTGTAACTAGTAATTTGGCCATCCACTGTACAATGAAATAAAAACAACTGCTAGAGAGAGTCATTGATGCCACCATAAGGCGACATTGCCTTTAGACTGCGATGGTGATGATAAGTTCTTTAGCTAACTATAGGTAGATGGGGTTTGTAGACTGTACATAAAACACAAACTAAAATCCATTAAAACGGTATCCTGTAGAAGGACGAGAAATACAGATAGAAGAGAACTGAACTAACATCGAACATACAGACGAAACGAACGAGACATTTGAAAATCTAGAGCTACGTGCTGTGTAACAGCTCCCAGCTCAGAGCCAACTCAAATATTGACGAAAGTCGTGAACAGGGGCCGGATCCACAAAGCGCAATATACCGCAAATTGTTTATGGTTGGTTCAAAATGAGAAAATCCCTTCTGTTTAGCAGTTTAGCACATTACATCACTTTATTGCAATCCGAGCCAGCGAACTTCCGCTCATCTGACTCTAACTAATTCATTGTTCTCTCCTGTAAAAGAGAGAATATAGAGATAGAAAGAGCAAGAAATTGTACTTTAAGGTAAGTTTAGATTTCAATGAGGAATGTGTAAATTACATATGGTCGAGGCTTCATTATCTGAAGTAATGTGGACCAGACCTAATTCAGATAAACGATTTTTTCGGAAAATCGAAATGTTAATTTGCGATAGGGAAATTGTAAGAAACACACTATTATTTATTTTATACATATTTGCAGGGTAGACCGGGAACAGTTGTACCATTTTTACCTAATTGCATCCTACAGACTAAAGTGATGTTTACTAAAAACAGTTTTGACATCTTTAGATACAGTATATCTTTCCCTACTAAATATAATCTAGTAAAAGCTTCTAGTGCAATTATAAAAAAAATCAGGTTTCATTCAAAATATTGCAAAGTGGTACAACCGTCCCAACCTTCGAGACGATTGTACCAGTATATGGGGACAATTGTAACACGTTTCAGTTCTTGCAACAATATCGTTTATTTTTGAGATTACATTTGGGTGCTTCAAAAAAATACATACAATAATATTTAGCCAAATCAACAAACCATGTAAATAATAAAATGTTCTTTGGCAAAAATTTCGCTACTATAACGCACTTGCTGCGTCCCGAAATTTTTCTCATAGAATCCGTCATTCTTCCAATACGTTTCCTTTTTTTAGACCCAAAAATAATTTTACTGTGTCACTTATATCACTATTTTTTTCTCCCTCAGGGTTCTTCCGCGGCTTTGCCGCCCCGATAGCACTGCAACCTTTGGATTATTGTGTATGCCCTTAGCCACTCCACCCATTCCAAAATCACTGTGCCTTGAACTAGTCTGCACAGCGATTGGTAGGGTGAAGTTTTATAATGCTCTGTCTCCGGTCTAGACTGACCGTAGATCAGTTGTCTTTTGCGGTCCAGAGCTTTACACTCGCACAAGATGTGCTGGGTTGCTTCCTCCCCCTCGCCGCAGAGTCTGCATGCGAGGTCCGCTTCGAACCGCCCCATTTTATGCCGGTGTTTCTTGACGGCCATGTGTCCCGTCAAGAGACATGTTATGTTTCTAAGCTGTCCTCTGCTAAGATTTAGCAGCTCCACAGCTCTCTTTGAACTGGCTTCGTCAATTATTCACTTCCCATGTCTGATCCGTGGACAGTCTTCCCAGTACACCTTGTGTTGGTTTCTGACCCAGGACTTAATGTCTCCCCTGACCTGACCTGACCCAGGACTTGATGGTTCCCCTGGCCGTGCCTTTCGATACGCCCTGGACAGATTCTAGTCCCATAAATGGTTCTGCTGACCCTCTCTTCGCGAGACTGTCAGCTTCTTCATTGCCTTTGACCCCCGAGTGAACCAGCACCCAGATGAGGGTGACCTCATTCTGCCCAGCCAGGTCGCTCGTCTCGTCTCGACACTCACTCACCAGCCAGGAATTTACCCGTGGGCTACTTAGGGCCTTAAGGGCTGCCTGGCTGTCTGTGGCTATGAGGATCCGCTTGTTGGTGTAGCCCCTCCTCTTGTTCTCCCGCACACAGTGCAGGATGGCCTACATTTCGGCCTGAAAGACCGTTGCATGGGCTCAGAGTGAAATACTATGACTTACCCTCAATCCTTCCGTATTAACACCTGCTTAGTGTTTTAAGGGCTGCCTGGCTGTCTGTGGCTATGAGGATCCGCTTGTTGGTGTAGCCCTTCTTCTCGTTCTCCCGCACACAGTGCAGGATGGCGTACATTTCAGCCTGAAAAACCGTTGCATGGGCTCCGAGGGAAATACTATGACTTATCCTCGGTCCTTCCGAGTAAACACCTGCCCCCGTCCCACACTCCCCGCCGGATCCGTCCGTGAACCAGACGAGCGCGTCCCATAGTATGCCCGGCGTCTCCTCTCGCCATGCCTTGCGGTCGGGGATTTCCACTGTAAAGTTGTTTTCCCTGCAGATTCGTGGGCTCGCGAAGTCTGACCTCATTTCAAGCATGGGCTCCTTCATGATCTCCTGAATTTTGCAGTGGCCCCTGAAGCCTTATATCACTATTACTACTGACTGATAATTCCGCCAGTTGTATATTTATGTATGTAGGAACCACTGTACTAATAATAATTACCTAGGGTAATAAGCAATGTTGCACCATTAAGTACAAGGAGCATACTGAATTTCTCAAGCAATATTGTTGTTGTGAAACATATCACATCATGTTCTCCTCGTCACAAGCTACGCTTCCACACGTAAAACTAGTTTTCGCGGAAACACTGACTATCAACATATTTGCAATGTGGTCTTCATATGTTTGGATACTTTTTACGACGTTTAAGCAAAAAAAAAAATTGTAATTTTTGTCGCAGATTTGATACTTCCACATGTTGTGACGATATGGAAGTAAAATACTTACGAAATTTAAACCAAGCTTGTTACCTACATATCTTTATTTTCTTAATATATTTCGTTAATCATCTGTAACGGCCAAACAAAGAATTTTTAAAAGCGCTATATTTTCGAAATTATTAGAGTAACTAGAATCAAACTTTACATGTAGCTAGAAAAAAAAAAGATAATGTGGAGACATATTTTCAATTAAGTACATCAAACAAGAAACGTCTAATTGTATTGAATCCTTCTGTCTGTCCTAATGTTCTAACCATTTTATCCGTAGCCCATTTTAGTCTGTGATATAAGCCTTGACGGGTCCCTAGGCGCAAGTATCCCAGTCTATTTCCTTAGATCATAAATTTATGTTTTTATTATTAATAATGATAATAATAATTAAAAAAAGTTATAATAATGATAATAATAATTTAAAAAAATATATTTATGTGTGTATATATAAGAAAACATAAATATGTAGGGAAACATGTATATCGAATATCAGTGTTCACTGTAAAAGTCACACTTCTCTCTGATTTTCTATGTTTCATTATAACAGATCATAACGAAGAACGATGGGATAGTATTTTTGAAACTGAATTAGAAAAATCTGTGGCTAATGGAATTGAGCTTCCGAGGCCACCTAATCCATTTTAACTAACTAACTAATCGTATTAAAAATTGTAATATTTTAATAAGTTGATATGCACAATTTGGAGAACCCAATTCATCACAAAACAGTTTTTAGACCTGACGATCGTTTCGCTAACGAAGTTAGCGTCATCAGGGGGATGAATAAACTAGTAAAGTGCAAATAAATAAAATAGTTTATTCATCTCTCTGATGACGCTAACTTTGTTATAATAATAAAATATGATAGATTCGTTTCTCAATTTCACAGTGCATCTTACAAGAAGCTTCAGCTTGTTGATGTAAATAATACAATTTTAAAAGTTACATGTTCAAACAAATGGCTAAATATCGTTGTACTGTCACTTCCAATTTTTAGCACCAGGGTCCTAAAAGCCACTATTATCCTCAGAAATATTTCTTGACACTCTTTGCATTCATTATTTGTAAAACTCTTCCCTGTTAAATTTATAATAAATAAACAAATAATGTTTCTCACTTTCTACAAGAAATTTTGACATTGTGTTTGACTGTCATATAATCATTGAGTTCTCCAAATTGAACTTATCAGTGCTCATCACAGGTTCCAATCTTCATTCATTGTAACAGTAGCGGATCGTGCCTTAATGCATTGGGGACGCAGAAAGTGCGTTATGGTAGTGAATTTTTATTAAATGCTTCAAATTTTAATAACTCAAGTTTCTACAAACTTAGCAAGTTGAATTTTGATGTATAATAGGTCCTTACCCAGGTCAACATATCCACCAAATTTCATAAAAATAACTTTGTAATTTTCGGAAAAAAAAATTTTTTTTCGAAAGAAAACTCAAAATTTGAAAAAGTGAATTTTCTATAAATATAGAAAGTTGAATTTTTGTATGTGGTAAGGCCTTTATCAAGGCAATATATCCACCAAATTCAATTAAAATAACTGTGTAATTGTCTGAGAAAAAAATGTTTTCGAAAGAAAATTCAAAATTTGAAAAACTTAATTTTCTATAAACTTAGAAAGTTTAATTTTGGTGTATAGTAGGGTCTTACTCAGGGAAACATATCCACCAAATTTCATTAAAATAACTTGGTAATTTTCGGAGAAAAACTTTTTTTTTCAAAAGAAAACTCAAAATTTTTCCGGAAAACCTTGTTTGATTTTCTTGGCTAACGAACTCATCCAAGCCATTAATAAAAGAAAGGTACTTACCGAGTTTCATCGAAATCGGTTAATTATTTTTTAAGTTAGCGGTTAGATACAAGTTTTCCTCTAGTTAGTTATACGTTATAGTAGTTAAAAAGTCCTTAAAAAGTTAACCTTTAAATTTATAATATTCTCCACTGAATTAATCACAATATCACAATTATTTTGTCCACTTATTAAGCAACCCGAAGTAGTGGCCATCATAATAATAGTAATTGTCTTGTTAGAACATGTAAACAACAACGAAATGATCTAATTAAAAATCAATCCGACGCGAATACGAAAATTACTAGGTAGTAGGTACACACTGAATTAATCACAGTATCACAATTATTTTGTCCACTTATTAAGCAATCCGAAGTAGTGGCCATAATAATAATAATAATAATTGTCTTGTTAGAACATGTAAACAACAACGAAATGGTCTAATTAAATATCAATCCGACGCGAAGACGAAAATTTCTAGGTAGTAGGTACACACGCTCTACCAAAAATCCACTACAAACTGGAAGTGTGTAATTTTATAGCGCACAACAAATTGCTTATTCGGTCGTTTTCGACGATGATCGGTGATCCTTTCGCACTGAAGTATCCCATTTCCTGGAGAGCGCCGAAAAATACACACAGCCGCCTGACTGCTTTATATGGATATAAATGTATATATATATATATATATATATATATATATATATATATATATATATATATATATATATATATATATATATATATATATGAATATGGATGTATATTAATCTGCAACGATTAACACTATACTTATGACTTATTCTGATTCTGTATTCTGTATTAATGGCTGCCACCCTCTGCGATCCTCGATATACTAATTTTGTTTGTCGAATGCAGGAGGTAAAAAAAGTAAATAAAAATTTATTAAAATATAGCATAGCATAAATATTATTTTTTCCACGGCAGGCGGCAGTGCGCCGCACGGGCGCACTTAATTGAGGAGCCTCCCCTGCATTGTAATAAGTTGATGTGGATATTATGAATTACGAGAGAAATAAGTGTTATGAAGAACCCAATATTAAATGTTGTCGCATTTTGATCGACTGTCTGTGTGTGCATGTTTAACATCCTGGTAGACTGCTTAAGTACCACAACAAAATATCACAACTGGCAGGACAACTGCTCTGATGGAATATATTTTTTCGTGAGTATTTCAAACATATCCAATGGACACAGAATATCACAACCTGGCATCTTCAAAACTTTCGGCTCTTTTGATGAATAGTCTTGGTATATTATCTGAAAACAAATTAATTAATAATAACATCATAGTAGACAAAGTCCACACACAAAAGTCTCTAATTTTTTCAACTGGTGATCGTCCAGTGATCGAAATTCGACCGTAATTCATTAAATTGATAAGTTTGAATGTTATTGAAGTTCTTTTGTCATACGGGAAATGGAGCTATTTGGAACAATTTTTAGAGTTTTTTTTATGCACTGTGCTTCTAAATTTATTTATTATTATAATAAAAATTATTTTGGATACTAGTTAACTTAATGAGTGATATTGTATTATACAAATTGCAAAAAATTATTGACTAGGTTTTTTATTATTCATTTATTAATGTTCCAAATTACACTACAGTTGTGCCTTTTTAGAACACTATATATTTTTCAGCTATTTTATACTGAGTGGTGGACGTGCCGCCACCTAGTTGCGGAACCAAGTAGTATGTTGTCACGCCAGCTCCAAATAACACAAAGTGTTAAAAAAATAGAGACTGTATACAACTAACTAACAATTCAGAAAATTGTCAGCCCTGGCCCATTTCTACCCTAATATAGGGACAAAGTATGTAAGACTAGATGCATTCTCGCAACAATTAGAACCGTAGACTGGTTTCGCTCTCATTAGAGCTCTTCAGTACGGCATACTAATTGTAGCAAAAATGCATCAAAAGTAATACGGCTATAGTATAGCCAGCCTTAAAATACTAAGTGAGTGGTGGACGTGCCTCCATCTAGTTGCGGAACCAATTAGTATGTTGTCACGCCAGCTCCAAATAACACAAAGTGTTAAAAAAATAGAGACTGTATACAACTAACTGGGCCAGGGCTGACAATTTTCTAAATTGTTAGTTAGTTGTATACAGTGTCTATTTTTTTAACAGTTTGTGTTATTTGGAGCTGGCGTGACAACATACTACTTGGTTCCGCAACTAGGTGGCGGCACGTCCACCACTCACTTAGTATTTTAACAACAAATCCTTAACCCCAGACGTTAACCTCATAAACTCATCATAGTCAGCTGACTCCCCAGAACGTCTATATATCGACCGACTCTTAGTTTTTAGCTTACTCAGCTTCACCACCTCCCTAGTAAACCAAGAAGGGTACTTAGAAGATCTAGGAGTGGACTTTGGGACACAAGAATCAAAAGTGTCATAGCGAATAGAATAGAATAGTGAGCAAGCCAGGTCAACATCGTCGAGTGCCAGTAAAGGAGACCAATCAACAAAGGAAAGTCTCTCATATAATGCTCCTAGATCAGCACGTTTAAAATTGTAAGTTGGCTCAGCATTTTTCTTGTGTCCAGAATAATTATCACAGTTCACAACCTTTATTTTTAGTTTAGTTAATAATACCTGTTAAACCATACCCAAGCTGTAGCTTTTAACAGTAACATTTACTTCTCACCTTTATCCCATGAGTTTTGTTATAGCTATGTACTTCTAATATAACATATGAACCGTATTTTGGTATGTGAGGTGTATAAACATCCAATAACATAAGCAAGAAAACAACATTAGCTTCGTGTCCTGAATAAAGATGTAGTCCTTTCCCTGAATCTAAACCATGTATTTTCTTTTTTGTGTCTTCGATAATCTTCTTCAGAAAGAAACCTAGAAAAAGACATTTTCTATGTTTTTGTGATCATATGTCGCGTACTGTTTTTTACCTGATGCCAGCCTTTTCATGTCCATTGTGGCTGTCTGCACTTCATATTCTTTTTCTGTTAGTAGTGTAAGTAATTGGGGAAATATCATCCGGGCCCATTTTGGTAAGGTAAGTCCCCATTCTTTCTGAAAATTTAGTCTACCAAATCACGTTAATAATCCCAAGCAAACCAATTTTATTAATAAAAAATCTCGGGACGCACTTGCTGTGCGTTATGGTAGCGAATTTTCTTTAAAATATTTTTAATAGCAAATGTCTTTCTTTGATGAAAGCAGGCATCAAACTTGGTTGCCTATATAGTAGAAACAATGTACCATATTTCATTGAAATAAATTTATTGTTTGAAAATATATAAACATTTTTCAAAAGTCTGGATGCAGCAAATGTGTTATGGAAGTGATTTTCCATAAAAATGTTTTTAATAGCAAATGCGAGCAGGCATCAATATGATTACTGGTATAGCCTATGTGGTAGAAACAATGTACTATATTTTATCAAAATTACTTATGGTTTGAAAATATACAAAAATTTTCCGCAAATAAACTTAAATGTTGGTTTTCATCCAACAAAGCTTACGTTAATAGCAAATTGAGTTATTGAAATTTGAAGGATTTAATGAAAATTCGGTAAATTTGCAGATTAGCACCCGAACGCTTTTCTACAAATTGTTTTCAGAAACATTACTAGGACCCCACCTGCAGGTTTCTGAAAACAGTTTTTTGAAAAACGTTCGGGAGCTAAACTGCAAATTTACCGAAAATTTGCTACCAAAACGCACTTACTGCGTCCAGATTTTTTTCTTACAAACGCATCATATTTTGATAAAAAATGCAAAAATGCATTAACGAATTTGTTTTACAAAAATTAGTTAAAAAAAAATTATATACCCCTACTCACTCCTGGTCCCGTAACTTCCTTGTGGAGTGTGAACAAGAAATTTTTCTTGGGGTTTGTGGATCCAGGGGGGGTGGGAGCCTAGGCAGGTTTCTGAAAACATTTTTTTGAAAAGCGTTCTGGAGTTAAACTGCAAATTTATCAAAAATTCGCTACCAAAACGCAATTACTGCGTCCTGATTTATTTCGACAAAAAATGGTAAAATGCATTCACGAATTTGTTCTACGAAATGTAGCTAAAAAATTTTACACCCCTACTCACTCCTGGTCCCGTAACTTCATTGGGGAGTGTGAACAAGAAATTTTTCTTGGGGTTTGTAAATTCAGGGGGGCCCTAGGCAGGTTTCTGAAAACAGTTTTTTGAAAAGAGTTCGCAAGCTAAACTGCAAATTTACCGAAAATTCGCTACCAAAACGCACTTACTGCTTCCAGATTTTTTTCTTACAAACGCATCATATTTCGATAAAAAATGCAAAAATGCATTAACGAATTTGTTCTACAAAAATTAGCTAAAAAAAATTATACACCCCTATTCACTCCTGCTCCCGTAACTTCCTTGAGGAGTGTGAACAAGAAATTTTTCTTGGGGTTTGTGGAGCCAGGGGGGTGGCCAGGCAGGTTTCTGAAAACAGTTTTTTGAAAAGCGTTCGGGAGCTAATCGGCAAATTTACCGAAAATTTGCTACCAAAACGCACTTACTGCGTCCAGATTTTTTTCTTACAAACGCATCATATTTCGATAAAAAATGCAAAAATGCATTAACGAATTTGTTCTACAAAAATTAGCTAACAAAATTTATGCACCCCTACTCACTCCTGGTCCCGTAACTTCCTTGGGGAGTGTGAACAAGAAATTTTTCTTGGGGTTTGTGGATCCAGGGGGGAGGGCTAGACAGGTTTCTGAAAACAGTGTTTTGAAAGGCGTTCGGGAGCTAAACTGCAAATTTACCGAAAATTCACTACCAAAACGCACTTATTGCGTCCAGATTTTTTTCTTATAAACGCATCATATTTCGATAAAAAGTGCAAAAATGCATTAACAAATTTGTTCCTCGATAATTAGCTAAAAAATTATAGACCGTTAAACCATAAACTTCACTAAACCTACAAATAAATATCCAAAAAACTCTGGACGCAGCAAGTGCGTTATGGTAGTGAATTTTCATAAAAATGTTTTGAATTGCAAATATGTGTGTTTCCTTTTTAAGAAAGCAGGCATCAATTTTGGTTACCAGTATAACCTATATAGTAAAAACAATGTGCCATGTTTCATAAAAATAACTTTATTGTGTGAAAATGTACAAAAATTTCCAAAAGCAAACTTAAAGTGTTCCCGGAAAAACTCGTTTCTTGGTCAACCTTATAGGTTAATAGCAAATTGAGCTATTCAAAAATTTGAAGCATTTAATGAAAATTCGCTACCATAACGCACTTGCTGCGTCCCGAATTTCTTTTCTTACAAACATGCATCGCTGAAAAATTCAAAAATGCAATAACATAAGGCGTGTTTGATTAAAAAAAAAAGAAGAAAATTTGTATCACCAACGACTTATGGGCCACCCTGTGATTGTAGAAATAGTTTTTTAAGATGTAGCTCAAGACACCCTATAATTAATATATACAAATTTTCTTCATATCTTGTATAATAACGGATATATTGAGCTTTATTGATTTTTGACGAAAATTCGACAAAAATTATATACCATTAAACGATAAACTCTACAGCTAAGGCTACTGCCAAGCATCAGAGTAAGGGTCTATTTGAAATGAATTTTCTGGAAACATTTTAGTAAAATGAAAGACAATGACGGTTGAAACTAAGACTTCAGAATTTGTAATACATCCTTCTTGAGACATTTGATTTCCATATCCCGTATTAGATTCAAGTTCTTTGCCTAAATGTTGCCGATTTTGACGTTTTAAATCGCAACTTTGACGTTTTGAGGAAAACCCCAATTTATTTTTCTTTAAATGCCTATAACTTTTTTGTCTTTTGACCTACATAGCTAAATTTTGGTAGGTAGATTACCTATAAGGATATTAACTAGAGTACCAAATTTGGGTGCCCTTACTTTGTTAATTCCGGAGATATAAATTTTTTTCTAAAGAAAACACAAAATTTTCCGGGAAAACCTAGTCAGATTTTCCTGGCTAACGAACTTATCCAAGCCATTTGCAAAAGGAATTTTTCCACCAAATTTAGTCAAAATCGGCCTATTACTTTTTGAGTTATCGGTGTGATACATATATATATATATATATATATATATATATATATATATATATATATATATATATATATATATATATATATATATATATATATATATATATAAACATATAAAAATTGAAACTGACCCCGGATATGTGTTCTAGGGGGCCTAGTTCGCGGTCATTTGAAGAAATTTTTTCAAAATTCAAAAGTCGGGATCTCTTCATTAGTGAATTTTTTTTAAGAAAATTCACTAAAAGCCACCAAACTTAACTAAACTGACAGCCAAAGCCGCAGAGAAAGGGTCTATTTGAAATGGATATTCTGTAAATATTTTAGTGAAATGAAGGGCAATGACGGTTGAATCTGTAACTTAAGGGTTTGCAGAACACTCTTCTTGCAACATTTTCTTTTCACAAACGGTATTTGTTTTACATTCTTTGCCTAAACATTGCCAATTTTGACGTTTAATATTGCGAGTTTGACGTTTTGAGGAAAACTCTAAAATTTGTTGCTTTAACTGCCTATAAATTCTTTGTCTTTAAAGCTAGGGACCTAAATTTTGGTAGAGAGTTCACTCTTTGTAATACAAACACGCTTACAAAATTTGCTTGCCCTTACTTTGTTATTTCCAGAGATATGAATTTTTTTATAAAGAAAACACAAAATTTTCCGGGAAAACCTGGTCCGATTTTCCTGGCTAACGAACTTATCCAAGCCACTTGCAAAAGGAAGGTACTCTGCAAATTTTATTAAGATCGGTCCATTATTTTTTGAGTTATCGGTCGGATATATATATATATATATATATATATATATATATATATATATATATATATATATATATATATATATATATATAAACACAGATCTCCCCATTAGTGAATTAAAAAAAAATTCGCTAAAATGTGCAAATTACGGCTTTTTAATTTAACGATTTATTCATCCTATGTACTCAAGTTTAAATAGTCTTGTTTTAGCTTTTAATTTATTATGTAAGAAGGCCGAAAAAAAATTGAATTGTATGGTATGGGCAATTCTAAATTCAAACTACAAATTTAAAAGTATTCGGTTTTCATTGCTTAACCTTTCTTACGGCTGTAATAGAGTTTATATGACTTTTATACAAACAAAGCAATTCAATAAAAAAATCATACGTCATGGTGGCGAAAATCTAGCTTTCTTATGAACGATACATGTAGTTTTATAGTTTGGAAGACATAAAAGCAAAGCTGCTGATAACTGTCGCTGATCACAGTTGACGCTGTTGATACAAATTATCTTAAAGAAAAATAGAATTTTATTTTCGAAAATACTCGACTTGCCAAGTTGGTTCTTAAAGTGTCTTAAACTAGTTCAAGGTATCCTTTAAAGAACTACATTTGCCAAATTTCATAATTAGCGCTTATTTAGATATACCTATTGTTTTAAATGTAGTGATAAACTTTCTAATAGCAATTTTTATGAGGAGATCTGTGTTTATATATATATATATATATATATATATATATATATATATATATATATATATATATATATATATATATATATATATATAAATCACACCGATAAATAAAAAAGTAATGGACCAATTTAAATAAAATTTGGTAGGTGCCCTCCATTTGCAAGTGGCTTGGATAAATTCGTTAGCCAGGAAAATTGAACCAGTTTTCCTGGAAAATTTAGGGTATTCCTTTAGGAAAACTTTTGTATCTCCGAAGATAACAAAGCTATGACAACCAAATTTGGTACTTAAGTTTACACTATTAAACTTACCCTACATGCCAAAATTTTAGATCTCTAAGTTGAAACGAAAAAAATTAATAGACATTTAAAAAAAAAATTGGGTGACACTGATGACCAGAGAAATGCACAAAACCAAACTATTTTGTGTGGATAACAAGATCTATTGTATATTACAGACAAAGATTAGGTTTTCTTGACGCAAAAAAGTATTTTTTTTCTTAAAATGTCAAAGTCGCGATTTGAAACGTCAAAACTTGCAATTTTTAGACGGAGAACCTGAAACAAATACGGGTTATGTAAAGCAAATGTCCTAATAAATTTGTTTTACAAAGCGTTAAGTTACAGCTTCAACCATCATTGTCCTTCATTTTATTAAAATATTTGCAGAAAATTCATTTCTAATAGACGCCTTCTCTGATGATATGGCAGTAGTTTCAGTTATAGAGTTTGTTGTTTAATAGTCTATACTTTTTCGTGAATTCTCGTAGAAAAAAATCGTTTCAGTTTTTACATGTTTAGATATATACAAGGTGGTGCACTTTTAGAGTAAAGCTCAAAATATCGGTTATTATACAAGATACAGGAAAATATTATAAAAGCTATTTATAGGGTGTTTTGAGCTGCATCTTATAAAATTATGTTCACAATCACAGCGTGGCCCATAAATCGTTGGTGATACAACTTTTTTTAATGGAACAGCCCATTTTGTAGGATTATTTCATTTACCATTTAATTTTAATGCATGCTTGTAAGGAGAAAACATTTATATCGCTCATCGTTTTCGAGTTATTTCAATTGTTTTTCAACTTTTAGTGAATTTTTATTAAAAAAATTCACTAATAGAGAGGTATCGATGGTGAGACTTTGCAAAAATTCTTTCAAATGAGTGCGAACTAGGACCCCTAGAACCCATGTCCGGGGTCAGTTTCAATTTTTATATGTTTATATATATATATATATATATATATATATATATATATATATATATATATATATATATATATATATATATATATATATATATATATATGTATGTATTCGTCTGATAACTCAAACAATAATTAACCGATTTCGATGAAACTTGGCAAGCGATTTTCTTTTATTAATGGCTTGGATGAGTTCGTTGGCCAGAAAAATGGGATGAGTTTTCTTTCGAAAAAATTTTTTTTTCTCCGAAAGTAACAAAGCGGTTTTATTGAAATTTACTATATATGTTGCCTTGGGAGAGGTCTTACGACGCACTGAAATTCAACTTTCTAAGTTTATAAAAAATTGAATTATTCAAATTTTAAATTTTCTTTCGAAAATTTTTTTTTTATCCGAAAATTACAAAGTTGTTTTAATGAAATTTGGTAGATATTTTGCGTTAGGACAGACCTTACTACACACCAAAATTAAACTCTCTAAGTTTATAGAAAATTGAGTTATTCAAATTTGAAGCATTTAATATTTAACATGAAGTTTTTACCACAGAAATCGTAGAAACGACGAAACGATCTTCACGTCTCTAGTATCAGGATCACATGAGAGGATAGGCAGTGGCAGTAAGTTTTGTTTAGTATAGTGTAATGCATGTGGCGTCTGGCGATCGCTTCAGGTCGGTATTGGTATTGACACATGAATAAGATCTAATATCGCTTGCGTCCAAAAGAAAAATCATGGAAGTTATGCGATTACGTGCCTCATGGACAGTCAGTTTTAATCAACAATACACATCTCATCCTTTTAAGTTAAAGGCAAGAATTTTAGGCTGTTATTGTATTCTAATTTTAAGAATTTAAATAATGAAGGGAAATATTTATATAATTATATAGTGATAAAACAAATTATTACGATATTCACTCTATATAATTATAATATGAACCGTTTCGTTAAATGTGGCTTCTTCAGAAACAAAAGCAAAATGCATGTAGTAATTAACTACAGATGCAAATATTTATTTGTTTTATTATTTACGTTTGAATTGCATTTACATCAGAGATTATTAGTGAATTTTTATTTTTAAAAAAATCACTATTTGAGAGGGATCGATGGTGAGACTTTGCAAAAAAATTTTCAAATGAGCGCCAACTAGGACCCCTAGAACCCATAGCCGGGGTCAGTTTCAATTTTTATATGTTTATATATATATATATATATATATATATATATATATATATATATATATATATATATATATATATATATATATATATATATATATGTATGTATGTATGTATGTATCCGTCTAATAACTTAAAAAATAATTAACCGATTTCAATGAATAATGGATTGGATGAGTTCGTTATCCAGGAAAATCAGATGGGGTTTTCCGGGAAAATTTTGAGTTTTCTTTCAAAAAAAAATTTGTCTCCGAAAATAACAAAGCTGTTTTAATGTAATTTACTATATATGTTGCCTTGGAGGAGACCTTACTAAGTACCAAAATTCAACTTTCAAAGTTTATCGAAAATTGACTTACTCAAATTTTAAATTTTCTTTCGAAAAAATTTTTTTCTCCAAAAATTACAAAGTTGTTTTAATGAAATTTGGTGAATATCTTGTCCTCTGAAAGACCTTACTACATACCAAAATTAAACTTTCTAAGTTTATAGAAAATTGAGTTATTCAAATTTGAAGCATTTAATAAAAATTCACTACCATAACGCACTTGCTGCGTCCAGAGTTTTTTACATTTTGGAACATATCAAAAATAGTGATACGGCGTTTTTACCAATCGAAATCAAAGTCCCCCGAAAATGACGCATTTAGGGAGGTTTTCAATTATATTTACCAATAAATAGGAGAATCTCATAAAAGTGACGCATTCAGAGAGGTTTTGGTTTAATATTATTTGTCGAAAAAATCGAGATGCCGTATACAGAGTGCTCTCAAATAGTGATTCAATTTGGAAAAATTCAAACTGTCGTAACTCAATTTTTTCAAATTGAACAACTCCCTATACCTACAGACTCTAGTTTTCGAAATATTTTTTTTTTTGCATTTTCTTATTTTTTAAAGTTAGTTATAGATTAGGTATATAATTTGAATTTTATGTAAGTATTCATTAGGCAAATTTTTTGAAAAAAAAAGTCAATTTTTGAAGAAAATTTTTTGTTTCCGTAGAAATCATTGTTTGTAAGATTTTTGTGACATTTTGGTAATAATGGTTTAATAAGTTATTGTAAAAAAATATTTTTAGATTTTCGTGAAAATTTTTTTTGCAAATTTTCATGTAAGTTTTTTTGGGAGTTCCGTCGAAAAGCTTTTTGTGAATAATTATATCTTGCTAGGTCGGTAAATATCTTAAACAGGTTTGTTAGCCACAAAAATCGGACTAGTTTTTTAGGGAACACCTTAAGTTCATTTTCGGATAATTTTTGTGCCTTTTCAAACAATAAAGTTATTTTGATGATATATGGTACATTGTTTTTACATTTTACATACACATTGTTACACCGGGAACCAAATTTTATGCCTGCCTTCATTAAAAAAAGACATATTTGCTATTAAAAACATTTTTATGAAAATTCAATAGTATAACGCACTTGCTGCGTCCAAATTTTTTTATATATAACAAATGTCGCCGTGTTGTCTACATGAAGGGTAAACCAAAAAAAATAATCTCGGGACGCAGCAAGTGCGTTATGGTAGTGAATGTTTATTAAATGCTTCAAATTTGAATAACTCAATTTTCTATAAACTTAGAGAGTTTAATTTTGGTGTGTAGTAAGGTCTTTCCTTACGCAAGATATTCACTAAATTTCACTTAAATAACTCTGTAATTTTCGGAGAAAAATAAATGTTCAAAAAAAATATTAAAATTTAAATAACTCAATTTTCTATAAACTTAGAAAGTTGAATTTCAGTAGGTAGTAAGATCTCTACCAAGGCAACAGATATAGTAAATTTTATTAAAACAGCTTTGTTACTTTCGGAGAAAAAATTTTTTTTGGAAGAAAACTTAAAATTTTTCCGGAAGACCACGTCCGATTTTTCTGGCTAACGAACTCATCCAAGCCATTAATAAAAGAAGGCCACTTGCCAAGTTTCATCGAAATCGGTTAATTATTTTTTGAGTTATCAGATATATATATATATATATATATATATATATATATATATATATATATATATATATATATATATATATATATATATATATATATATTGTCGCGTTTTCTCCGGGTTCTGGATAAGTGAGACTTTTAATTTTAACAAAACAACTTTATTTACTCTCTAAATATGGATACAATAAAAGTTCTAGAATGTCTCTCTCACAAAACACTTAGTTTATCTGGCCTTACAATCACTAATTTGTACAAAAGTCGCTAATACACTGAAACTACAGTCGCTACTCTATAACACTTCACACTAGTTACTGCTTCTTCGAGTCACTACAACATTCTCTAACTGAACTGCCTGCCCTGGCTTGCTTTCGTCTTTATATACACGTCGTACCTTCTACCTTGTTTCGCGAGCCTTCCATTCCAGAATATTCCAGGACCTTCTTTTGCTAGAAGGTTCTGTGAATACAGATCGGCCCCGTGTGTATACAGGGGGATGTATATACAGAATGATCCAAATGTGGTATTCACTCCTATGTTACACAAGAGGTGTTTCTCGTACTATAAGATCTCTCTGCGTATACAGGGTGTAAGTGATCTCTGCGTATACAGGGTCTATATACAGGGTGTTCGGAATGCGCAGACCTTAGTTATCCGTTCCGACGGGGTACAAGTTGGTAACTTCGTTATTTCTGGTCCTAGAGGGTTGAGACTTTGCCTGTGGGGGATCACCCCAGACACCCCCAGGGGGGGAGGCGGTGTTGTCAGATTGTGCAAAAATTCCCAGATGTTGGGGGAAGTTCTGGAGATGTGGCAACACCGCACATACATCTATTGAAGTGCTTTGTAACTATATATATATATATATATATATATATATATATATATATATATATATATATATATATATATATATATATATATATATATATATATATATATATATATAACAGATAAAAATTGAAACTGACCCCGGATATGGGTTCTAGGGGTCCTAGTTCGCGCTCATTTGCAAAAATTTTTGCAAATTCTCACCATCGATACCTCTCTATTAGTGAATTTTTTTAAATAAAAATTCGCTAAAAACAAGGCTAAGGATTTGTAGGCAGTAGGCGTTTGTGTATGCTATTAAATGCCCCTTCTTTTAACGATACATAGTTGCCTTAAGGCTGTTGTTATATTTAAATATGCTACTAGATTGTTTACTACGTGGTTTTTGTAAAATGGTGTTTTTACCTCTGTGGTTAATCCGAAATAGAGATGATAAATGTCTTTAAAAGACCTGATGTCATTGCCAGAATGTTGTGATATGTACTTAAATATTTGACTGTAAATTTGTAATTTTTCCTGATGCTTCCGAGATTTTTCATGTTCTTCATAAAGTTGCAGATATCTAGGACATCTGATTCCAGATAGCACCTGAAAATGTCGTACTTTACATTTTAATGCGTTTGCAATGTTCCTATTTGAAGAGAGTCAGGTAAATTTTAAAATAATTATCAATCCCGCTTGTTATAGATATGGAGTAAATTAAAAAACTGAGGAATGAAAGGTTGAAAATTTTTGATTGATGCTGCTAACACAAATTTATAAAAACTTAATATTAGTCACACTTTTAGTTCCACATCGTCAATACGTGTGGAAATACGGCACTCGATAAACGAACGATTCGGAATGTTTTTGGGTAAAATCGCTTCAGGGGGTAGAGAATAAATGGGGGGTGATTTGGTGAAAATTGACATTTTTTTCGTTAAAGCTCGAGTAATATGACGTTTTAGGGTTTATTTATTAGAAAACTTTTAACTTCATTAAACATTTGGTATTTTGTGATGAAATTAAATTAGGGAATGAATGTGTGAGGGTGGAATATTGGTGACAAAAATTTGATTATTTTTTGGATAAAACCGCCAAAAAAGTCTCAAAACATAGAAAACTTGATCCTGGAACGAACATTTTTTTGTCTATCGGTCTATCGGTCGGGCGGACTGTCGGTCTGTCGGCATGTACGTCTGTCTGTTAATAGGCGCAATAACTTGCGAACGAATTGAGATACCATCATCAAATTTGGTATCCAGTTAGCACGCGAGAAAGGAACGCTTCGAATTGTTTTTTTAGATCGCTTCAGGGGATAGGGGATGCATAAGTGGTGATGTGGTGAAAATTCATAATTTTTCAATAAAACTCTAGTCATAAAACGTTTCAGAAGTTAATGGGTACAGGAATACGAATATTTTCTTTGTGGTCAAGTCATAGTACCTAAATTCATTCCGTGAGAATGTCTTTCTGAAGAGAACAAATTATCACAGTTATGTGGAAGTTATGATTCAATTTGCAGAACTATTTTTATATGAAACCATAAACGTCAAGTTGAATATTAAAATAATGAATTTAAAATCTATTTATGCAATAAAATGTGTTTTACCTCATCCTCTTGAGTTGGATAATAATCATATGGAATTGGTTGCCATGGTAAATTATTGTTCCACATCTGTTGATCTTTTGGTGGAAAAAGCCCAGCTAGTAATAATAATATTGAAATTTTCGTACGTAGAGTATTGGTGCTACGAGCTTCTACAATATCTGCAGAGTAAACGTCACCTAGAAATGTGTTATACGTTTTCCTTAAAGACACGCCAACATTAAACATCTTCTCTTTGCCTTTCTAAAAATAAATATTATCGTTTTATGACTCCTCTATATGCTATATAATAATATAATACTCTCTATTGGTCATAATTATACAGCATGTCAATACATATAAGTCGTTGACTTGTGAACTATTTCGACATAATTTTATCAAACGTCATTCCAAAAATATTTGACAGTTATCCTCTGAATAACATACTTCAAATTTTGACATATATATATATATATATATATATATATATATATATATATATATATATATATATGTATATATATATATATATATATATATATATATATATATATATATATATATATATATATATATATATATATATAAAAGGGGGCCAACATAAAATACACACACGTATACAAATGGACTCACACAACTATACACGTAAAATCAACAAAAAAGAGATAAATCCACTCATACGAACCACACAGACACACACATAATCACCTAACGAAAACATACTGTTTGGTGTATTAGAATGCCTAATAAAAATTCGAAAAGAAAAATATGTACCCAAGTTTGTATAACAAAATATAGGGAAACATTAATGAAAGTAAATGAGTGTTAATTTTTAAGGAATCAAGTGTATAGTATAAGGTGCCCATTTAACAAGGCTCGATAAGAACGATAGTGAAAGAATATTGATAATAGTGGATAAGTTAGTTATGACAGTTATAAATTTTAGGTTAAGGTGATTTGATGTTCCATAGAATAAGAAATGGACGTAAGAGGGTGTAAACATATGATTAGTCTGGAACTGTCAAACCGACAGTGCTTTTAGGTTAAGAGAATATGCCAAATAAACAAAACCTAGACAACAATGCTTTTCACGTAACCCAAGCGATAAATAATGAAAAAAGCATTGTTGAGGGTAAAAGCAGAAATCAAAGAGATTTTAAAAAGAGGGCTAGAGATGAAACTCTGGCAACGGCTTTTGTTCACGAAAAATAATAAACAACAACTTTTGGAGATTTTGGAGGACTGAGAGAAGAAAAAGTTTTTCATCGTAAAATTTGATATAAAAGTAGAATTTTGGAATAAAAAAAGTAACAAAAATAAAGTCAACCAGTTCAGGAGACCCTCAAGCAGTAACAGTAAGTGTTATATAAAATTATAAACATCATACTTACTTTGGCAAGTTGAATACAACCCAGTCTGCAATAAATAACAGATAAATTATAAAGCAAAATCCACATCAGCAAACAAAAACTTAATAGGACATTTTATTAACGAACGCATCATTCAACCAACAAAGACATTCTGCAGATTTAGAACAAGTTTAACACAAACAAGCAGTCAGCGGGGTAAATGACACATCGAACATCATAACAGAAGCAGTTGCATATGCTTTAGCTCTATATATTGTAAATTTATAAAATTAAAGGTGCTGCAGACCTCTTAAATTTAAATTAAAAACTTCAATAATCGATAAATCCAAATTTGGAAAAGATATTGGACTTGAAAAAATTGTGGGGATTAATAAAGTTATTAGAGTAAGAAGTGTGTAAATAATTAGGCATATTATAAGGATAGGTTTGTCAGTTTTGTTTAAATTTTAATAAAGTTATATGTTGTATTGTGAGAAAAAAATTATTTGGTCATTTAGTATACATACGAGGGCAGAGTATAAAAAAACGAAAAGAGGGAAAGAAAAACAAGGTTTAATAAGTTTGATATCAATATTAAAAGTTACATATAAAATAAAGGGACCTGGACCTGCTGAAAATCCTTCAGATAAGTGTCATTTTGCTCAATTTTATTATTTAACAGCTAGCCGAGGCAAGGGAGAAGAAGAAAAGGAACAGATAAATATACCAATATAAATAAGTGGTACGTTTGCCTTGGCGTTATCGAATAAATATAAAATATTTTGTGTTATTATTCAGAAAATCTGAAAAAAAAATGGTTAAAACGGACTCTTTCTTCCCTGTTTTTTTTTTCATATTGAATAAACCTCCGCACTGAAAAAAATATATAATAAAATTTACTGGCCCATAATTTCAAAAACCTCCCTGTTTTATGGAGATTTTAAAATTCTATAAATATTATCAATATCTCTGCAAATAATTCACTGTCGACGATTGAAAGTAAATTAGGAAGTGAAATTCATAGCTAATAAATAAACACAAACAGATTTTGACATTTATAAAAATTATTTCTGTCAGTGTCAGTAAGATTACTAATTTGTACTTGCTACACACGCGCTCACTTCCCAGTAGATTGGTTCCCTATTGGACATTGTTTTACTCTGGATTTTCTGATACAATGGAAAATCGAGTGAATTACATCCATAAAGAGTATGCGGACATGCATCTCATTTATATAGTCTCGATACATGTCGTTTTCATTGGGGGATGCTTAAAAGATAAAGTTTATAGTTTATACGACGGCGTTCTGAGGTCACGTTAAAAAAATATTTTCTAATAATTCTGAGATAAAAAAGTCAGAATTCTGAAATAAAAAGTCAGAATTCTGTTATAAAAACTCAGAATTCTGACATAAAAAGTCAGAATTCTGAGATAAAAAAGTCAGAATTCTGACCTAAAAACGCAAAATTCTGAGATAGAAAGTCAGAATTCTGAGATAAAAAAGTCAGAATTCTGTGATAAAAACTCAGAATTCTGACTTTTTATGGGGCGGCCGTTGACTAAGCACGACACTAAGGGCATAGAAGCTTTTGAAATGTGGACATTAAGAAAAATGACAAAGATAATAACGTACACCGATAGAAACACGAATAAAAAAATGTGACAAGAGGTGACAGATTACAAATGCTTGCTGAAAGAAATTGATAAGAAAATGCAACATATATAGGACATATTTTAAAACATCTTTCTGATAGTTTTATTTGAAAGATACATACCTAGACAAAAAAGAAGAGGTAGATCAAAAGTAAAACTTCTGGATATATGGTACAATATTGGTTGAAGGTGGAAGCTACACTGCATTTACACTTTTTTCAGTACACACTGTAACATTAACATCAACCGAGGTTGTGGCATTGTATTTGAGCATTGCACGTTCCGCCCTTCGGAGGAGGCGTAAAGCCGTCGGTCCCGTGTCCATGTGATGTTGGGCACGTTAAATATTCTTACTATCCTTGCCGAACGGCAGGGTTCGGCAAAATTTCCAGGATAGCGAGGTGAAACTGCTCCCTGGCGTCGGTAATTGGCCATAGTCGCGGAAATAGACCGACGTTAAAGAAAAATAACTCAAACATATTTATTTATATGCTTCTAAGGCTGACTTGACTTTAATTCAGCTAAAGTTTCCGTGGTATAATGTCGATTAAAAGAATAATATATTTGTATATTTATAACACTACTTATTTACGTACATAATTAGTAAAATCATAATATATGCACCTATGCACAATGCATTATTCTATTAACGCAACGAGAATAATAGTCAATGAACCAATTTTGTTTTCTTTTATTTTGTAAACACCATCAACTAACTATAAAACCGGCACAGGCAGAGCTACCACCTTATTACCATCAATAGTCAATAGGTAAACGTTTTGTAAGTGATACCACCTGGATGCTGTCGTATAGCTCTCGAATAATTCTGACTTTTTACCTCATAATTCTGAGTTTTTATGTCAGAATTCTGACTTTTTATCTCAGAATTCTGACTTTTTTAACTCTGAATTGTGACTTTTTATGTCAGAATTCTGACTTTTTTAACTCTGAATTCTGACTTTTTATGTCAGAATTCTGAGTTTTTGTCACAGAATTGTGACTTTTTATGTCAGAATTCTGACTTTTTTAACTCTGAATTCTGACTTTTTATGTCAGAATTCTGAGTTTTTGTCACAGAATTCTGACTTTTTATCTCAGAATTCTGACTTTTTTATCTTAGAATTATTAGAAAATAATTTTTTAACGTGACCTCAGAACGCCGTCGTAAGTTTATGAACAACCACTTCCTAACTTATTTTAGAGATATTGATAATATTTCACACCATTTTAGAATCTCCATAAAACAGGGAAGTTCCAGAAATTATGAGCCAGTAAATTTTATTATAATTTTTTCAGTACAGAGGTTTATTCGAAATAAAAAATTAGGGAAGGAAAAGTCCGTTTAAAAATTATATTTTTTATATTTTCTGAATAATAAGACAAAATATTCCAGATTGGTTCGATAACGCCCTTATTGAGGATAAACATGGACAGAAATCACATTTCAGAAATGTTTTTAGTGAATTTTCTTAAAAAAAATTCACTAATGAGGAGATCCCGACTTTTGAATTTTGAAAAAATTTATTCAAATGAGCGCTAATTAGGCCCCCCAGAAAACATATCCGGGGTCAGTTTCAATTGTTATATGTTTATATATATATATATATATATATATATATATATATATATATATATATATATATATATATATATATATATATATATATATATATATATATATATATATATATATATATATATATATATATATATATATATATATATATATATGTATATATATATATATATATATATATATATATATATATATATATATATTATATATATATATATATATATATATGTATCACACCGATAACTCAAAAAATAATGGGCCGATTTTGATTAAATTTGGTGAAAAAATTCCATTTGCAAATGGCTTGGATGAGTTCGTTAAGCAGGAAAATCGGCCTAGGTTTTCCCGGAAAATTTTGTGTTTTCTTTCGAAAAAAAATTATATCTCCGGAATTAACAAAGTAAGGGCAACCAAATTTCGTACACTGGTTTATATCCTTATAAGTAAGCTACCTACCAAAACTTAGCTATGTAAGTCAAAAGACAAAAAAGTTATAGGCATTGTAAGAAAAATAAATTGGGGTTTTCCTCAAAACGTCAAAGTGGCGATTTAAAATGTCAAAATTGGCAACATTTAGGCAAATAACTTGAATCTAATACGGGCTATAGAAATAAAATGTCTAATTTCAACCGTCACTGTCCTTCATTTTACTAAAATATTTGCAGAAAATTCATTTCAAATAGACCCTTTCTCTGATGCTTGGCAGTAGCCTTAGCTATAGAGTTTATCGTTTAATGGTATATAATTTTTGTCGAATTTTCGTAAAAAATCAATAAAGCTCAATATATCCGTTATTATACAAAATATGAAAAAAATTTGTATATATTAATTATAGGGTGTCTTGAGCTACATCTTAAAACAATATTTCTACAATCACAGGCTGGCCCATAAGTCATTGGTGATACAAATTTCCTTTTTTTTTTAATCAAACACGCCTTATGTTATTGCATTTTTGCATTTTCCATCGAGATATAATGCATGTTTGTAAGAAAAGAAATTCTAGACGCAGCAAGTGCGTTATGGTAGCGAATTTTGATCAAATGTTTCATATTTGAACAGCTCAATTTGCTATTAACCTATAAGGTTGACCAAGAAACGTGTTTTTTCGGGAACACTTTAAGTTTACTTTTGGAAAATTTTGTACATTTTCACACAATAAAGTTATTTTGATGAAACATGGCACATTGTTTCTAATATATATGTTATACTGGTAACCAAATTTGATGCCTGCTTTCTTAAAAAAACACACATATTTGTTATTAAAAACATTTTTATGAAAATTCACTACCATAACGCACTTGCTGCGTACAGAATTTTTTCTGCATGTGGAGAGGCAAAATACCTTAAAATTTGACAATTTTTTTTCCATAAAATTGTAAATATCTTGAAAACCGTAACCTTCTTAACAAGATCATATATGGTTTTTCTGAAAGAGTTTGAGCTAGCCTAGCTCGGTGTGACATTTGAATCGCGACTTTTGGGACACCTGTATACACGCACGCGCTCACACACAATTATATATATATATATATATATATATATATATATATATATATATATATATATATATATATATATATATATATATACACACCTATAAACTCTGAAACGGACCTCGGATATGGGTTCCTAAAGCTCCAATCCAATTCACGCTCATTTGAAGAAATTTTTCGAAAATTCGAAAGTCGTTATCTTTCTATAAGCAACATTTTCTTTATGAAAATTCGCCGTAGCATTCACATATTAGCAATTTTCCTAAATTCGAAACTTCTCATATTAATTGGCCTGCGTATATTCCACTCATTTAAATAATCGGCCGGATAGTAGGTATCGAAACTGGAGGAAAATGTAATGATCACTTACCTTTGTTAATTGGCCAAATCCTACAGGGTGAAAGGTTTCATTTATGTATGGGTCATTTTTATATGACTCTGTTTCTTTGAGAGGAGTCCGATCACCGTGTCTAAAAAGCTAAAATAAACAAAATTATAATAACGATAATAATATCACAGAGTAGGCAATCTCATACACATATAAAAGGTGTTTCAAAAATGTCTACCAAAATTGCTAGGACTTATAGTACACCAAAAAAATAAGTGTAGTTTATTTTATAAAATCATTTTCTAAAATGCACCCCTGAGGAGCTACAGCCTCTAGGAGAAGACTCTAAAAAATGTTTTTTGGCATTTTCTTCAAAACTACTACAGCTAACATAATGAAGTTTGACACAGGGGCGTAGTTTTTTATGAGAAATATTACTAATTTGTTAGTCTTCATATTGTATTCAGAGGCGTAACGTACAAGGGGGGCGCACTGGTTCAATTACCATATCTCTTTTGTGCGTGGTTTTATCTAATACATTTATCGAAAATCTCAAAGCTTCATTTATTTTACATAAAAAAGGTATTCTCGTTAAAATGTTTTAATGTTGACCGTCTCCAAGCAATTTGCAGTTGAATGTTGACGTGTTTCTCAAGCTTTTGAAATCATTTGTCCAAAATGCCTATTTAAAAGACAGGCCATCATATGAATTAAGCAAATGAGCAGGTTGACGTTGTTTAACGCATTTTTAGAACTAATTTTTGAAAAATAAAACTGCATAAGCAGAAAACATAAAATGAGGTGTGATAATCAAATATAATATTTAAACAACATGAAATGAAATAAGTTTAGGATTATGTATCAACTCAAAAAAAACTTAATAACACTAATAAACCACAACAAAATTAATAAATCATGTGCTCAAAATGTTCCCTTGAATACATAAGTCTAATCTTTCGTTTAAATTAAACGTTAGATTATTTAACATTTCACGAGTATTTTGAAGATGTGTATGCATTCATTCATTATTTTGTCCCTTAATTCCTCGAGCGTGTTAATTTCATTTTCATACACCTTTGCTTTCAGATATCCCCAGATATTGAAGTCGAGTGGATTCATGTCGGAAGATCTGGCTGGCAAATATATTGGTGCATCAGCACTATGCCCGATCCATTTGTTTGGAAAATTAATATTTAACCACGAGAAATTTAAATAATAGGTCACAAGATCACACTCACTGACACTTACAAAAAACTACAACGGAAAGTCAGCGAACGGACTTGTTGACCTTTCCTTTTATGGTTGCTCTCTGCTCTGCTTTCACAGACCTTATCTTGATTTCTAAGTCTATTTCCATATGCAAATGTAAATGTCTAATATATTCCACCAATAGCTTAGATATTTTGGTTGCAGAAGCATACTTTGCCAAAGTGATTGCGTCTTTGACAAATTGCACAAGTTTTATTGTACGCGGTGCATCTTCCTACCATGTGTTCAACTTCATATTTACTCCACTTTAGGTATACTTGGTGACACCTACTTCTCGCAGCACTGACTTCTTCCAGGTGAGTCAAAAGGCTGAGCTGTTACTTGGACAATTGTATAGATTTGCAGTATTCTTGCACCTTTGATAACGTAATATCAGTTTACCTAATAAGCTTTTGTTGTACTTGCTTGTCGTAAAGGCCCATAATTAATTTATTTTCGATCATTAGATCTCCATATGAGTATTTACAATTATCATTTCCACATATAAGTCTACAACTAGCAACTTGCTTTTTAAGCTCCGTTACAAAATAATCAATGGTCTCGTCTTCTTTCTGATACAGGTTCTTAAATTTAAACGGTTCCATAGTAATATTTATCTTTGCCACAAATAATTCATCAAAACAACTGAGCTCATCTTCCAGTTCATTTGTCTTATCTACTAGAAAAGTGTTAAATATATTTAACCCTGCTTTACCTATAATATCCAAAAAGGGGCTAATTTTCTTACAAAAATTCACTTAAAGGTCTGGACGCATCAAGTGCGTTTTAGTAGCGAATTTTCATAGAAATAACCTACACATTTTTTTAATAAAAATTATATATGCACGAAAAAATAATAATATTGGTCTGTAATATTTAGTAGGTCTTGTTTATCACACAAATATTTAGGTCCCTCTTGTGGCTTTCAATGGCACCAAAAATTTGACATAAAGGTATACAAAAAATCTCTATTATGTCTCTTTTGACTTTGTCAAATATGTATTACAATTACAACACATTTTATGCAAGGACGTAGAGGAGGCAACTACTTACGGGTTAATTAGATTTTTTCCATCACCATAATCTCCACAAAAATAATCCACAACTATCAGACAAAATACTCACCACGTGTAATAGGACGACTGTAGAATTAAAACTAAAATCTTTCAAATCTTCTAAATCATGCTTACTTTTTAAAGTAACACATTTTATCATGGAAGATACACTTAACAACGTCCAACAAAGCAACAGTATCATTTTAAGGCACCGATATTCGAAACTGTATTAATAATCATTTACAGTTTCCAATTTATGAATTAAACATACCTATATCACTTTTATGTACCTTACTTATCTACATTTGCAACTAATTGTGTTCAGTCGTTTTTGGTGCGTAAACATTAAATGGAATAACTTATACTTGGGGTCCCAAAACGAACAAGTCAGATGTCAACGTTAACAAATGTAGAAAGTGGTGAAAACAATTTATCGTCCACAAGTTGTAAGGTGTCGCACTACCAGAACAGTTACAAGTTAACTAACGTGATCAAAATTAAGTTTCAGGAAGTAGGTACAGCCTTAATATCTGTTACCGACATATTATTAGATCACTCTGTATAAGTGTCGCAAGATCACATGCTATTGCTCACATTTAAAAGCTGTTCTATTGTAGGTCAAGATCGATTTTTTTGTAACGCATGAATGCCTAAATTGACCATGTCAATTTAATGCTGCTAGCTATCATAATAATAATTTCGCAAACGTTCAATTCAGTTTCAGTAACAACAGTAAAAGTCCTGACCTAGCAAGTTCGTTATGGTAGCGAATTTTTATATAGGGTAAAAATAATGGATTATATGGATTATGTGAGCACCTTAACTGATTATGTATTTTTTTTAATCTTTTGCGATAATGTCAAAGTGGGAACTGCACAGTATGCAGCCAAACATCTTCACTTGGCTATTCTATTCAACAACCCAGGTAGAAGCAGCGGCTTTGACAGGAAATGGCATTAGAACCCTGAAATTTGATGGGGTTCTGCCACTGGACGTGGATGCAGAAGCAGGAGCAGAAATTGAAGCAGAAGTGGAAGACAACTTTTCTGGTGTATTGTTGCCTGTAACAACAATCCACGAAACTTCCTCATCTGTGGGTGTTACGGAGCAAAATTCTTTAAAGGATGCTTCGTGGTCTTCATTATTTTGAACATGGTAGCTGATTTTGGAGGCCAGAAAGTATTCTTCGGAAAAAACTTGGGTTGAAAGGGAGAATTCCGCACTTCTTGAAGCCAGAAACCGCATTTTGTATGGTACCGCATTTCCCATATACAGTTGTAAATAATCCTGAAATTACCTCCTCAGTGACAATTCTCGTAGGTTGTTGAGCCAAAGATGTTGAAACTGCCTGATCATAGAATATATTTACGCTTTTAAATACAGCCACGTCTAGTGACTGCAGTCTGTGGGTGCAATGTGAGGTAAGTGATAAAATCACCACGTTATGTTCCCTTGCATTTTGAATGAGATGTAAGTTCTTGGCGTGTGAGGTTTGACCATCAAGAATTAGTAGAACGGGTTCAGGACGAACATTTGGTCCTACAATTCTCAAAAAATGATGAAACCATGTTGCGAAAAGCTCCTCGTGTATCCAACCGAAAGGATTAGCAACATAAATTGTGCCGACTGGTCCTTTGTCCAAGAGATAAGGTCGCATTATAGCTCTTAAGAATACAAACATGGGAGGGCATATTGGCCAGCAGGACTAATGCAACATACAGCAGTAACTGTTTTACCCTTCTCAGGGCTCGTAAAGGCTCCCACTGATTTTCTTCATTTTTGAGCAATAATTTTACCTGGCTTGTGTACTGATGTGTAACAAGATTCGTCCATGTTGAACATGTTGTCTGGTGGAATTTTCATTGTCATTGTCCCGTTCTCATGAAACACAAGTTTTTTGAGGTTATTGAAAAATATGTCCACTTTATATTTATTGAAACCAATTGCTCTCTGCATGGAAGTTGCTTCAGGTTTTCTGATGGATATCTCAGAATTCCTTTTCAGAAAATCCTTTAACCAATCTTTACCAGCCTGGCCCTTTTCTCGGTTGAATGGGTTGGTGATTTCATTTTTTTCGCAATATTGAGAAACGTATTTCTTAAAATATCTTATACTAATACCAAATAATCTTTTTTCCATGTCGAGAAGGACTGTCACCAATTCCTTTTGTTGCTTCATTGTCAGTACATATTTTCTTCCCAACCTCTTTTCCAAAGTGAATTGAGTTTCAGAACGCACTTTATACAAGTAACGCCTCAGAGTTTGACGAGGAATTCCAGACTCTTGAGCCGCTGGTTTTTCAGATCGTCTTGATTCAAAAACTTTGACGACGCATTTTATACTGTCTTCAGTCCACAAAGGCCTCACTGAGTCTCTATGTTTTCGTGGCATTTCCACTTTAAGTCGAACTCCTACAAAAAAGAATATTGCCTCAATATTCGATGTGATAAAACACTTATCGGGGAATATGAGCACCTTTCGGGTAATATGAGCATCCATATGCTCCTATTATACGCAAGTGCACGTTAATACGATGAATTAGGTTATTAAATGAATTCACATAATTTCACGTTCTTACCTTGTTCAAATTAGGTCTAAAGGTTTCTATTAACTTTAGTTGAAGAAAAACATTCAAAAGAAAAAGTAAGACTTACAGTTTTATGAACGAAGTACAAAGAACGCAAGCAAATTGCGTAAGGACGCACCACTATCACAAACTGCAAAAATCCAGCCTAGTGCATCTTCGTGAAGTTGCTTAACCGACATAATGTTGAACATGGATGCTAGTAGGCTAGTTAGTTAGAGATGGCGCTGCTAACCTTCAAACTAGTTTTAATCAGAAGGGATGCTCATATTACCTGCTATGCTCATTTTACCCCACCTTACCCTACTTCGCAATATACACAAATTGAATCGTACTTAATATTTTTCCAATTAAATTAAATTTTTTATTTCTTTTAGCGTTGTTTTCTTAGCCAGGAAATGTTGTGTTTTATTTCTGAAAAAAATCATATCTCCGGAAATAACAAAGTAAGGGCAACAAAATTTGGTAGGTGTGTTTGTATTATAAAGACTGATCTCTGTACCAATTTAGGTCTATAGCTTTAAAGATAAAGAAGTTATGGTGAGTTAAAGAAACAAATTTTGGGGTTTCCCTCAAAACGTCAAACTCGCAATTTTAAACGTCAAAATTGGCAATGTTTAAACAAAGAACGTGAAACAAATACGGATTTTGAAAAGAAAATGTTGCAAGAAGAGTGTTCTGCAAACCCTTAGGTTTCAGATTCTACCGCCATTGCCCTTCATTTTACTAAAATATTTACAGAAAATTCATTTAAAATATACCCTTTCTCTGATGCCTTGGCTGTCAGTTTAGTTAAGTTGATGCTTTCGCTGTAGGTTTAGTGAAGTTTATGGTTTAACAGTCTATAATTTTTAGCTAATTTTCGTAGAACAAATTCGTTAACCCATTTTTGCATTTTTTATCGAAATATGATGCGTTTGTAAGAAAAAACCTGGACGCGTTTTGGTAGCGAATTGTCGGTAAATTTGCAGTTTAGCGCCCGAACGCTTTTCAGAAAACTGTTTTCAGAAACCAGCCTAGGCCCCCCTGGATCCACAAACCTCAAGAAAAATTTCTTGTTCACACCCCCTAAGGAAGTTGCGGGACCAGGAGTGAGTAGGGGTGTATAATTATTTTTAGGTAACTTTCGTAGAACAAATTCGTTAATGCATTTTTGCATTTTTTATCGAAATTTGATGCGTTTGTAAGAAAAAAATCTCGACGCAGTAAGTGCGTTTTGGTAGCGAATTTTCGGTAAATTTGCAGTTTAGCTCTCGAACGCTTTTCAAACTGTTTTAAGAAACCTGCCTAGGGCTCCCCCTGGATCCACAAACCCCAAGAAAAATTTCTTGTTCACACCTCCAAGGAAGTTACGGGACCAGGAGTGAGTAGGGGTGTATAATTTTATAGCTAATTTTCGTAGAACAAATTCGTTAATGAATTTTTGCATTTTCTATCGAAATATGATACGTTTGTAAGAAAAAAATCTGGACGCAGTAAGTGCTTGTTGGTAGCGAATTTTCGATAAATTTGCAGTTTAGTTCCCGAACGCTTTCCAAAAAAATGTTTTCAGAAACCTGTCTAGACCCCCCCCCGGATCCAAAAACCCCAAGAAAATTTTCTTGTTCACACCCCCCAAGAAAGTTACGGGACCAGGAGTGAGTAGGGGTGCTGGGCGGGGTAGATAGTAAAAAGGAAATATGAGCAGAGAATTCGAATAAAACGGGCTTGAAAGCTGTCTTTTTCACATCTTGAAGCCATATCCCCCTTAAACCCTGCCTACGCCGCACAGCACCCCTTATCCCCCCAGGTGCCTTAACTTCCTTGGCGGGTAGGAACAAGACATTTTTCTTGTGGTTTATGCAGCGAGGGTGTAAGGAAAATCTCCACGACGAAGCAGACACCCCCAACCCCCCACACCTGTCACAAGTCGAGACGGGGGGTCCCTGCTTCGTCGTAGGCATTTTCCTCCCCCCCTCGTGTGCATACAACCACCCTCGTTGCATAAACCACAAGAAAAACTTCTTGTTCATACCCCCAATGAAGTTACGTGACCTGTGGCAAATAGGGGGTCTTGTGCGGGGTAGGCAGTGTTTAATGGGGATATGGCTTCAAATAGACAGCTTTCAAGCAGTTTTCTTCGCATTTTCTGCTCATATTTCCTTTTTACTACCTACCCCGCCCAGCATCCCTATTCACTCCTAGTCCCGTAACATCCTTGGGGGGTGTGAACAAGAAGTGTTTCTTGTGGTTTGTGCATCCAGGTGGGATCCTAATAATGTTTCTGAAAACAAATTTTTGAAAAGCGTTCGGGAGCTAATCTGCAAATTTACCAAATTTTAATTAAATCCTTTAAATTTCAATAACTCAATTTGCTATTAGCGTAAGCTTTGTTGGTTAGGAAACCAACATTTAAGTTTATTTTCGGAAATTTTTTGTATATTTCCAAATTATAAGTAATTTTAATAAAATATAGCACTTTCTTTCTATTACATAGGCTATACCGGTAATCAATTGATGCCTGTTCGCATTTGCTATTAAAAACATTTTTATGGAAATTCATTTCCATAACACACTTGCTGCATCCAGACTTTTGAAAAATGCTTATATATTTTCAAACAATAAAGTTATTTCGATAAAATATGGTACATTGTTTCTACTATATAGGTAACCAAGTTTGATGCCTGCTTTCATCAAAGAAAGACGTTTGCTATTAAAAATATTTTAAAGAAAATTCGCTACCATATCGCACTTGCTGCGTTCAGACTTTTTTATTTAACTTCCCATCAGCCCGAGGGTTTTTAGAGAGAGGCCATAAATGTGGCGGTAAAACTTACAAAAAAATATCATCTTAAATAACTACAATGCAGATGGCTATTAACAAAAGCTTATATAAATTTTCCCTATAATCGTTACTGCGATAGCTTCGATGTTCGTTTGCAAGGAAGTTCTTTTGGTTCATGTGAGTTCTTAATCAGCATTGTGAACTCCTCCGCTGGATATGTTTTGGTTTTGTCTTAATTGATTATAAAGGTGATATTTTTTAAAGTGCTTAAGGATATCATATTTAAAATTAATTTCTTGTAGACATAGGTATTATGTCAAGTGTTTGTTCTGCTGATTAAATAAGTAAAATTGGTACGTTATTATAGAAACCATTAATATTCCACTAAAGAAGTTTTTTAAGCATTTTAATTCACAATTTTATATAAGGCTAGATGTATTCTTACCATAATTAGAACCGCAGACCGGTTTCGCTCTTATTAGAGCTCGTCAGTACGGTATACTAATCACAGTAGGAACACACCTATACAAAAATACGGCTATGGTAGCCAGCCTCCTAGAACATTGCGAAATGTAGGACATGGTCGCCATCTCAGTGCGGAACCAGGTGGTATCTTGTCAAAACGGGTCCAAAAAACACAAAATGTTACAATGTTAGTATACCGTACTGACGAGCTCTAACTAGAGCGAAACCGGTCTGCGGTTCTAATTATGGTGAAAAAATGTATTTAAATGAGAGTAAACTAGTACTCCTGGAACCCAATTCCAAGGTCAGTTTCACGCCAGCTCCAAATAACACAAAGTGTTAAAAAATAGAGACTGTATATAACCAACTAGTAAATTGTCAGCGCTGGCCTATTTCTACCCTAATATAGGGACAAAGTATGTAAGGCTAGATGCATTCTCACCACAATTAGAACCGTAGACCGGTTTTGCTCTAATTAGAGCTCGTCAGTACGGCATACTAATTGTAGCGAAAATACACCTATAAAGTAATACGGCTATGGTAGCCAGCCTTCCAACACTAAGTGAGTGGTGAGACACGAAGCAACGTGCCACCAGCGTATTACTTTATAGGTGTAGTTTCGCTACAACCAGTATGCCGTACTGAACAGCTCTAATTAGAGCGAAACCGGTCTACGGTTCTAATTGTTGCGAGAATGCATCTAGCCTTACATACTTTGTCCCTATATTAGGGCAGAAATAGGCCAGCGCTGACAATTTACTAGTTGGTTGTATACAGTCTCTATTTTTTAACACTTTGTGTTATTTGGAGCTGGCGTGATAACATACTACTTGGTTCCGCAACTAGGTGGCGGCACGTTGCTTCGTGTCTCACCACTCACTTAGTGTTGGAAGGCTGGCTACCATAGCCATTTTACTTTATAGGTGTAGTTTCGCTACAATCAGTATGCCGTACTGAAGAGCTCTAATTAGAGCGAAACCGGTCTACGGTTCTAATTGTGGAGAGAATACATCTAGCCTTACATACTTTGTCCCTATATTTGGGTAGAAATGGGCCAGTGCTGACAATTTACTAAATTGTTAGTTGGTTGTATACAGTGTCTATTTTTTTAGTACTTTGTGTTATTTGGAGCTGGCGTGACAACATACATACTACTTGGTTCCGCAACTAGGTCGCGGCACGTTGCTTCGTGTTTCACCACTCACTTAGTGAAGAAAGCTATGGCAACCAAATTTGCTACGCGGGTTTATATCAGAAAAAGCAAACCACGCGCCAAATTTTGGATCTCTACGTTAAAAGAAAAAAAAGTTCTAAGCATTATACTTTTCTTCTTAAAACATCAATGTCGCGATTCGAAAGGTCCAAATTGACATGTTCGAGATAAAGAACCTGAAACTAATACCGCTTATGTACAAGAAATGTCATAAAAAGTGTGTTCTATATAGCCGTAAGTTTCAGCTTCAGCCGTCATTCTCCTTCATTTAACTTAAATATTCGAAAATGAATTTCAAATTGACCCTTTGTCTGGTGCTTTGGCAATAGTCTCAATTATAGGGTTATAATGTATGAAGAAAAAAAAATTATCCCTTTTTAAGCACATTTCGCGCACAGAGCAGTGTGAGATTTGGGATAGTTAGAGTTCATATAAAGAAGGAGAGCAGAAAGATGAGATATACGTATTATATTATGTATTACAAATTAATTAAACAATACTTTGTTCTAATTAGACAGTAGGATTTCCAGTGCCAGATTTTAGCTGGCGGTTAATATATTAATATGTCAATGTAAAACAGATGCATATGAATGCGTTCATACTGATTACTAAACTTCAGTTTTTCAGTTCCCAAAAAACTAACTACAAATTTAATAAAGTAATTAAACGTTACCTCAATCTTTTAGTGATTTTCACTAAACATAATATTTTATCTTTGTAGTTTTTCTTATGTTTTTATAGTCATTTTGGTATTGGGTTTTTTAGTGAGTTTTATTTAAAAAATTCACTAACATAATGAGTCTTTTGCATTTGGAAAAAATGTCTTCAAACGAGCGCAAACTGGGCCCCTAGAACACATTTCCATATATATATATATATATATATATATATATATATATATATATATATATATATATATATATATATATATATATATATATATGTATATATATGTACGCGTCTTTATATCATATCAGATACATATTAGGTAACCTATATATGTAATTTAAATATTATGAATTATTTAGCAAATTTTCGTGAAAAAAAATTATGCTTAATTATTTTTGTTTTCGTACAAATCATTTTTGGAAGAATTTTTGTTAAGTGTTGGTAATAATAAATGTATAATTTATTGTAAAAAAAAATAATTATTTCTCACTTTTGTGAAAAATAATTGCTTAGCAAATTTTCGTAAAAAAACATCATTTTCGTGTAACATTACTTTAACCAATTTTAGTAAAGAAAATGGCAATTTTCGTCAAAGAAATTGTTTGCAAATTTTCTTGCAAATATTTTTTAATTTTTTTTGTCGAAAAGCTTCTTGTGGATAATTATATTTTAGCAGCTGTGTAAATAGCTCATTCATTGGCCAGGAAAATCGGACCAGTTTTTTTTCTGGAACTTTTAAAGCTTATTTTCGGAAAATGTTTCACTACTATAGCGCACTTGCTGCGTTCAGACTTTTTTTCTTTTAATTCCCATAACTTTTCTCTTTAAACTTACAGACCTAAACTTTGGTACACGGTTCACTCTTTATAATACAAACCAAATTTGGTTGCCCTTACTTTGTTACTTCCGGAGACATAATTTTTTTGCGAAAGAAAACATAAAATTGTCTGGGAAAACCTGGACTCATTTTCCTGGTTAACGGACTTATCCAAGCCAGTTGAAAAGGAAGGTACTTGGAAAATGTGATCAAAATATGCCTATTACTTTTTGAGTTATCGGTGTGATATATATATATATATATATATATATATATATATATATATATATATATATATATATATATATATATATATTAAAGAAAATTCACTAAAAACAAACATTTACTAAATTTTGTGGCATTATGGACATTACGTTAATGCAAATAGTAAGGATAATGAGCACACATCTATGACGCAAAGAGACATTGCTAAAGAGTGTTCCATGAGCTGCCAGCTATAAATAAGATAATTAAACAAAACAAACTTGGCTCTTCACAAAATTTGTTATTTTGGCAAAAATATGGAACAGAAAAGAAAGTTGCTTATTCTGAAGTATTGTTATGTGAAAAGGAATACGAGGCAGTAAAGGTTTTGGGTGAAATTTTAGATGGAGAAAGAAAGAGGCAGAACTAATTTTGAAAATTAGTATGTCAAAATTTGAAGTATGTTATTCAGAGGATAGCTGTCAAAAATTTTTGGAATGACGTTTGGTAAAATTATCTCGAAATACTTCACAAGTCAACGACTTATATGTATTGACATGCTGTATAATTATGACCAATAAAGAATATTATATTATATTATTATTATATCCAGCAAAAGGGGAAATGTAGGAGACAAAGGAAGATAACTTCCCGAGATGAATCGTTCCGTTTGAGAAGCTAAACCCTAGAAAGGCAGGCTATGATCTCCAGCAAGACTGAAAAGGCTGGAGTGAAAATTTACAACTCCAAAATTCGTAGACACCTTTTGGAGTGAGGAAGAAAAGCTTTGAGACTTCAAAAGAAACAGCTTCTGACAAAGGCAATGATGAAAAAAACACTGATTTGGACACAACTATGCTCATTGGATAGAAGAACACTGGAGAAATACGTTGTTCTTAGATGAGACACCGTTTTTGGTGCAGGGGTATCGATCAAAATCCATGCAAAAAGTTGTGGAGGAAAAGTTAACTGTAGCCCGCTCGGTCCAAACAGTGAGACACCCAGTCAAAAATATGTTTTGGGCTGTTTTTTATATATGGGAACAGGGAAACTTATACCAATCTAAGGCATGATGAACAGTGAAAAATATAAAGAGATGTTAGAAACGTGTTTGTCCGGAGAGCTGGAAAAAGTTCAAGCAATTGGTGAACCAATCTTCCAGTAGGACGTGTCATGTTGCAAAGAAGATGGTGAGATATTTTAAGCACAAAAAGATTACTCTTCTAGACTGGCCTGGAACTTCACCGGACATTAATCCTGTTGAGAACTGGTGGTCTATATGCAAAGTCAGATTGATAAAAATTGATTGTACAACAAAAAGTAAGATCATTGAGGCTGTTCAGTCAGGTGTGATGTCGAGATGACAAAATCAAGGAGAATTGCACAAAATTTATTGATTCTGTGCCAAAATAAGTTGAAACTGTAATAAATGCCAAAGGGAAACATATACCCTATTGAATAATATTAAAATATTTATATACTAGTAGAGTTTTTATTTTTTTGCTGAAGATTCACTAAAAATATATTCGTCGAGCGTGTATGTGTCACTCAGTATATTTAATATTTGATTTGATGTATAATTTATTGTTATTTATAGGTAAACACAAAGACAGTTATACAAAACATGATATATAGTTTGTCAATAATGATAAAGCACAATAAAATAAGCCTATAAATGTCACATAAAGACAGCTATTTTGATATTTAGCGTATATATCATTATAATACGGTACAAATGGGATGAACTAGTTGGATATTAACCGGCAACGGGTGGGTTGAGGGTGTATAATTGCCGGGGGCTGATCTGCGAGCACCGAACACAATGGACAATGAATCCAGAGAGGGCAAATAGAGAGGAAAAGTTAATTTGCTGTGCGGTGGTTTAATAACAACTGTGCTAATGGATCATTAATCAAAAAGTTATCCTCAAATTATATTCCATAATAAACTAGCCTTTATATTATAATGTTTGTATGCGAATAATGAATGAGTGGTTGATGTTCATAGCCCTAGTTTCACATGAACGTTAACTTTATTGTTCTCTTAACATAGTTCATAACTTACCTACGTTTCATTCTCACTGTTCCAGCGTCCTTAGACGTTAAAATGTCCTAGTGTAATAAAAAAAGTCTGGACCCAGTAAGTGCGTTATGGTATCGAATTTTCATAAAAGTTATTTACAATTGTTTAACAAAAATTTATATGCGCCCAAAAAGCATAATATTTGTTTGTAATACTTAATATACTGTGGCTAACACACAAATATGTTAGTCTTATGCACTCCTGTGACCTCCAATTGCATCAATTTTTAGTGCATTTTCGTAGAAAAAATTCACTAATGGGTGATCCCGACTTTTGAATTTTGAAAAAAATTTTGCAAATGAGCGCGAACTATGACCCCTAGAACCCATATCCTGGGTCAATTTCAATTTTTATATGTTTATATATATATATATATATATATATATATATATATATATATATATATATATATATATATATATATATATATATATATAGGTATATATTTTATTTCAACAACACACCACAAGGGCTTACAGCCTAAATACTATCGTACCGTGGGTGTCGACAAGGAGGAAAGAGGCAACTTGTTAATTCTGGACTTGAAGGTTTGGAGGTTCGGGGAAGGAAAAACATGTGCCGGCAAGGAATTCCACAACTTGGAAGTCCTTGGGACACAACAGCGGGCATAACAAGATGTTCTATGTCTGGTGACCTGGACAGTAAAAGGGTGCATTCGCTCTGTTCCCCTGGTAGATCTGTTGGGGGCAGCAGGTGGAGGAACTATGGAAGAAAGTTCCTCTGAGCAATGCCCGTGCAGATATCTATAAAAGAGAGAGAGGTCAACAACGGCACGTCGGTGGACAAGGGATGGCAGCCTTTGGGTGAGGGTAGGGTCACCGATGAGGCGTATAGCTCTCTTCTGAATGGAGTCCAGGATAGCGAATGTAGCAGCGGCACCCCAGATGTGGGAGCAGTATTCGAGGTTTGGTCTTATTTGTGAAGTATATAAGGTATAGAGATTAGCTGGTGAAAAGTATTTGCGAGCCCGGAAGAGAAAACCTAATTTGTTAGCAGCCGCTTCTGCAATTGATGTGACATGTTGGTGCTAATTAAAATTTCGATTCACAGAAATGCCAAAAAGTGAAAAGGACTCATTACTTTGAATATCTTGGTTGTTCGTTGTGATGGGTCTAGGACTGGTGTATCTCTTATGAGAAAGAAAGCAAGACTGTGATTTGGTGGGGTTGAATTGTACAAGATTTCTACTTCCACAGTCTAATATTTTTTGAAGATCCCCGTAGACAGAACCCTCCATGAGTTTGCGATCCTCGTCTAATTGGGCTAAAGAGACAGGCTTAGAATATTGTATATTTGTGTGGGGGGTCCTGTCGTCCGCGTAACTGTGAACTGGGTTGGATGTGCTAGAGAGGAGGTGATTGATGTGGAGAAGAAACAAAGTAGGGGCTAAAGCTGAACCTTGAGAAACTCCTGCATTAATTGGATACAGTTTAGAGAAATTGGCATCCACGACAACAGAAATGCTCCGGTTGGAGAGGAAATTTGCTGTCCACGTACAGAGTTTTGGTGGTAGGCCATAGGCTGGCAGTTTATCAAGGAGCGCTGCGTGCCAGACCTGGTCGAATGCTTTGGATATGTCTAGAGCGACAATCTGCGATTCACCGTGTAGTTTCATAGACTTGTTCCAAGAATGGGTGACAAAGGAAAGGAGGTCGGCAGTTGATCTGCGCTGACGGAATCCATACTTCCTGTCGTGGATTAGACAGTGTTTTTCAAGAAATTTTAGTAATTCGGTGTTTATATATTTTCCATCACTTTAGAGACGACTAAAAAGGAGAGAAATAGGCCTGTAGTTGCTAGGAAGCGCTTTGGATCCTTTCTTGGGGACGGGTTGTACTCGAGCAGTTTTCCAGTTACTAGGGAAGAGAAGAGAGCATCTTTCGTACCTTTTTAGTTTTTTGAAAATGATATCCGTCATTTTATGCGCAACATTGGGGACTGTTGGTGGTTGAACATTTGGAGGTGGGTTGAGAGTAGAATTGCCGGCGAACAACGAGGCAAAAAGTTCAGCCTTGCCCAGGGCGGTAGAAACAATTTCATCCCCTGAGACAAGAGGTGGGAACGTGCTCTTGCAGAAATTATTCCCAATAGATTTAGCAAGAGTCCAGAAGGGTTTGCTGCCGCTGGAGATTAAGAGGACTTTGTTTTTGATGTGGTTATTAAACGAGTTTTCTGCCTCAGAAAGAATGCGGACATAGCGGTTTCTTGCGTCGTTAAATGCTTGACGGTTTTCTTAACTGGGATTGTGTAGAAGCTTTTTGTGAGCTTTGGCCTATTTAAGTCTGGCCTTCTCACAGGATTTAGAGAACCAGAGCGTTTGAGTGGCTGCAGAGGTTTTCTGTGTACGTGGAATAAATAATTCCATGCCAGCTTGGATAATTTCGGTGACGTTTTGTGAGATATCAGAGGGGTCAGCATGAAAGAAGCAGACAGACGCCCATGGGAATGAGGAAAGGTAATCTGGAGTAGTATTAGCCTGGAGGAAATGGTGGACGGAGTTCAGGTTAGAATTTAGGCCACACATATTCGAGAAGGATATGTTATGCCTTAATGCCGGCGCCCCCTGCACACCCCTCTCCCGGAGATCCGCATGGAGGGGTATTTTATCTCTGGAATCTTTTGTACATGGAGGAGCCATCATAATTTTTGTTTATAAGTGAAACCGACTCATACACCAGACCCGGAAACGTCCGTTGGGACCGGCCCCTTGATGTAAGGGGTGGTACCTCGTCGGGCGCGAAAAACCCTTCACTATTACGTAAAGGAAAAGTCCACTACCACCTACCTCAACTTCTATTGAGAATTTGTGGTCTATATGCATGTCCAGATTGCTAAAAATGGATTGTACAACAAAAAGTGAGATGGCTGAGGCTGTATGGTTTCGAGATGACAAAATCAAGAAGAATTGCAAGAAATTAATAGATTATATGCCAGAACCAACTAAAACTGTAATAAAAGCCCAAGGGGCACATATACCCTATTGAATAAAACTAAAAGATTTATAAACTAGTACTGTTTGTATTTTTTTTTCCAATAAACGATATTTATCGTAAATCTGCCCGTGTTCACATTAATTTGCACTTTATTGTGTAGGTATGTGTTTTAAATGCCTTTAAGCAATATTAATGTTTTATCAGATGCTAAACGAGAGATCAATTGACTTTCATTATCAGTTGGAAGCATCAAAAAAGCTGTGAGGTATAAAGAGAGAAGGGATAAATACGTTATTTATATGTAGAGAGACATTTATCCATTGATTAAAATCCACCGCAGAACACTTGTCGTTTGATACTGGCAGGGCCTCCAGTTAAAGTCCATACTCAGCCAGTGGCACAAATGAAAAGCTTAGCGTAAATAATTTTGCTGAATTTATTTCAGGTTTTCAGTGCAATTTCAGCCTCTCGAGCTCCCCAACGCGATCATTAAGGGGATTTAGAAGACAATGGAATATTCAAGGGGAAAATTATACCTTTATTGTACATCTGTGCGGGTTTCACCCTCGCAGCAGTGGCACCACAGCTCTCAGTTCCGCTCGCCCCCTGCTCGACAAAGTGCTGCTGCTCGAGATTTCTGACGTTAAATACTCTCCAGCTCTTTTTCTCTGTTATCGTAAACTGTTTCTGTAACGAGACGCATTCAGACAACCTTCTTGTGATCCTTTTCGTGAAAAATAATACCTAAAGACTAATGGCGCGTAATGAATTGCTGCTCGCATGACTTGAAATCCTTCAAACAGTTAGACTTTTCTAAGAGACATACTTTTGAATAGGTTTAGACGAGGTGAAAATCTGTTTAAAATTCAATGAATGAATATTGAAACCCTTGATGAGCACTGATAAGTACCATTTGGAGAACCCAATTCATCACAATACAGTTTTTAGACCTGACGATCGTTTCGCTAACAAAGTTAGCGTCATCATTGGGATGAATAAACTAAGTGAATAAAAACTAGAACTACTATTTATATTATGTTAGTTGCCAAGCATTTGGGAACAGCGCCATCTGGGAAGGTATACAGAGAGACCCCCACTGTTGAGTCTTAAATCGCTGTAATTAAAACCGCATACCTGCTTTTGTAATACTGTGCGTCGTTATCAAATGTTCCCTCTAAGATATATATATATATATATATATATATATATATATATATATATATATATATATATATATATATATATACTTTGGTAAGCATCTAGCTGACGCGACTGCCTGACATTTTTGATTAACTTGAGATTTTCTTTGTCTACATGATGATTAATATACCAAGCTGAGCAATACATGATTTGTTAATAGTGCCATATCTCAGCTTCGCTAAATATTCTTTAAATCTAGTTTCAATAGTTATTTTAGTTTGCCCAACCTATTTCATAGATTTCCGACACTTCTGTGGTTTATCTTTATCTTTTGGGTAACCTAGTTTTTTATGTATTTTTTGTAGAAAATGTTAGCTACAAATTGGCTTTCTTAAAAATGATATTTAGACCTCCGTAATTCGCGGTTCAAAAGGTAAACAGTCGTAGATTCCGCTAACATTTTCTTTGTTTTATGTTTATTTATTAGTTTCTCCACTAAGCAGACAGATTAACTATTATACTTAGTTACATTTTAGTGAATTTTCGTAAAAAAAATTCACTAATGGAGAGATCCCGACTTTTTAATTTTGAAAAAAATTGTTGCAAATGAGCGCGAACTAGGACCCCTAGAACCCAAATCCGGGGTCAGTTTAAATATATATATATATATATATATATATATATATATATATATATATATATATATATATATATATATATATATATATATATATATATATATATATCACACCGATAACTCAAAAAATCATGTGCCGATTTTTTGATAAAATTCGGCATGTACCTTCCTTTTGTAAGTGGTTTGGATAAGTTCGTTAGTCAGGAAAATCGGACGAGGTTTTCAGGGGAAAATTTTGAGTTTTCATTCCAAAAAAATTTTTTTCTCAAAAACTAAAAGAGCTATGATAACGAAATTTGGTAGGTAGGTTTATGATATAAAAAGTAAACTACAAACCAAAATTCAGATTTCTATGCTACCAGAAAAAAAGTTATAATAAAATATTTTGTGCCAGTTCATTTCTATGAAGATTCACTACCATAACGCACTTGCTGCGTCCAGGCTTTTTAATATATTCCAGTTCTCTGTTGTATTGTTCTTTATTTAAGGAAAACTGTATTAATTTATGAACCAGAACATTCAAATTAGCTGTTTTTTGTGGAAAACTATGGTGTGAGTCGAACGAAATATAACCCACAGTAGTGGTTTCCTTTCTGTGGATGTCAAATTCTAAAATGTCTCTATTTTTAATGACTAATTACATCAAGAAAAGATAATTTGTTTTTAATTTCTATTTCCTGCATGAATTTAATGGAGTCAAATTTAGTGATTCTGATTATTTTATTGCCAAATTAAACAGTAAATTTGACTCCATTAATTTCACGCAAGAAATAGAAATTAATCACAAATTACCTTTTATTGATGTATGAGTCATTAAAAATAGAGACAATTTAGAAGTTGGCATCCATAGAAAGGAAACCACTACTGTGAGTTACATTTCGATTGACTTACACCATAGATTCCCACAAAAAAACAACTAGTTTGAATTTTTTTCATAGATTAATACAGTTTCCCTTAAATAAAGAAACAACAGAGAACTTGAATATATTAAAAATGTAGCTAAGTATAAGTTACTCTGTCTGTTTAGTCGAGAAACCAGTCAATAAACATAGAAAAGGTTAGCGGAATCTACGACTTTCAGAAATGATCAACCAGACATAACTGTTGTCTGTTTACGATTTGAATCGTGAATTGCGAGAGGTTTTAATAGCATTTTTAAGAAAGTCAATTTGGGGCTAAAATTTTCTACAGAATAGACATTACAAAATTTGCTAGGTGACCCAAAGGATAAAGATAAAACCACAGAGGTGTCGGGAAACTATGAAATAGGTTGTAAGGAATGTGAACTTAAATATGTTGGGCAAACTAAAAGAACCATTGAAACAATCATATCGTCAGCATAGCTTATTTTTTCTCTCCTGTACGATAGAAGCAGTAATTCATGTATATACAAAGAAAACAAGACAGGACCAAAGACGGTGCCCTGAGGGACGTCACTTGTAATGTTACTCGCCCTGCTATGTATACCACCAATATTAACAGTTTGCTTGCGATTTTCAAGATATGATCTGATAAGCATGTATGGTACACCTTTGAAGCCAATTATTTCAATTTTCTCAAAAAAAAATAAATTAATGGTCAACGGTATCAAACGCCTTTTATAGGTCGATAAATATGGCCAAACTAGAGATGCTGTCATCCAAGGCCTTATAGATTTTTTCGACAAATGAATACAAAGCTTCCTGGGTGGAAAGATTTTTTGGAAATCCATACTGACTGTCAGAAGCTATTCGGAATTTTTCTAGAAAGCAATCCATGCGCTTTTGGAGCATTTTCTCAAATACATAAACAAGCGTACTGATTACAGTTACAGGCCTGTAGTTGTGGAGGTCAAGTATATCGCCAGACTTGTATAGAGGAATCGCACCAATCTTAAAAATATTTCGACAAACACCAGTTTCAAAGATTTTATTAATCAGTTGGGCAATGTGACTACTGATATTGTGGGCTACTTTTTAAACGTTTCCACCATAGCCAGCCGATCGTTTATTTTTTAGTGACTGAATAACCGCATTTACCTCCGATTTCGTAGTCGAGCTCAAAAAAATTGATGTTGTAGGTGGGGTTCCATTACGGTTTTTTGTACCCTTATTTTTTTATCCTTTGAGACGGTTTACTTCCTGTGCTTACAAAATATTTGTTGAATGCATTAGCTATATCCTCCCCAACTTGTTTGACCACACTCATTGCATCTCTTATTTCTTTGATCTTGTTATTTTTCCTAGCAGCCGTTCCACCCATTGTGTTTACAAAATTCCATAACTATTTGGCGTTATGTTGGTTTTCATATATTTTTATCTTACAGTAGGTATTCAGTTTTTACTTGCTTTATAGGGCTACTCAGTTTATTTTTATATTGGTTACATATGGACCGTTTTTCGACATCCTGTGGGCTCTTTAAGAACTTCCTATATAAGCCATTTTTCTTATCACATATTTCATTCATCCCTGAGTAATTCATGAATTTAATTTTTGGTATTTTTGCTGAATATGTGTTACCACAGTACACCTTCCAACAAGACCCCTTAATTTTGCCGTTAAAAAATCAGCCAGGTAATCAACATCATCACTGCTATAAAATTGATACCAATCGAGATCCGCCGACCCATCGTTGACCCTTTTATAATCTATATGCTCTCTTGTGGTGGACACCTTGATTTTATTCGCGTCTCTTGACTGTGCAGCAGCGGGAAGTTCAAAGCATATAACAACTGGAAAATGATCTGTAATGTTATATTTATATATGGAAGGCTTAAAAAATGCAACGGGACTATAGGACTAACAAGTATATGATCGAGGCAACTACCGCTTATATGTGTTACTTCATTAACCACCAACAGTCTCCAATGTCGCGCATAAAATGACGGATATCATTTTCAAAATTAAAAAGGTACGAAAGATGCTCTCTTCTCTTAATACCAGGAAAGCCTCTGGCCTTGACGAGATCCCAGCAATTGTTCTAAAAAAATGCGCACCAGAACTTGCTCCTGTCCTGACTTGTCTGTTTCAGACATCTTACAATAGAGGCATATTCCCTAGTAACTGGAAAACTGCTCGAGTACAACCCGTCCCCAAGAAAGGATCCAAAGCGCTTCCTAGTAACTACAGGCCTATCTCTTCTTTCAGTCGCCTCTAAAGTGATAGATAAGTATGTAAACACCGATTTACAAAAATTTCTTGAAAAACACAGTCTAATCCACGACAGGCAGTATGGATTCCGTCAGCGCAGATCAACTGCTGACCTCCTTTCCTTTGTCGCCCATTCTTGGAACAAGTCTATGGAACTACACATTGAATCCCAGATTGTCGCTCTAGACATATCCAAAGCATTCGACCAGGTCTGGCACGCAGCGCTGCTTAATAAACTTCCGGCCTGTGGCCTACCACCAAAACTCTGTACCTGGACAGCAAATTTCCTTTCCAACCGAAGCATTTCTGTTGTTGTGATGGCCATTCCTCTAAACTGTATCCAATTAATGCAGGAGTTCCTCAAGGTTCAGCTTTAGCCCCTACTTTGTTTCTTCTCCACATCAATGACCTCCTCTCTATCACATCCAACCCAGTTCACAGTTACGCGGACGACAGCACCCTCCACTCAAATATACGATATTCTAAGCCCGTCTCTTTAGCGCAATTAGATGAGAATCACAGACTCATGGAGGGTTCTGTCTCTGTGGATCTCCAAAAAATATTAGACTGGGGAAAGTAGAAATCTTGTACAATTCAACCCCACCAAATCACAGTCTTGCTTTCTTCCTCATAAGAAATACACCAGCCCTAGATCCATCACAATGAACAACCAAGTTATTCAAAGTTATGAGTCCTTTTCACTTGTTGGCATTTCTGTGGATCGAAATCTCAATTGGCACCGATATGTTACATCAATTGCAGAAGCGGCTGCTAAGAAATTAGGTTTCCTCTTCCGGGCTCGCAAATACTTTTCACCAGCTAATCTCTATACCTTATATACTTCACAAATAAGACCAAACCTCGAATACTGCTCCCACATCTGGGGTGCTGCTGCCGCTTCTACACTCGCTATCGTGGACTCGATTCATAAGAGAGCTATACGTCTCATCGGTGACCCTACCCTCGCCCAAAGGCTGCCATCCCTTGCCCACCAACGTGCCGTTGGTGACCTCTCTCTGTTGTATAGATATCTGCACGGGCACTGCTCAGATGAGCTTTCTTCCATAGTTTCTCTACCTGCTGCCCCCAACAGATCTACCAGGGGAACAGAGCGAATGCACCCTTTTACTGTCCAGGTCAACAGACATAGAACATCTTGTTATGCCCGCTCTTTTGTCCCGGGGACTTCCAAGTTGTGGAATTCCTTGCCGGCACATGTTTTTCCTTCTCCCCCGAACCTCCAAACCTTCAAGTCGCAGAATTAACAAGTTGCCTCTTTCCTCCTTGTCGACACCCACGGCACGATAGTATTTAGGCTGTAAGCCCTCGTGGTGTGTTGTTGAAATAAAAAAATAAAATGAGGAGGAGGTGAAATCGGCCTCTGACGTAATATTAAGATATTCATTGTCGTGTGGGTCATTACCTGCTAGCACATTATAGTTGAGATCACCTATAATTATATGTCCAGTGACCTTTGGACACTGATGTCGCTGTAAGTACTTATGGAGAGCAACAAGGACGTCACACGCGTCTGTACTTGGCGGCCTATAGATGGCTGAAATTAGCACCGCTTTGTTATCTATATTTAAGGTTATCTCAATGATATTATGTATACCCAAACTGACAATCCTTGAAGATGCTGCAAATCTATCCCTGACGAAAACCAACACTCCATCGTTTTTGTTTATCCGGCCGTAGTTATAGAACAGCCTATATCCAGACATACTATACTGCTCCAAATAACTGACCTGCCAAATTTCGCTCAGTACTATAACATCAAACTGATCGCGCACATTTTCCAAATATATCTTCTGATTAAAGTTTTTCGACATGCTTCTGATTATTGCAATGGAAAACATTAATACCCAACCTCAACTCTGACAGTCTAAAATTTACCTGTAAAAAGTCTTCTAAAATAACTATTTCCTGACTGTTCGCACCCAAATCACGAATGTAGGGATCCATTAAAATATTAAAATATGCCCCTTCGCATTATTTCTAAGGTTCTGCAACTCAAACAAATCGGCATAGAGCGTGTCATTAGTTTGTTTTTAAGATTATCTCCACCTAATAATAGGTCTTACGTTATTTTTGAAATTTATTAGTGAATTTTCATTAACAAAATTCACGAATAGAGAGGTAACGATGGTAAAACTATCAGACATTTTTTCAAATGAGCACGAATTGAGTCCCATAGAACGCATATTGTTAATATCTTGTACGAGTTCGTAAATCAGCTAGGTATAACGGACATTTTTCCCCAAAAATATACAAACATTTTTTTGAATACTCTATATTTTTCAAAGTATTAAAGTAACTTTAATGACATTTTACATGTAGCTAGAAATGGTGTAAATAAACCTCTGTGTGAATTTTAAGTAATTTGATACACAAAATTTGGAGTTTTTCCAAATTGAAAATTATATCTGAAAGACAAGAATTCAAACGATTTAAGTGCTTAAAGTCCACTCTCTGACAAAGGCAGAATAGTCAGGTGGCATGCGTAGATTGATACATATACTACATGTATAAATCATAAGCCAGCAATGATCAAGCAATACAAATAACACGCCTAAAACATTCTACTCGAACTAGCGATTGAGAAATCTCGGCCACTATACTCCCGAAAGCCGATTAAATCATCTGTCAACAATTACAACGTCGGAATGACAGATGATCTTATATTGAAAATTTGTGAATTGATTGTTTTTTATGTGGGTGATTCAATAAAATGTTTAAAATATACTATATTTGTAGCTTGATGAACCGCCCCAATTAGAGTTTTAGACCGAAAATATAGTATATAGTGGAACGATCAATGTTTAAGCAAAGAATTTAAAAAAAATTAAGAAACATCTCTTTTATTTAAACATATCACTAGAGCCTCGGTGGTTTAGGGGCAACAACGTGTGCCTCTGAACCGAAGGGTACTGGGTTCGATCCCAGGGCACTTCTTTCACTTTTTCAGTACAAACTGTAACATTAACCTCAACCGAGGCTCTGGCATTCTATTTGAGCAAGTTGAATGTCTGCGCGTTCCGCCATTCGGAGGGAGCGTAAAGCCGTCGGTCTCGTGTCCACGTGATGTTAAGCACGTTAAAGATCTTTACCCTCCTTACAGAAAGACAGAGGTTCGGCAAAATTACCAGGATAGTGAGGTGAAACTGCTGCCTGGCGTCGGTGATTGGCCATAGTCGCGAAAATAGGCCGACGTTAAAGAAACAAAACCTACAAAACACACACACACACACACACACAAAACAAATCACGTTTTTGCCAATCCAAATGGCACTTTTTTGTCACATAACTTGTTAAAAAATACCCGTCGCCAGAATATCTATTCAAGAATAAGTTTATGGCGGACACCACCAGATAGAAAATTACCTTTTAGTGAATTTTCTTTTAAAAAATTCACTATTGAGGAGATCACGAGTTTTGAATTTTGGAAAAATTTCTGCAAATGAGCGCGAACTAGGCCCCCTAGAAGCCATATCCAGGGTCACTTAAAATTTTTTTATATATATATATATATATATATATATATATATATATATATATATATATATATATATATATATATATATATATATATATATAGCAGCGATCCTCCTTTTTCCCACAACTTTCCATTACTAGAGAGCTGTAAAAGAAAGATGCCCAAGTACCTCTCTTGTACTCTGCGTACGGCAGCTCTTCGTCGGGTGAGCATTGTGGGTTCGGAGGGTATAAAAATTTTTAATTGGTATAGTGGGAGTGTGTATCTACCTTAACTAAAGCTGTACCCTTAATAAGTACATACAGACTTGGAGACTACTTCTCTGGCTTCACTTAATAAGTGTTATTTGGGACGCCACGTAATATTAGCGGAATGAACGACTTTTAGAAGAGAGAATACCGAAAAAAACTTTGTTTGCTTACCATTTCAACCAAAAAGACAAGGATGGTACGGTCAAAATGTCGGGAATTTATGAAATAAGTTGTATTAGATGTATTGGAATTAGATTCAAAGAACATTTAGCACTATTAAGATACGATACTATAGATAATCTTCCGTCGCTCAACATATTTGGGATAATAATTACCACGTTAACTAGGAGAATCTAAAATGAAAAATTCTGGACGCAGCAAGTGCGTTATGGTAGTGAATTTTCATAAAAATCTTTTTAATAACAAATATGTGTTTTTTTAAGAAAGCAGGCATCAAATTTGGTTACCAATGTAACCTATATAGTAAAAACAATGTGCCATGTTCCATTAAAATAACTTTATTGTGTAAAAATGTACAAAAATTTCCAAAAGTTAACTTAAAATGTTCCCGAAAAAACACGTTTCTTGGTCAACCTGGTTAATAGCAAATTGAGCTGTTCAAAGATGAAACATTTGATCAAAATTCGCCACCATGACGCACTTGCTGCGTCCAGAATTTCTATTCGTACAAACATGCATTATATTTCGATGGAAAATGCAAAAATGCAATAACATAAGGCGTGTTTGATTTAAAAAAAAAAGGAAATTTGTATCAGCAACGACTTATGGGCCACCCTGTGATTGTAGAAATATTATTTTAAGATGTAGCTCAAGACACCCTATAATTAATATATACAAAATTACATAATAACGGATATATTGAGCTTTATTGATTTTTTACGAAAATTCGACAAAAATTATATACCATTAAATGATAAACTCTATAGCTAAGGCTACTGCCAAGCATCAGAGAAAGGGTCTATTATAAATGAATTTTCTGCAAATATTTTAGTTAAATGAAGGACAATGACGGTTGAAACTAAGACTTTAGGGTTTGTAAAACATCCTTCTTGAGACATTTTATTTATATAGCCCCTATTAGATTTAAGTTATTTGCCTAAATGTTGCCAATTTTGACATTTTAAATCGCCACTTTGACGTTTTGAGGAAAACCTGAATTTATTTTTGTTTAAATGCCTATAACTTTTTTGTCTTTTGACCTACATAGCTAAATTTTGGTAGGTAACTTACCTCTAAAGATGTAAACCTGCGTACCAAATTTGGTTGCCCTTACTTTGTTAATTCCGGAGATATAAATTTTTTTCAAAAGAAAACAGAAAATTTTCCGGGAAAACCTGGGCAGATTTTCCTGGATAACGAACTCATCCAAGCCATTTGCAAAAGGAATTTTTTCACCAAATGTGATCAAAATCGGCCCATTATTTTTTGAGTTATCGGTGTGATACATATATATATATATAAATATATATATATATATATATATATATATATATATATATATATATATATATATATATATATATATATATAAACATATAAAAATTGAAACTGACCCCGGATATGTGTTCTGGGGGGCCTAATTAGCGCTCATTTGAAGAAATTTTTTCAAAATTCAAAAGTCGGGATCTCCTCATTAGTGAATTTTTTTTAAAGAAAATTCACTAATAAGAAATGTTAAACAATCAGGACAGCTAAACGCCTTCAGAAGTATATAACTATATTGCTAAATATAGTAATAATAAAAAGTTTATAAATCTCGCTCCGCCGCCTATGGGTAGTCTCCTGATAGATTACTTTACAAAATCAATATCGGCAGAATCACGGAATCACCAAATATGTTCATTTTGGTGTCGTTAAACATCCCTAAATCGTTAGGTCTTGCAGAAAAATGTAAATAGAGTTGTGGATATAAGATATTTAGAATTATTCATCCTCTGATGACGCTGACTTGGTTAGTGAAATGATCGTCAGCTTTTTAGTGAATTTTCTTAGAAAAAATTCACTAATGAGGAGATCTCGACTTTTGAATTTTGAAAAAATTTCTTCAAATGAGCGCGATCTAGGACCCCTAGAACCCATATCCGGGGTCAGTTTCAATTTATATATGTTTATATATATATATATATATATATATATATATATATATATATATATATATATATATATATATATATATATATATATATATATATATATATATATATATATATATATATATATATATATATATATATATATATGTATGTATCACACCGATAACTCAAAAAATAATGGGCCGATTTTGATAAAATTTGGCATGTACGTTTCTTTTGTAAATGGCTTGGATAATTTCGTTAGTCAGGAAAATCAGACGAGGTTTTCCGGGAAAATTTTGAGTTTTCATTCGAAAAAAATTCTTATCTCAAAAAGTAATAAGCTGATTTTAAAAAAATTTGGCATGTACCTTCCCTTTGTAAATGGCTTTGACAGGTTTGTTAGTCAGGAAAATCTGACGAGGTTTTCCGGGAAAATTTTGAGTTTTCATTCGAAAAAAAAATTTATCTCAAAGAATAATAGGCAGATTTTGATAAAATTTGGCATGTACCTTCCTTTTGTAAATGGCTTTGACAAGTTCGTTAATCAAAAAAATCGGACGAAGTTTTCCGGAAAAATTTTGAGTTTTCATTTGAAAAAATTTTTTATCTTAAAAAATAAAAAATCTATGATAACCAAATTTGGTAGGTAGGTTTACGATATAAAAGGTAAACTATACACCAAAATTAAGATTTCTGTTACAGGAAAAAAAAGTTATAATAAAATATTTTGTGCCAGATCATTTCTATGAAAATTCACTACCATAACGCACTTGCTGCGTCCAGACTTTTTTTAATGTGTTGTGGTGATTTGGGTTCTCAAAGTGTGCTTATTGAAATCCCTTCAAATTTTAACTTTAAATTATGAGTTAAATCTAAATATCTTCTGAACAAGAAAATTGTTTCACTTGGTAAATAGACTTTACACGAAATCCTACACACATTTTATTATTTCCATAATAAGAACATCACTATTAAATAAGAGAGGCTAATATAATAATAAGACTATAGAAATTCTCGTTGTGTGGGGAGATGTTATCATTTGTCAGGTCTAGTTTGTCGGTAAATCACCCTGTCACAATCTAAGCGACTGGGATTATTGGATTTACGGTTCCGCGTCGATCAGGGGTCTGACTTGCTCCCCTGTCGGGGATTTCCCCTGCTGCCTTACACGGCATCGTAACGCCCAATTCCACCGCGATCGTCATGACAACGAAATCGGAGCTCTCCCATCACCCCTTCGACATGGCGGATAAGGGCGGAGCCACACCACTGTCCCTAGGTTCTTCTGCCACTACCGTCACTCGCCCTTGCCAGCTCATGGTGAGATAGGATGTGCTGGGGTTTAAATACAGAACAAGAATCCGTTTTGGTTTTAGTTTTAAGTTTACTAAAAATACCTAATATTAATTGTTTTTCAACTTTAAATAAGAACCTCGGTGGTTCAGGGGTAAGAACGTGTGTCTCTGAACCGAAGGGTACTAGGTTCGATCCCAGGGTACTCATTTCACTTTTTCAGTACAAACATTAACATCAACCGAGGTTCTGGCATTGTATTTGAGCAAGTTGAATGTCTGCACGTTCCGCCCTTCGGAGGGGGCGTAAAGCCGTCGGCCCGTGTCCATGCGATGTTGGGCACGTTAAATATCACTATCCTCCTTACAGAAAGGCAGGGGTTCGGCAAAATTTCCAGGATAGTGAGGTGAAACTGCTCTCTGGAATTGATGATTGGCCAGAGTCGCGGAAATAGGCCGACGTTAAAGAAACAAAACACACACACACACAACTTTAAATATAAACTTTAATGTACTGAAAATATCCTTGTAATGTTGTTGTAATGTAAGGAGTCAATACCTATATAAAAGTCGGGACGCAGCAAGTGCGTTATGGAAGTGAATTTTCATAAAAATGTTTTTAATAGCAAATATGTCCCTTTAATGCAAGTAGGTAGGCATCAATTTGGCTACTGATATAGGTAAGCTATATAGTGGAGACAATGTACCATATTTTATCAAAATAACTTATTGTTTGAAAATATACAAAAGTTTTCCGAAAATAAACTTAAAGTGCTTCCGAGAAAACTGGTTTCGTAGCCAACGAACCTTAGGTTAATAGCAAATTGAGTTATCAAAATTAGAAGCATTTAATGCAAATTCACTATCAAAACGTAGTTACTGCGCTTCGATGTTTTTTCTTACAAACATGCATCATATTTCGATAGAAAATGCAAAAATGCAATAATACAAGGAATGTTCGAAAAAAAAAATGTAGGTATCACCAACGACTTATGGGCCACCTGTGGTTGTCAAAATAATTTTATAAGATGCAGCTCAAGACACCCTATAATTATCGTATACAATTTTTTCACGTATCTTGTATAATAACAATTATATTTACTGTAGAAATGCGTCAGCGTATAGGTGTATTACGTAAACAGATAAAATTGAAACTAAACTCGGATATGGAATCTTTTTAAAATTCAAAAGTCGCGGTCTCCTCATTGACGAATTTTTTCTAGGAAAATTAGCTAAAAATTATAGACCGTTAAACCATAAACTTAACTAAAACTACTGCCGAAGCATCAGAGAAAGGGTCTATTTAAAATGAATTTTCTAGAACTATTTTAGTAAAATGAATGGTTGAAGCTGAAACTTAAGGGTTTGCAGAACACTCTTCTTGCGACATTTTCTTTACATAATCCGTATTTGTTTCAGGTACTTTGCCTAAATAATGCCAATTTTGACGTTTCACATCGCGACCAAGGGCGTAGATAAGGGAGGGGTAATGGGGGTAGTTACCCCCCCTAAGACCCAAGGAGAAAAAATTACTAATTCGGAATTTTTTAGGTAAAAAAATGAGAAAATCTCGAAATAAGTAAAACTCGTAAAAAATTTTTGTGAATATGCTTCTTGAACCTGCTATTTAGCAAATTTTTTAAACTTTTAAAAGAAAATGTGCTGAGAACTCAATTTGCTGTCTTTTAGATCTGCCAGAAGAAAGAAATATGAGCGCAGATAGATGATTCACAAGATTGTATGAAGAAATTGTCAAACTGCGCAATTAGTTAAATATTTCTATAAGGTTTCCTCACATAAACACTATAGACGTTTTACTAAGGTTTTAACCAAACTAACGTTCAAAAGGAAATCCCCCAGAGATATTATGACAACGGCATTTTCGTTTCTCTATTGAAGAACATCATGGAAGATCTCAAGTTTCACTTTAATTCTAAACAATTTTTTCCTAAAAATGAAAATATCATTCCTGCAGTTATAATACAAAAAATGACCACATTTCATCATCAGAAGAAAGTGTATCAAAATATTTGCTGGAATAAGAAAATCATAATAAATAATAGTCCAGATTTAGGCACAACTGAGTTTTTGTGTTAGAAAATAGAACAACAGTTCTCCAGGTGCTTGTTGAAGTTGTTGAAACTCTCAAATTATCTGACAAAGAAGTATTTCGTGATATAGGTACATCTCGGACTAAGATTTTTTGCAGGTTTGCCTGCCAGTGTGGAGTCTGCAGAAGTGTTTTTCCGCGTTAAGAACGTTTAAAATTTGATTCACCTTAAGAATAGGACAACACAGGTTAGGTGGACTAGCCTTCATGCATGAGGATCAGAGCGTTCCTATAAATGACAAAAAGGTTTTGGAGCGACTTGCAAAACAAAAGAAAAACAGAACCTTGGCATTACTCTGATTTCGAGTTTGATTTTTAATGAATTTTCGTAGAAAAAATTCACTAATGGAGAGATCGGGACTTTTGAATTTTGAAAAAAAATTTGCCAACTAGCGCGAACTAGGACTCCTAGAACCCATATCCGGGGTCAGTTTCAATTTTTACATGTTTTTTATATATATATATATATATATATATATATATATATATATATATATATATATATATATATATATATATATATATATATATATATATATATATATATATATATATATATATATATATATATATATATATATATATATATATATATATATATATATATATATATATAAGTAAACGATACACCAAAATCTAAATTTTTATGTTACAAGAAAAAAAGGTTTTAAAAAAAAATTTGGTTGCAGATAATTTCTATGAAAATTCACTACCATAACGCACTTGCTGCGTCCAGGCTTTTTAATTTTTTTAGTGCATTTTTATAGGAAAAATTCATACGGTAACTCAAAAAACAATGGTCCGATTTGGATGAAATTTGACAGGTACCTTCCTTTTGTAAGTGGGTTGGATAAGTTCGTTATCCAGAAAAATTGGATGAGGTTTTCCGAGAACGTTTTGGGTTTTCTTTCGAACATTTTTTTTATTTTCGAAAATAACAGACCTATGGTAACCAAATTTGTAATGTCGGGTTATGTTATAAAAATTAAATTATATACAAAACAGATCTATATGTTACAAGAAAAAAGTTTAAGTATTTAATAAAAAATGTTTGGTGCAGATCATTTCCATTAAAATTCAATACCATAACACACTTACTGCGTCCAGACTTTTGTTTTCTAATGTGGGAAATGTTTTTGCAATTTTTTGTCCAATTATTTTAATTCAATACATTTTTTAGTCTTTGTATTTGTAATTTTGTTTACCTTTGTATTTTTTGGAATACCCTCCCCAAGAAAAAAATCTATCTACGCCCTTGATCGCGACTTCGACGTTTTGAGGAAAACCCCGTTTTTTTTTTTCTTTAAATGCCCATAACTTTTTTGTATTTAAACTTACAAATATTAGAAGTTTAAGAAATAAAATAGATGATATAGAATTAATTGTAAATAATTTTGCTGACAAGCCAAATATACTTATATTTACAGAATCATAGCTTTATGCAAATTAAAGAAAATACTATAATCTTACAAACTCGAGGAGGTGGCATAATTGTTTACGTCGATGAAAAGTTTTCTTATACAGTTTAGTTAAATAAAGTAATAAATAAGTGAGACTGGTTAATTTTAAAATTTCATAACCTCAATATGAAGTTAATTGCTGTTTATAGACCACCAGATGTGAATTTTAATATTTTTATAAATGACCTGGAAAATACTATAAGGCAAGTAAAAAATGAGGCTGTATGCATAATTGGAGGCGTAAACATAAATTTATTAAATAATAAGAATGAAAAAGCTGAGTATGTGGACTTGTTAAGCACATACAGATTGGCGCATTGAAAACAAAACAGACCGATTTGCGTCCGGAGAATTTTTTTTTAAGAAACACTGAAATACGTCAATTTTAATATTGAGGGGGACATCTTTTGACATAAAACTCAACTTTGTCACATCAACCCATTAAGAGTGGTGATAACAACCCTTATATTTTAAATAGGGAACATGGTTTGAGTGTTACATCATCGAAAAGCTCTTTCTTTTCTGAATTCAGCGCATTATTTTTTTTGGAAGTTTTATTAACTCGTTTAAAAATTATTCACAGTTGGAGTTGCAAGAACGTATTTCATTCATTGTGATAAGAAATGCACTAATTAGTCAATTTTTCGTTAAAAAACTAAAAAACAAAACCAAACGTTCAAAAATGTTTATTCTGTTAAGTAAGTGTTCAAATTGTTGACCACCAGCTTCCATACAAAAGTACAAATTTTGTTCAAAACGAGCTCTGACATTCTGGAGCACTTGTGGAGTTATTAGACGGCATTCTTCAACAATGCGTCGTCGTAATTCTTCCAGAGACTCTGGTTCTGTTGCGAGAATTTTACTCTTTAAATGACCCCATAGAAAGAAGTCTAAAGGAGTTAAATCCGGTGATCTAGGGGGCCACTCAATAGCACCTCTACACCCAATCCATTGCTCTGGAAACTCTCTATTCAAAAACTCCCTAACACGTTGTGAAAAATTTGGAGGAGCTCCATCTTGTTGAAACACTAATTGATTTTCGTGATAGCGATCATCGTTTTCAACAATGTAAATTAGTAGACGGTAAACGATATCTTCTAGTAACTCCAAATACGTTTCGCCACTCAAATTGCCATCAAGAAAAATTGGTCGGATTAAACGGTCTCCAAAAATGCCAGTCCAGGCATTAAATTTCTGTGGAGTTTGAGTGTGGACTTCGTGAACATTTCTTGGATTATTATCTGCCCAATAACGACAATTATGACGATTGACTGTAGAGTTTAATAAAAACGTACACTCGTCTGAAAACAGATATTGAACAGAAAGTTCCCGTTATCAGCTATTCGTGCAGTCATAACTTCACAAAACTCCAGCCGCCGATCAAAAATCATCTTCATTCAGTTGTTGTACAAGATGAATTTTATACGGGTGAAATTTATGATGCTTCAATATTCGCTGAATAGTTCTTCTTTTGATTTTTGAAACAGTGGCCAATTTTCTCGTGCTCAAAGTTGGGTCTGCAGCAATTTGTCCTAAAACTTCAATCTCAGTAGTCTCATTTCTAACCGGAAATTCACGTTCAGGATCCCGTTTTTTGTTGGCTACTGAACCACTTTGTCGAAACTTTGCAACTAACTCCAAAATGTATTTTCTCCTAACATGTCTGTTCCGATGTCGTTCATTAAACAAATTTGCGGTACGGTTGGCACAGTCATCGTTTTTGAAAAAAAGAGTTAATGTTTCAACTCTTTCTTCTACAGAATACACCATTGTGAAACTAATTTTCGGTAGTAGTATCAAACCGACCGATAAACTGAAATAATAAACCGCATTTGTCTCATTCCGATAAGAAATGTTTTGATAGTCAATTTTTTGTTTACAAACCAACAAAACATTGACTATCAGCACATTTCTTATCGGAATGAGTGAAATGCGTTTTTGCATCTTCTACTGTGAATAATTTTTAAAGGAGTTGATAAAACTTACTAAAAAATTAGTGTGCTGAATTCAGAAAAGAAAGAGCTTTCAAATGATGTAACACTCGACTCATGTCCCCTATTTAAAATATAAAGGTTGTTATCACCACCCTTAAGGGGTTGATGTGGCAAAGTTGAGTTTTATGTCAAAACATGTCCCCCTCAATATTAACATTGACGTGTTTCAGCGCTCAATTTTCCCGAGTACACCCTATCTATCCTTAGTCGGCAAACCTTCCCTGATGACCCTAACAGCAACTAGAGGCACAGAGACGACAGTGGCACTCCTGGAATAGTTGACAACAGCAGCGACCAGCGGCATACAAAATTGGTATCCCCGTGACAGTTGTCATCGAGCGTCACGAATCAAGTGAAGCAGCGACGAGAGAGCTCAACACTCAACCATTTCCATCTCAGCCAGCGTCCAGTAAGGACGTTCAAGACAGGCTGAACCGTGAGCGGTAGTCAAGACACAGCATAATACTTACATGCTGTGGTCACCTCACAGTTAACTCCGTGCTCGTTCCAGCGGTTAGGGAGCATCACAGGAAGATCGCCTGACCCGCGGCACGGAGTCAAGAACCACGGTTGTCTTCATAGACACATGGACAGGTTCGTGAGCCCCATTGTAGGATAACCAATCTCTCTATGAGCGACGGACCCGTGCTTAGAAATCCATTCAACCACGGTATCAACACACCGCAGGTCTTCACAGTCGCCACCTAGACACGTGAAACACCTTGGCCCATTTGGACGAAGCCCCAGGTACCAGCGGCATCCTGAGCGTGTTGGGTACGGCAGCCACAACCTACCCAGCTCCAATTGTCCAATTGTAAGTCACCTTTTTTATTGTATCCTTATTAGATCACAACATTCGTTTCTCTGTATTTAACTTGGTAACCCATATTAAATTGTTATTACTTTTATCACGTGTATTCATAAATCTGCCCCACAATAAACAATTCGTCTGGTCCTTCACGAGTCTTAAACGGGTAATTAAACCACGATGCTAGTATTTATAAACTAGTAATGTTAATGCGCGCAATTTATTTTAAATCAAACATTTAAGTATTTGGCGGCATTACAGTTAACCCAGTCTGAACCGTACATTGTATGTAGAGAATCTATCATTAGCAAAATTAGAGGCCACATACATAACTTTCTCAGATGACAAAGTGATGTTGTATTCGCATGACTCCCAGAATTCATTGGAAAAAATAGTGAATGATAACTAGAAAACATATTACAGGTTATTAAGTAATAACTTGAAAATAAACTTAGATAAAACAGTGTACATAATGCTAGTGCACAGAAAGGTAAATACATAAAAGATATAGATATTAAAATAAATAATCAAAAAATTAAGCATGTAAATAACTATAAGGAGGTACCTTGGATTAACAATAGACAATAAGTTGAATTTTGGCGAACACTTAAATAATGTAAGGAAAAAATATCTAGTCTGACAGGGACCTTTAGAAGATGTAAATATTATTTAACTGAGAGATTGAAGAGACTAATATAATATTCATTAATAGAACCACATATGAGATATATGGTGGTTGTTTGGGCTACAGCGTCAAAAGTGAAATTACAACAATTACAGAGAACACAAAATCAGGTACTAAAAGTATTATATGGTCTAAACTGGGGGTTATCTAACAAAATGTTTCTATGGAACATTAAACTTCTTACAAATTCACAACCTTATAAAGCTGGAAGAAGGTAAATTAATGTATAAAATATGGAATAATAAAATAGAATGAACACTAAAGTGGCAAGGTGTGGTGAAGTGCATATGTATTCAACAAGGCAACAGGCAGACCCACGTGTAGTAACATCAAGAACAAATATAAAACTAAACAATGTGATTACGAGGAGCATAAAGTCATTTAGGACTATTCCAGAAGAACTCAGAAACATATGCATCAGATGCAAAGATTCACAATGAGACATCTATAAAATGGACAAAACATTTCCCAGTTATATAGTATATAGTTTCTGAAGTATCTACTTGACATGGATATACTTTAAATTGAGTTAACCTCAAAATCATATGTAATTTTATGTTATTAATTGTAGAACTTGCTACCAGTAGAAATGTACTGTTTTGAGTTCGTATATAAATAATATTTAAAAAAAAATTGAACCACGTTTTTATTATGGTGATCATGTAATCAAGGTTTCTGTTTATGTCCTGTGTGATTGTTATGTGTAAAATATCAAAACCGGTGAGATGTCTCACTTTTTGTGTGTTTCCTTGCTGGCAGATTTTTCACTTTGTTCAGCTTTCGGCTTTCAGTGGCCATAGTTTCTGAAGTCGATAGCCCTTAACAAGATATATATATATATATATATATATATATATATATATATATATATATATATATATGTATTATATATATATATATATATATATATATATATATATATATATATATATATATATATATATATATATATATATATATATATATATATATATATATATATATATATGGTGGCGCATTGAAAACGAAACAGATCGATTTGCATCCAGAGAAATTTCTTTTTTAAGAAACGCTGAAACATATCAATTTTAATATTGAGGCGGACATGTTTTGACATAAAACTCAACTTTGTCACATCAACCCCTTAGGGGTGGTGATAACAACCCTTATATTTTAAATAAGGAACATGGGTAGAGTGTTACATCATTTGAGAGCTCTTTCTTTTCTGAATTCAGCATACTATTTTTTTTGGAAGTTTTATCAACTCGTTTAAAAATTATTCACAGTTGAAAATGCAAAAACGCATTTCACTTATTCCGATAAGAAATGTGCTGATAGTCAATGTTTTGTTGGTTTGTAAACAAAAAATTGACTATCAGAACAGTTCTTATCGGAATGAGAGACATGCAGTTTATTATTTCAGTTTATCGGTCGGTTTGATACTTAATAGTACTACCGAAAATTAATTTCACAATGGTGTATTCTGTAGAAGAAAGAGTTGAAATAATTACTCTTTTTTTTCAAAAACGATGACTGTGCCAACCGTACCGCAAATTTGTTTAATGAACGACATCCGAACAGACGATACATTTTAAAGTTAGTTGCAAAGTTTCGACAAAGTGGTTCAGTAGCCAACAAAAAACGGGATCCTGAACCTGAATTTCCGGTTAGAAATGAGACTACTGAGATTGAAGTTTTATGACAAATTGCTGCAGACCCAACTTTGAGCACGAGAAAATTGGACACTGTTTCAAACATCAAAAGAAGAACTACTTATTCAGCGAATATTGAAGCATCATAAGTTTCACCCGTACAAAATTCATCTTGTACAACAACTGAATGAAGATGATTTTGATCGGCGGCTGGAGTTTTGTGAAGTTATGACTGCACGAATAGCTGATAACGGAAACTTTCGGTTCAATATCTGTTTTTCAGACGAGTGTATGTTTTTATTAAACTCTACAGTCAATCGTCATAATTGTCGTTATTGTGCCAATAATAATCCAAGAAATATTTCACGAAGTCCACACTCAAACGCCACAGAAATTTAATGTCTGGACTGGCATTTTTGGAGACCGTTTAATCGGACCAATTTTTGTTGATGGCAATTTGAGTGGCGAAACGTATTTGGAGTTACTAGAATATCTCGTTTACCCTCTACTAATTGGCAATTATGATCGCTATCAAAAAATAAATTAGTGTTTCAACAAGATGGAGCTCTTCCTCATTTTTGACAACGTGTTAGAGAGTTTTTGAACAGAGAGCTTCCAGAGCAATGGATTGGGTGTAGAGGTGCTATTGAGTGGCCCCCTAGATCACCAGATTTAACTCCTTTAGACTTATTTCTATGGGGCCATTTAAAGAGTAGAATTTTCGCAAGAGAACCGGAGTCTCTGGAGGAATTACGACGACGCATTGTTGAAGAATGCCGTCTAATAACTCCACAAATGCTCCAGAATGTCAGGGCTCGTTTTGAACAAAATTTGTACTTTTGTATGGAAGCTGGTGGTCAACAATTTGAACACTTACTTAACTGAATAAACATTTTTGAACGCTTGGTTTTGTTTTTTAGTTTTTTTTTAACGAAAAATTGGCTAATTAGTCCATTTCTTATCAAAATGAATGAAATATGTTCTTGCAACTCCAACTGTGAATAATTTTTAAACGAGTTGATAAAACTTCCAAAAAAATTAGTGTGCTGAATTCAGAAAAGAAAGAGCTTTCAAATGATGTAACACTCGACCCATATTCCCTATTTAAAATATAAGGGTTGTTATCACCACCCTTAAGGGGTTGATGTGACAAAGTTGAGTTTTATGTCAAACATGTCCCTCACAACATTAAAATTGACGTGTTTCAGCGTTTCTAAAAAAAAATTATCTGGGCGAAAATCGGTCTGCTTCGTTTTTAATGCACCACCCTATATATATATATATATATATATATATATATATATATATATATATATATATATATATATATATATATATATAGGTATGTTGAGGAAAGTTGATAGAAATTACATAATCATTCTAGAAATTAGATAATATACACAATGTTTGTTTAAAAATAAAAATATTAACGTCGAATTATCCCGTATACCTACTTATGTAACATTATATTGTGGTTTCCAACTTAATTCAAAATGAGCTATGTACTTAAAAAAGTTCGGGACGCAGCAAGTGCGTTATGGTAGTGAATTTTTATTAAATGCTTCAAATTTGAAAAACTCAAGTTTTTTAAAACTTAGAACGTTTAATTTTGATATGTGGTAAGGTATTTCCCAAGGCAAGATACCCACCAAATTTCAATAAAATAGCTTTGTAGTTTTCGGAGATTTTTTTTTTTCAAAAAAAAAAAACTCAATTTTCTATAAACTTAGAAAGTTGAATTTTGGTACGTAGTAAGGTCTCGCCCAAGGCAACATATCCATTAAATTTTATTAAAACAGCTGTGTAATTTTTGGAGAAAATAATTTTTTCGAAAGAAATCTAAAATTTTTTTGGAAAACCCTGTCCGATTTTCCTGGCTAACGAACTCATCCAAGTCATTAATAAAAGAAAGGCACTTGCCGAGTTTAATCGAATTCGGTTAATTATTTTTTGAGTTATCGCATGGATATATATATATATATATATATATATATATATATATATATATATATATATATATATATATATATATATATATATATATATATATATATATATATATATATATATAATATATATATATATATATATATATATATATATATATATATATATATATATATATACATATAAAGTCTGAAATTGACCTCGGATTTGGGTTCCGGGGGTCCTAAATAGCGCTCATTTGAAGAAATTTTTTCAAAATTCGAAAGTCGGGATCTCCTCATTAGTGAATTTATATATATATATATATATATATATATATATATATATATATATATATATATATATATAAATTCACTAATGAGGAGATCCCGACTTTCGAACAGCGCTCATTTGAAGAAATTTTTTCAAAATTCGAAAGTCGGGATCTCCTCATTAGTGAATTTATATATATATATATATATATATATATATATATATATATATATATATATATATAAATTCACTAATGAGGAGATCCCGACTTTCGAATTTTGAAAAAATTTCTTCAAATGAGCGCTATTTAGGACCCCCGGAACCCAAATCCGAGGTCAGTTTCAGACTTTATATGTATATATATATATATATATATATATATATATATATATATATATATATATATATATATATATATATATATATATATATATATATATATATCCATGCGATAACTCAAAAAATAATTAACCGAATTCGATTAAACTCGGCAAGTGCCTTTCTTTTATTAATGACTTGGATGAGTTCGTTAGCCAGGAAAATCGGACAGGGTTTTCCAAAAAAATTTTAGATTTCTTTCGAAAAAATTATTTTCTCCAAAAATTACACAGCTGTTTTAATAAAATTTAATGGATATGTTGCCTTGGGCGAGACCTTACTACGTACCAAAATTCAACTTTCTAAGTTTATAGAAAATTGAGTTTTTTTTTTTTGAAAAAAAAAAATCTCCGAAAACTACAAAGCTATTTTATTGAAATTTGGTGGGTATCTTGCCTTGGGAAATACCTTACCACATATCAAAATTAAACGTTCTAAGTTTTAAAAAACTTGAGTTTTTCAAATTTGAAGCATTTAATAAAAATTCACTACCATAACGCACTTGCTGCGTCCCGAACTTTTTTAAGTACATAGCTCATTTTGAATTAAGTTGGAAACCACAATATAATGTTACATAAGTAGGTATACGGGATAATTCGACGTTAATATTTTTATTTTTAAACAAACATTGTGTATATTATCTAATTTCTAGAATGATTATGTAATTTCTATCAACTTTCCTCAACATACCTATATATATATATATATATATATATATATATATATATATATATATATATATATATATATATATATATATATATAGGGTGGTGCATTAAAAACGAAGCAGACCGATTTTCGCCCAGATAATTTTTTTTTAGAAACGCTGAAACACGTCAATTTTAATGTTGTGAGGGACATGTTTGACATAAAACTCAACTTTGTCACATCAACCCCTTAAGGGTGGTGATAACAACCCTTATATTTTAAATAGGGAATATGGGTCGAGTGTTACATCATTTGAAAGCTCTTTCTTTTCTGAATTCAGCACACTAATTTTTTTGGAAGTTTTATCAACTCGTTTAAAAATTATTCACAGTTGGAGTTGCAAGAACATATTTCATTCATTTTGATAAGAAATGGACTAATTAGCCAATTTTTCGTTAAAAAAAAACTAAAAAACAAAACCAAGCGTTCAAAAATGTTTATTCAGTTAAGTAAGTGTTCAAATTGTTGACCACCAGCTTCCATACAAAAGTACAAATTTTGTTCAAAACGAGCCCTGACATTCTGGAGCATTTGTGGAGTTATTAGACGGCATTCTTCAACAATGCGTCGTCGTAATTCCTCCAGAGACTCCGGTTCTCTTGCGAAAATTCTACTCTTTAAATGGCCCCATAGAAATAAGTCTAAAGGAGTTAAATCTGGTGATCTAGGGGGGCACTCAATAGCACCTCTACACCCAATCCATTGCTCTGGAAGCTCTCTGTTCAAAAACTCTCTAACACGTTGTCAAAAATGAGGAAGAGCTCCATCTTGTTGAAACACTAATTTATTTTTTGATAGCGATCATAATTGCCAATTAGTAGAGGGTAAACGAGATATTCTAGTAACTCCAAATACGTTTCGCCACTCAAATTGCCATCAACAAAAATTGGTCCGATTAAACGGTCTCCAAAAATGCCAGTCCAGACATTAAATTTCTGTGGCGTTTGAGTCTGGACTTCGTGAAATATTTCTTGGATTATTATTGGCACAATAACGACAATTATGACGATTGACTGTAGAGTTTAATAAAAACATACACTCGTCTGAAAAACAGATATTGAACCGAAAGTTTCCGTTATCAGCTATTCGTGCAGTCATAACTTCACAAAACTCCAGCCGCCGATCAAAATCATCTTCATTCAGTTGTTGTACAAGATGAATTTTGTACGGGTGAAACTTATGATGCTTCAATATTCGCTGAATAAGTAGTTCTTCTTTTGATGTTTGAAACAGTGTCCAATTTTCTCGTGCTCAAAGTTGGGTCTGCAGCAATTTGTCATAAAACTTCAATCTCAGTAGTCTCATTTCTAACCGGAAATTCAGGTTCAGGATCCCGTTTTTTGTTGGCTACTGAACCACTTTGTCGAAACTTTGCAACTAACTTTAAAATGTATCTTCTGTTAAGATGTCTGTTCGGATGTCGTTCATTAAACAAATTTGCGGTACGGTTGGCACAGTCATCGTTTTTGAAAAAAAAGAGTAATTATTTCAACTCTTTCTTCTACAGAATACACCATTGTGAAATTAATTTTCGGTAGTACTATTAAGTATCAAACCGACCGATAAACTGAAATAATAAACTGCATGTCTCTCATTCCGATAAGAACTGTTCTGATAGTCAATTTTTTGTTTACAAACCAACAAAACATTGACTATCAGCACATTTCTTATCGGAATAAGTGAAATGCGTTTTTGCATTTTCAACTGTGAATAATTTTTAAACGAGTTGATAAAACTTCCAAAAAAAATAGTATGCTGAATTTAGAAAAGAAAGAGCTCTCAAATGATGTAACACTCTACCCATGTTCCTTATTTAAAATATAAGGGTTGTTATCACCACCCCTAAGGGGTTGATGTGACAAAGTTGAGTTTTATGTCAAAACATGTCCGCCTCAATATTAAAATTGATATGTTTCAGCGTTTCTTAAAAAAGAAATTTCTCTGGATGCAAATCGATCTGTTTCGTTTTCAATGCGCCACCATATATATATATATATATATATATATATATATATATATATATATATATATATATATATATATATATATACATACATATATATATATATATATATATATATATATATATATATATATATATATATATATATATATATATATCTTGTTAAGGGCTATCGACTTCAGAAACTATGGCCACTGAAAGCCGAAAGCTGAACAAAGTGAAAAATCTGCCAGCAAGGAAACACACAAAAAGTGAGACATCTCACCGGTTTTGATATTTTACACATAACAATCACACAGGACATAAACAGAAACCTTGATTACATGATCACCATAATAAAAACGTGGTTCAATTTTTTTTTAAATATTATTTATATACGAACTCAAAACAGTACATTTCTACTGGTAGCAAGTTCTACAATTAATAACATAAAATTACATATGATTTTGAGGTTAACTCAATTTAAAGTATATCCATGTCAAGTAGATACTTCAGAAACTATATACTATATAACTGGGAAATGTTTTGTCCATTTTATAGATGTCTCATTGTGAATCTTTGCATCTGATGCATATGTTTCTGAGTTCTTCTGGAATAGTCCTAAATGACTTTATGCTCCTCGTAATCACATTGTTTAGTTTTATATTTGTTCTTGATGTTACTACACGTGGGTCTGCCTGTTGCCTTGTTGAATACATATGCACTTCACCACACCTTGCCACTTTAGTGTTCATTCTATTTTATTATTCCATATTTTATACATTAATTTACCTTCTTCCAGCTTTATAAGGTTGTGAATTTGTAAGAAGTTTAATGTTCCATAGAAACATTTTGTTAGATAACCCCCAGTTTAGACCATATAATACTTTTAGTACCTGATTTTGTGTTCTCTGTAATTGTTGTAATTTCACTTTTGACGCTGTAGCCCAAACAACCACCATATATCTCATATGTGGTTCTATTAATGAATATTATATTAGTCTCTTCAATCTCTCAGTTAAATAATATTTACATCTTCTAAAGGTCCCTGTCAGACTAGATATTTTTTCCTTACATTATTTAAGTGTTCGCCAAAATTCAACTTATTGTCTATTGTTAATCCAAGGTACCTCCTTATAGTTATTTACATGCTTAATTTTTTGATTATTTATTTTAATATCTATATCTTTTATGTATTTACCTTTCTGTGCACTAGCATTATGTACACTGTTTTATCTAAGTTTATTTTCAAGTTATTACTTAATAACCTGTAATATGTTTTCTAGTTATCATTCACTATTTTTTCCAATGAATTCTGGGAGTCATGCGAATACAACATCACTTTGTCATCTGAGAAAGTTATGTATGTGGCCTCTAATTTTGCTAATGATAGATTCTCTACATACAATGTACGGTTCAGACTGGGTTAACTGTAATGCCGCCAAATACTTAAATGTTTGATTTAAAATAAATTGCGCGCATTAACATTACTAGTTTATAAATACTAGCATCGTGGTTTAATTACCCGTTTAAGACTCGTGAAGGACCAGACGAATTGTTTATTGTGGGGCAGATTTATGAATACACGTGATAAAAGTAATAACAATTTAATATGGGTTACCAAGTTAAATACAGAGAAACGAATGTTGTGATCTAATAAGGATACAATAAAAAAGGTGACTTACAATTGGACAATTGGAGCTGGGTAGGTTGTGGCTGCCGTACCCAACACGCTCAGGATGCCGCTGGTACCTGGGGCTTCGTCCAAATGGGCCAAGGTGTTTCACGTGTCTAGGTGGCGACTGTGAAGACCTGCGGTGTGTTGATACCGTGGTTGAATGGATTTCTAAGCACGGGTCCGTCGCTCATAGAGAGATTGGTTATCCTACAATGGGGCTCACGAACCTGTCCATGTGTCTATGAAGACAACCGTGGTTCTTGACTCCGTGCCGCGGGTCAGGCGATCTTCCTGTGATGCTCCCTAACCGCTGGAACGAGCACGGAGTTAACTGTGAGGTGACCACAGCATGTAAGTATTATGCTGTGTCTTAGAACGTTTAATTTTGATATGTGGTAAGGTATTTCCCAAGGCAAGATACCCACCAAATTTCAATAAAATAGCTTTGTAGTTTTCGGAGATTTTTTTTTTTCAAAAAAAAAACTCAATTTTCTATAAACTTAGAAAGTTGAATTTTGGTACGTAGTAAGGTCTCGCCCAAGGCAACATATCCATTAAATTTTATTAAAACAGCTGTGTAATTTTTGGAGAAAATAATTTTTTCGAAAGAAATCTAAAATTTTTTTGGAAAACCCTGTCCGATTTTCCTGGCTAACGAACTCATCCAAGTCATTAATAAAAGAAAGGCACTTGCCGAGTTTAATCGAATTCGGTTAATTATTTTTTGAGTTATCGCATGGATATATATATATATATATATATATATATATATATATATATATATATATATATATATATACATATATATATATATATATATATATATATATATATATATATATATATATATATATATATATATATATACATATAAAGTCTGAAACTGACCTCGGATTTGGGTTCCGGGGGTCCTAAATAGCGCTCATTTGAAGAAATTTTTTCAAAATTCGAAAGTCGGGATCTCCTCATTAGTGAATTTATATATATATATATATATATATATATATATATATATATATATATATATATATATATATATATATAAACATAAAGTCTGAAACAGACCCCGGATATGGGTTCTAAGGGTCCTAGTTCGCGCTCATTTGAAAACATGTTTGCAAAGTCTCACCTCTCTATTGGTGAATTTTTTAAAATAGAAATTCAGTAAAAAGCTAGAAGTAGGTAGGTATGGTAGACCACAAACACACGACACATCGGCTCAAAAAGATGAAAAATATTTAGGATTCGGTAACGTCGGATGCAACCCGCATCTTTTATTGCGCAGATATTATTATACATATTACATTATTTTTTGGAAAACGAAGAAGCTGAATTCTTAGTAATTTTTTTGTTGTTGTTTTCAAAATCAATTAATAGAGTATTACAATTCATCATTAACCAACTAAGTCAGTTGGAGTAGTTGATAGTAGGTGATTTAGTAGACCGTCAACGCAAGGGTAAACCTGATAAGAACCAGTTCGGTGCCGCAATATTTAATTTAAACATGGCCGCCCTTCTTTCAGTCAAACCGATGTTGACTCCGTTTCATTCTCGACAATAATAAGATTTATATTCCGGAGTCCGGAGCTCGTTCAATACCGACACGGCACAATCCGGGTTGTCTGTTTGGAATCTCCTAACACGTCTTCGTGCTTTGTCGTGCAGTGTGATCAGCCTTCTCTATTCTCTATGCTCTCTCTGTGCTCCTCTCGAAATATAATACCTCCTTACAAAACACTCAAACTCTCCGTGAAGTCAGCAAACTACCTCAAGCACAAGACCTTAAAACATACAAGGTATATAATTTGCTGATTGTTGTTGCCCTTACTTGGTGAAACTTGTCCATACTACATACAGACTTGGAGACTACTTCTCTGGCTTCACTGTTGGTTTTTGTAGGTGAAGGACGTAGTCAGCGCGTGAGCTACCTGGAGCAAGTTGCCCTTCGAATTCTGGAAGTTCTAGGATGTTCTTCAATGCTTCTGTGACTATAGTTTCGCTGCTTGACAGCATTTTCAGACAGATTTATTTGTAGTTGTCATGATTTCGTACTAATTCAATTTTAATCTGTCTGAAAATGCTGTCAAACAGCGAAACTATAGTCACAGAAGCATTGAAGAACATCCTAGAACTTCCAGAATTCGAAGGGCCACTTGCTCCAGTTAGCTCACGCGCTGGCTACGTCCTTCACATACAAAAACCAACAGTGAAGCCAGAGAAGTAGTCTCCAAGTCTGTATGCATATAATTTGAAACCCTTACAACTGGCAAATACAATTTGGAGAACCCAATTAATCACAATACAGTTTTTAGACCTGATGATCGTTTCGCTAGCAAAATTAGCGTCATCGGAGGGATGAATGAACTCATCACAGGTTCCAATCTTCACTCATCCTTACAACTGAAAAGAGATAACTAAGCTTGCAAAGTTCCAGTTTCTAATTTATTTAAGTCTAAGAAAATAAGATTATTTACAAGAGTTAAGAAAAATATTCTAAACCTAAGCAGGTAGGGGAGAGCCGGGTAGTGCCGCCCGCCGGGTAATGCCGCTCACCTGAATATATCCATTACTACTCATTTCATGATTGCGCCATCTAGTGTAGAACTTCCGTATCAACTTTATAAGGTGTGTTGTAGTCAGGGGCGTGCGGTGACATGTTAAATAAGGGAAGCAATTTTCAGAAACTTACTTATTTAAGTGTAACTCAATTCTTCTGTCGATTTTGGCAAATTCGTTAATAATGTCATAAAACTGTGGATTCTGGGACATTTCCTCGACGAAGTTATTTTCAATTGACAAAATTGAAATTTGGGAACGTCTTTCCTGTCCTGTTGAATTCCTAACAAAACTCTTGATACGTTTCAATGTAGAACAATTTCGTTCTACAGACGCACTAGTAGTAGGAATTGTTAATACTAATTCACATAATTTGAACGCTTCAGAATATGCATTTTCCAATTTTGATTCTTTTAAGAAAGTTAAAGGTTCACTCGCGTTGGTTTTTTGTCAATAACATCGGTTTCATAAATGACTGTAAGTTCTGATCGTAATAAGGCTTTGTCAAAATAATGTCCATAGTGGTGGAATAATGATTTGAATGAATCTTCTAGGAAAGGTATGCCTACAAATCCTCCAAAATTACACAATTCAAGAAACTTCAGGTCACTGAAATGATAAAATCTGCAGTTAATTTGCTGCTGAATTTGATCTATGATTTTGTAGAAAAGGCGGCGATAAGAAGTTTGAAGGTCTCCCACATTTTCAGTGCGCACACGCTTTCTTCGTGGCTCACTTTTCCTAATTCCATTGTTTTTTCCAGAACTTATCAAATTCATTCCTTTTTTGAATTATAATGGATTTAAATTCACTAATTTTTTTCAGGCAAAAACCAATGTCATTTGTTTTACATTGCAATATGTTAAATACATTATCTGAAAAGGGAAACATTTCCGGAAATATATTAAGTAAAAAATTAAAATTAAAGCCTCTTTTCAAACCATCCAAAAATCCTCTAGAACTATTTATTGTTTCTGCATCCCAATTTTTGCTATTTTCTATTATGTTTTCAAACAGTTCAATTAACGATTCACGGTGTTCAAATATAGTTCTCACAAGTCTGCCGTTGTAGTTCCATCGGGTTGCAGCTACTTTGGGTAAACGTTTTTTAACAATTGAGTCTTAAGTAGGGCGCAAATTGAGACACGTATAGCACGTGTGACGTGGCGTGACGCGAGAGACACGACGCGTGCGTACCACACGTGCTGCGCGGTGATCCGCAAATTGGGACGCAGTTATCACTCGCCACTGCCGCATGTTACACGAAGAAAACATTTTTTTTAAAATTATTCTGAATCAGAATAACTCGCTACCGCCGCATAGAAATGTCCGATACACGTACAAATCAATTTTTATTATTAAACATAAGTTCTGAATCGGAATCAGACGATGCTGAAGAGGAAATTTTGTTCTGTTTCTTGATGAAAACTAAATTTAAATCACCTAATAAATACATTCTATCAGAGAGAAAAAGGAGTGGACAGTTTAAAATTACAACTATGATGAGCGATGCTGATTTTACCAATTACTTTCGCATGAATCGCAGACAGTTTTCTGAAGTCCATGAGATGATTCGACAAGACATTGACTCAACTGGATGTAATGCTCAAAAGCCTATAGCAACTGAAGAAAAACTTGCAGTTTTCATGAGGTAAGTAATAATCAAATTCATAATTAAGTTATTTTTTTTTATTACACTATGTAATCAATCAATGACTGTTAAATTGGCTTACATAGTCTGCCAAACTGGAATTTCCAGCCTGATCCAAATCGTGCAGGTTTCTAGGTTGTTCTTGTTGTTGTTGTTGTTGTTGCTGTTGAGAACAGAAGATCAAACTCTGGGAATCTGACCAAGCATGGGGCGACGGAAACGGAGGGCTTACACCTGAATGTGAAGAAGTGGAGTGTGATGTCGAAGGTGGCAGCCTTGGGATGTTCATAATTTCCTCTTCTGCTTCTGACACAGCCTGGAAAACTTGGCTCCTCACCCTATGCTGGTAATTGGATGGCATTTTTCTTGTCAGCTGGTACATAGAGAAGAAAAAATTATACAGAGGGTCATCTTGCAGATTTCCCCTTGATTCCAATTTTCTTCTTTCTTCCGCCCGTTGTTTGGATCTCTCATCTCGCTGCTGTAGAGATCGCTTAAATAAAGATTGCAAATCGTCCTGCTTTCTGCGTTTTGGCTGTTTGCTGTTGGTCACTGGAGTTTGAGATAATGTGCTAGTCCTTTTCCTTGTTCCATCAATGGTGTCTCCATCATCAACATCAGCATTGATTGATTGTTCATTCGTGTCAATTTCGTGTGAATTATCCTCTTCTGCATTTTCATTGCTTATGGTTACTGCAGGTGAAAGTTGTGATTCGTCATCGCTATCGTTGACGTTTCCTTCACGTTGTCCAGTGGACATAAAATCTTCCAAAAACGTCATTTGCTTTTGAAACCGCCAAAGCTTAATGTTTTCTGAGGCAGCACCACTTTTAACATATTTCATTTGTCGCCGTCGTGCGTCTCGATAGGAGTTTCTCAATTTAAGCCATGTAGTTTTCGCCTCTTCCCCTGAAACAAAATCCAATAAAAGAAAGAAATAAGGGAATATTTTATTATAAATACATTTTTAATAATTTTTATTTTAACAATAATTATTGTTCTCTGAGAAACCGATATTTTACAATATAATATTTATTAATTAATTTTGTTTTGTTTCAGATATTTGGCTTCTGGAGACACCTACAAAAGTATTTCTTATAACTATCTGTTGGGAGATCGCACAGTGTCTAATATTGTCCAAGAAGTAGCTGTCGCTATATGGAATAAGATGCAAACGATATATTTACCCGAACCCACAACAGAAACATGGAAATCTATAGCTTCACGGTTTGAGCAAAGATGGCAATTCCCACATTGCATTGGAGCTCTCGACGGAAAACATATTGTGATTAAAAAGCCAAATAAAAGCGGATCGTCATACTTTAATTATAAACATACATTCTCCATCGTTTTGATGGCTACAGTTGACGCGGACTACAAATTCATCACAGTTGATGTTGGAGCTATGGGAAGATTCAGCGATGGGAATATATTTGCTAGTAGTGCTTTGGGCAGGAAAATGAGAAAACACACTTTATTACTTCCATCTCCTGAACGAATACCTACGATTTCTGATCCTGTACCCTACGTTTTTGTGGGAGATGAGGCTTTTCCTTTATCGGAAAATCTTATGAGACCATATCCCAGGAGGCATGTAACAGGAAATTATGAACACCAAGTTTTCAACGCACGCCTTTCTAGAGCAAGACAAACTGTTGAATGTGCCTTCGGTGTACTATCATCACGGTTTCGGGTGTTTAGGAGGCCGTTTGAAACTAAAGTGGAAACGGTGAGAGATGTTGTAAAAGCCGCTTGCGTTTTGCATAATTATTTACGATCTTCAACAGTCATACCAGAAGATGTAAATGAAATCGAACAGTTGCCGCAAACTCAGTTACTTCACGTACAAGGGAGCAGAGTGAGGAATTCATCAGCTGCTTTCAGAGTGAGGCAAAATTTCACTGAATATTTTAATAATTGGGGAGCAGTTCCGTGGCAACATCAATCCGTTATTCAAGGAAATTATTAACAATATAATATGATTTTTTTATTTTTTTCCTTTTTATCTCAGCTTCAGTTTTTGGTATAGGTACGTTAGAAAATAGGCTATTTATTATAATAATGATGGCAAACAACCTATGTTAAGATAATACTAAATAATATGTTATGATAAAGATATTTAATTTTGATATTACTAATAAATAATGGAAATAAATTTGTGTACTTACCGTCTTTCATATTCAAATCCTTTGCCAGTTCATTCCAAATCCGATTCTTGTATTTTGTTTTCATGTAATTTTCATGCTTTGTGTCGTAAAGCACTCTATGCTCCCTCACCGCCTCAATTAATTTTTCTTCTGTCATGATTTTTTTACAAACAAATGTAAACAAGAAAACGAAAAACTAAAATATTTACTATTGCACAACAAGTTGTGACACGTGTGGCACGTAAAACTGTGTCTCGACCACTGCGCCGCACTGACGCGTGTGGCGCGACATCGCGTCATGTACCCAACCTGCGCTGTTTCATTGAATCCTATAGGTTACAAAAACACGCGCTGTGCTGCGTCACGTCACACGTGCTATACGTGTCTCAATTTGCGCCTAGCCTAGGCTTGTGTGCGCTTCATAGATTTGGAAAAAAAGCAGCCATTCCACTTAGGGTAGCAAAAAACACCTTACATTCTTTAATATGATTTATGGGATAAAATTAAATTTAATTTATGAGCACAACAGTGTATAAATAGAGCACTGTAAAACGTTTCCCGCACTTTAGCTTGAAGACCTCCTAAATCTTCGGCAATAACAGCAGCCCCATCATACCTTTGGGCAATTAATTTATTATCAGTCTCCTCAATATCTTTCATAATATTAACCACAATTTTATACAGAGCGTTTGCGGTACGATCTTCTGTCACATTTTTAAAGCCTAAAAATCTTTCTTGCTTCCATCCATTTTTACATAGCGTATTACTACAGATAGTTGACTTAAATTAGTTACCTCGGTTGTTTTATCTAGAACAACAGCAATGAAACGAGTCTGTTTAATTTCAGATTTAATTATGTTCAAAATAATAGTGGCAGCAGCCGCAATTAAGTCATTCTAAATGCGATTTGATGTCCTGCGAAAAACGTTAGACTGTTCTAAGTGATTTTTAAACAAATGTCGTATTTGGCTATTAAAGAAACTGGGTCTTGAAAGTTTCCTCTATTTGCAGATGTAGTTGTTTCGTCATGACCCCTGAACCCCAATTCATGCTGACCAAGAAAATGCACAACATCGATAAGTCTTTTTAATATGTTTCTGTTTTTATCAACCAGTTCAGTGTGTTGGCGATGACTAATTTCTATCTGCTTGTCAACGGCGTGTTCAATTCGCGTTTTTTCCAAAGACACTTAATTTTAAAATGGTCTGTAAATGCGATTTAGACATAACATGTCTTTTTACTACTTTATGTAGATTGTTCAAGTCGGAAAACCCACTTTTATTCCACACCCCCTTTTCAGTCACAAATACCAGGCCAACAAAACAGTTTATTCCTGTTAACCATTTATATTGTTTATAAGTTTTTTCCGCGTTGAAATGTCGAATACATGTTTCATACTTGTATTTAAGTTTTTTAGAGTAGGTTTCGGCCTACCTTTATTAATAATAGCAAGTTTTTCAGCAAACGATAAAGCTGAAAATCCTTTGGTTATCAAAAAACACACGACACAATCACAGTTATCATTACCACTTGTTCGTAAAGTTTGTAAATTCTCAACCCCACCGACGCCGCTGTTAAAAGCTGATCTAGTTGCAGCCATATTAATAATCATAAAATGCCAATGTATTTAACTTAGTCAACTGCTTATATATACGAAATAATCAGAGACATTCACGTTGTACGTGCATCGGGTTTTCCAACACGCTCTACATGTTGAAATACACGTACATTGCGTCGAGCATCGAGCAAGGGTTTCTCATTATGTGGCCTGCTGACTACGTGTAGTTAACTGAAGTCATTGCATCCACTCCTAGTATCAGGTTCATGCTGTTGGTTGGCGGTCCCGTTTACTCTGACGACGTCCTTGCTAAGAACGCAGAGCGCATATACAAGTACAGTATGATGCATAATAAATAATTATGTGTGAGCTTGCGAATTAAAAATTGTAATAGATAAATTAGTTTTAGAATTATGCTTCCCTTGCTTCCATGGACCGCACGCCACTAGTTGTAGTATATAGAACTCTACAAATCAACTTCTCTTCGAATTATTAAAACTAGTTCTTTCGGGAGGTGACTGTTAGAGGATATTGGTCATCTGAAATAAGCCGTAAGTAGAACAAATTATCACCAATGATTATCTTTTCAAAATAGAACGATAGCTAATTTTGTGCTGTTTATTGTATCAGTAAGTTTTCGCAAATATCCCAATTATTTGTCTAAAAATTGATTATTCTAACCTAAAAGTCTTTTGTGGGTATTGGCGCCCAAGGTGGCCGACAATACCCGCATGGGCGGTACTACCAGCAAATTTGAATCTAAATTCACCTTGTCTTCAACAGATGCCAAAAATAAGATTTCGCACCACTACTAAAGGTTCCTGGACACCGAATGTATAGAAAGGGATATTGGAGCTGTTCATAACGACAAAGAGAAGAGAGCAAGTGCCAGGGAATATGGCACTTATAATTGTTTCGAATATTTAGAATATTTAATAGAACAGCATTTCTTTGTATATAGGTATACCTTATTCTACATTGAAGGACCGTTTAAAGAATGGGAACACATAAAAAGCTCTACTTGGCCGTAAATGCACATTCAGTCCAGCTGAAGAAAATGAGATTGTGCAACGTTGCATTTATTTAGCGAATATGTTTTATGGTTTAACACCTCGTGACTTTAGAAAAATCATCTATGAATATGCTGAAGCAAATGGAATCGCTCATAGATTCAACAAAGACAAAAAAATTGCTGGCAAAGACTGGTTTGCTGCTTTCATGAAGAGACACCCAGAAGTAAGCCTGAGAAAACCAGAAGCAACCAGCATCGGACGAATATCTGGATTCAATGAAAGTAGTGTTGGGCTATTTTACAAAAACCTGTCACAAGTACTAGAGAAGTATCTTGTTTCACCACATCGTATTTACAATGTTGACGAGACGGGAATTAGCACTGTTCAAGTTTCAACTAAGATCATTGCTCCAAAAGGCGTCAAGCAACTGGGAAAAACTGTTAGTTATGAAAGAGGTAGGAATATTACAGTATGCGCTGCTATAAGTTCATCGGGGTCTTACATACCGCCTATGTTCATATTTCCTCGAGCAATTGAAACAAAATGGGCCAGCTGGTGCCTTATATACTTGTTCGCAAAAGGGGTGGATAACAGAAGAACTCTTTCTGGAGTGGCTTCATCATTTCAAAACTAATTCAAGTTGCTCCGTAGATAACCCAGTTATGCTTGTTTTATACAATCATAATAGCCATTGCTCCCTATCTGCATATCAATTTTGTCGTGATAATGGTATAGTGATGGTGTCGTTTCCTCCTCATACTAGCCACAGACTCCAGCCTCTAGATCTAACTGTTTTAGGCCCGTTGAAGAGAGCATATTCCAATGAATGTTCTACATTTATGCGGCAGTATCCACATCGGAAAATCACTCCATTTGATGTTGCAGGTATATTAATGCGGCTTATGGCAAAATCGCATCTATAGAAAAAGCCCAGAACGGTACGCATCGAGCTTCGGTGGCTGTCTAATATTTTTGATAAGTTTAAGATTTTCTTTATCAATGTGGTGGTTATTATCCCAGATATGCTGTGCCACGTATGATTTGTCTACACTACCGTATCTCAGCTGTGCCAGATGTTCCCTGAATCTAGTCTCAATGATTCTCTTAGTCTGCCCAGCGTATTTAAGATCACAATCTTTACAATCTATCTCATATATACCCGACATTTCAGTGGAGTTATCTTTCGTATTTATCTTCGGTCTTACTATTCACAACTAAATCATTTGGTAACAGTGATGAAGTCGAAATAAACATCAATCAGCAAGATGCCTTCGTATGTCTGGCAGAGTCAGCTCTAATTATCGAAGGTGCTTTGGAACCTCTATCAGTACATAATGCTGATGGTGAGTGTTATATGTCAAATAATGGAGGAGCAGCTGTGTTTGAATCAGTAACCTATGAATTAAATAACAAGAACGTGGAACGAGTACGAGACCCGTACACCACAACAACCATCAAAAGACAGCTTTCGTTTGGTAAGAATGAAGCCAAAACTATTGGCAACTCTGATTTGAATGTATCGCCAGATCATATCACCTTAAACGACAACAAGTTTCAGATACTCCTACTTCTTTGGTTACTCTTCAGTTTCTTCCATCACTTTAAAGTAATTCTTTGTGGTAAACATATTTTCCGATTTACAAGAACTCGAACTGATGCCAACAGCTATTACAGTAGTAGCACAGCAAGATCGAAAATTACTGTAACCAACATGTTTTTAAAAGCAAAAGATGTATTTCCAAACGATAAACTGAAGTTGGAACTGGTGGATAAAATTGCAAAACATAACACATCTATATTTCTCGTATATCGCAAATGGGACATATATGAGCTACCTGCGCTTAGAGATAATAATAAAGATGTGTGGTCTGTTAAAACTGCAACAAAGTTAGAAAGACGTAGATATGTGATTATAGCATTTCAAACAGATCGAAAACGCAACGCAAGCAACAAAGGCGACTTTTTCGACAATATTGGTATAGTAGATCTATGAGTGTTCCTAAATTCAGAATGCTACCTTTATAAATCTATGAACATGGATTTTGAAAATCTAAATATGCTGAAGTCTACCACATGTACACAGATTTTCAAAAAAGTGTTTGTTATAAAAACATGCCGGAGCCTCTCTTTAATTATGATGAGTTTAAAGACCGTGCTCTATTTGTAATCGACTGTCAGCACCAGAATGGACCAGTCAAGTTGTCAACAGTGGCCATTAAAGTAGAGTTTATGAGCAAAGACAATTCTCCAAATATAACCAAAGCTTTTTTTTTGTTCCCTCAGGGCTCGTCCGCGGCCTTGCCGCCCCGATAGCACCGCAACCCTCGGTTGATTGTGCATACCCTTAGTCTTACTCCACCCATTCCAAAATCACTGTGCCTTGAACTAGTCTGCACAGCGATTGGTAGGGTGAAGTTTTATATTGCTCTGTCTCCGGTCTAGAGTGACCGTAGATCAGTTGTCTTTTCCGGTCCAGAGCTATACACTCACACAAGATGTGCTGGGCTGATTCCTCCCCCTCGCCGCAGAGTCTGCATGCGAGGTCCCCTTCAAACCGCCCCATTTTATGCAGGTGTTTCTTGACGGCCATGTGTCCCGTCAAGAGACCTGTTGTGTTTCTGAGCTGTCCTCTGCTAAGGTTTAGCATCTCCACAGCTCTCTTTGAACTGGGTCCGTCAATTATTGACTTCCCATGTCTGAGCCCTGGACAGTCCGCCCAGTACACCTTGTGTTGGTTTCTGACCCAGGACTTAATGGCTCCCCTGGCAGTGCTCTTTGACACGCCCAGAGCCGGTTCTGGTCCCATAAATGGTTCTGCTGACCCTCTCTTCGCGAGACTGTCAGCTTCTTCATTGCCTTTGACCCCCGAGTGACCCGGCACCCAGATGAGGGTCAACTCATTCTGCCCAGCCAGGTCGCTCGTCTCGTCTCGGCACTCACTCACCAGCCAGGAATTTACCCGTGGGCTACTTAGTGCCTTAAGGGCTGCCTGGCTGTCTGTGGCTATGAGGATCCGCTTGTTGGTGTAGCCCCTCCTCTTGTTCTCCCGCACACAGTGCAGGATGGCGTACATCTCGGCCTGAAACACCGTTGCATGGGCTCCGAGGGAAATACTATGACTTACCCTCGGTCCTTCCGAGTAAACACCTGCCCCCGTCCCACGCTCCCCGCCAGATCCGTCCGTGAACCAGACGAGCGCGTCCCGTGGTATGCCCGGCGTCTCCCCCCGCCATGCCTCGCGATCAGGGATTTCCACTGTAAAGTTGTTTTCCCTGCACATTCGCGGGCTCCCGAAGTCTGACCTCATTTCAAGCATGGGCTCCTTCACGATCTCCTGAATTTTGCAGTGGCCCCTGAAGCCTGGGTTGATCTTCAGTCTACCATTGCAGGCTAGTCTGTGTAGTCCTGGCCTCTCCCATAATAACTAAGTGTAGGGGGGGGGGGTAGATCCAGCAACACCTCCATGGTGGCTGTTGGGGTTGAAGACATGGCCCCTGTGATGCCTAGGCAAGCCATCCTTTGGATCTTGCCTAGTTTTTGTTTGGCACTGGATTGTGTCACCTTAGGCCACCAGACCAGTGCCGCATATGTTAACGATGGTCTGACCACCCTTGTGTACAGCCAGTGGGCCATACTAGGTCTTAGTCCCCACGTTTTTCCATATAGCCGCCTAGTGACGGCTAAGGTCATGACTGCCTTACGCAGTATTTTTCCAATGTGACCATTCCAGGTTAGTAACCAAAGCTTACTGTTTAGTTAACTGCGAGAAAGTGGAGAAGACATCCGAGAGTGCTCGACTAAACAAGATCCTGTCCAAGGGCACTCAGACCAACATAGGCTCACTTAGAACATCCACAGGAGGCTTTACAAGCTCGGGGCAGGAAACTATGGAAGTTTTACTCCAGAGGCACTTCCTCGGCTGTAACATAATAAACCAATCACTGAGAACACTCAGAAATAGAGGCGCTTTATCGGCGGGTATCTAGAGTAGACTGGACAGTCGCTAAAGAGGTGGTTACTTGGAGCAAAATCAGATGCGCCATTAACAGCGTCAAGTTATACAAATCCCCGGGATTTTATGGAATAATGACCATCATGCTCCAACAGGGTATAGATATACTGGTGCCGGCGCTTACCCTCATTATGAGGGCCAGCCGGGCTCTGAGGTACTTTCCGATGGCGTGGAGACTGGCCAGGGTTGTATTCAATCTTAAACCTGGGCGTCCAACAGACAGGCAAAGTCCCTAAGGCCAACTAGTCTCATGTCCTTCTTGCTAAAAACAATGGAAAAACTGCTCGACCGGTACATTAGGGGCGGTGTACTGGAAGCATATCCCCTACACTGCGGACAATATGCATACAGAGCAGGAGTCTAAACAGAAACAGCACTGCACCAACTGGTGCTGAAACTGGAGTATACGCTGGAGAACAGGGAGGTCGCGCTGGGGGCCTTCCCAGACATAGAATGTGCCTTCGGCAACACCTCATTCGGATCGGTTCTGGCAGCTGTCAGGGATCGTGGAATAAAGGAGACCTCCTGCAGGCGGATCGGTTCCATGTTCAGGGACATGGCGGTGTTCACCACACTCGCAGGAGGGACACTGCTGGCGGGGATCGCGGCTGGGTGTCCACCGGGGAGCGTTCTGTCTCCCTTGCTCTGGTGTCTAGTCGTGGACGGTCTGCTAGTGGGGCTCTCGGGAGGGGCTATGAGGTACAGGGCTATGCGGACGACATTGTCATCATAGGCCGAGGAAAGGTTACACAATCAGTGTGGGAGCGCATGCAGACAGCACTGGAAGTGGTGGAAAGGTGGACGGTTGGTCAAGGGCTCGGGGTGAGCCCCGAGAAAGCAACCGTCATACCGTTTACGAGGAGGAGGAAGTGAGAGTGCCACACAACTCTCACTCTATACATTATGAACATTCCAATGGCCAGGCAGGTAAAATATCTTGGGGTCGTATTAGACTCTAAGCTAACCTGGAATGGTCACGTTGAAAAAATACTGCGTAAGGCAGTCAACCCCCTAGCCGTCACTAGGCTGCTATATGGAAAAACGTGGGGACTAAGACCTAGTATGTCCCACTGGCTGTACACAAGGGTGGTCAGACCATCGTTAACATACGCGGCACTGGTCTGGTAGCCTAAGGTGACACAATCCAGTTCCAAACAAAAACTAGGCAAGATCCAAAGGATGGCTTGTCTAGGCATCACAGGGGCCATGTCTTCAACCCCAACAGCCGCCATGGAGGTGTTGATGGATCTGGTACCCCTACACTTAGTTATTATGGGGGAAGCCGGGCTAGGACTATACACAATACGGCATCCTGCACTGTGTGCGGGAGAACAAGAGGAGGGCTACACCAACAAGCGGATCCTCATAACCACAGACAGACAGGCAGCCCTTGAGCCGCTAAGTAGCCCACGGCTAAATTACTGGCTGGTGAGTGAGTGCCGAGACGAGACGAGCGACCTGGCTGGGCAGAATGAGGCCAACCTCATCTGCGTGCCGGGTCACTCGGGGGGTCAAAGGCAATGAAGAAGCTGACAGTCTCGCGAAGAGAGGGTATTTATGGGTATTTATGGGACCAGAACCGGCTCTGGGCGTGGCAAAGAGCAGTGCCAGGGGAGCTATTAAATCATGGGTCAGAAACTAACACAAAGTGTACTGGGCAGACTGTCCAGGGCTCAGACATGGGAAGTCACTAATTGACGAACCCAGTTCAGTTTTATTTAAGAATTAAAATTAAAAACAACTATAATTCTTCATAAAATCAAACAAAATCCTACAAAATAAATAAATCAGTTACTTAAGCAAACTAAAATTACTTTTGTTCTAACAAAATTGTCACAACCTTTTTATTCCAATAGTAAAAATAAAAAACAATTATATTCTTCGTAAAATCCAAAGGTCATTTTGAAAGAATTCCGAAATAAAAGTATTGTTTATTTTTGCAGGACCTGCTTTTGTGACACTTAGAATTGCAAAGAATGTGTGATTTTTTGAATTTACCACGGTTTGAGTTACATTCAACATTACAATTGCAATGCTGGAAGCTTTGCCCACCTAAATTTGAGTCTTTACGAGCACATTCTCTGAGAGTAATATCAGTTTGTGGAACTTCGTCGATTGCAATAAAGTTTTCTTTACAAACAGTAAATTCGTTTCTTGAATATAGTTGGTTTAAAATCCCATATTTTGTTCTTAACTTATACAGGTTTTGTTTTTCAATAGAAATAATTACTGCAATTATATTTCGACTGTCTGCCTTGACTCGATCAACCTCTGGTACCCCAACTCTAACACCTTAGCCTATTTCTGCACCTGGAAATTTAACATTACAACGCTTCAACATTTTATCGGCTTGCTGTTCCAGTAACTGTCTAGCACAATCTCGAGCCTCTGGAAATTTTTGGAAAGATGTATCAATCGTCGCATTAATCGCATCGGCAGCGGGTAATTGATTTCCGATCTTACTTGCGGTGTTGTGTATCCAAAACTCCAGATTCAATGTTTTAATCGTTATGCTCTGAGTCAGTAACACATCTTTATTTTGGGGTTAAGATTGATTACCAGATTGGACTTCCAAGATTGAGTTAAGATCTTCTTCACTTGTTATTTCTGATGACGTATCAATAGCTGGAATCAAGTTTTTAAGCCCACTTTAGCTTTACAGCCAAACATATCTTCATAAGGACTGCGATTCATTTATGAGTGGTAGGCTTTGTTCTTCATGAACTTTATAAATTTTATTCCTTCCGACCATTTGGTTGTCTTGTTTGTTTCCATTTATGTAAGTAACATCTTTTCAATGTCTTGGTTTGCTCTTTCAGCTAAATCTTGCGATTGGCCATGCTATTGCTTCCCATGTACAAATTTTGGTTCATTCCATATGTGACTCAACTCTTCAATTACTTTGTTAGCGAATTCTCGCCAGTTGTCACTGTGCAAAATACTCGGAGCTCCAAATATTGTGAAAATATTCCACAAATGATAAGCTACTTCCTCAGCTCGCTTATATTTTAGTGCTCTAAGCTGTACAAACTTCGTGAGGTGATCTTGATATACCATAATTAATTTGAAATCACCATCTGCTTGCGACTGCATGTCAATAAGGTCAACTTGGCATCTTGAATTAAATGCATTGCTTTTAATGGGCTTAACAATTAACCCTTTTTTTGGGACTCTCAATTTTTTTTGACATGGTTCACACGGATTAAAATAAACGACTATTTGACTTGTAATATTCTTGTATTTTCCCTTAAGATCCTTTATCATTCTATTTCTCTCCCCATGTCCGATAGAAATATGAGTTTCGTGGATAATGTCAAAAATGTCCTCTAAATAAGTGAAATAAATAATCTGGTCTCTGTCATTTTTCACTGGCACCACTAGTTTTTCCACATTTCCGATCTCCACTATGTCATACCTTGATAATCGTTGATAGTTTTCAGGTGTTTTATGCGCAGTCTTTACTTTGGATGCTTTTACTTTAGTCAAAAATGAACAATACTCTTTTCGTGTAAATAAGTGGTTATTTTTTCCTTTGCTGGATTTAATCTTATTAATTTCTTCGTTGAATCTTGTTTTCATTACTTCTAAATCCCCCATTATAATTGACAGTTACACAAACTGAAATGAAATCGCAATAAAAATACGTAATATTGCTCGTCGTAACGCAACACTAAAACAGCCCTTAGCCGCATTTTACTTAGAACTGACACAAAAGCGTCGCTAGTCGGGCCGAACCGAGTGCGTCGTTGCATGTCACGCCACCCATGTAGACTTCCCCCGCACCCTCCCGCGCAATATTAATTGAATTTACCACCAGCACGCGGGAAATATAAATAATAACCGGTCAATGTGATAAACTTATCACTTTTACTTTTGACCTTGGTGATTATTAATATTAACCGGTAATGGCTCCTCCTTGTACAAAAGATTCCGAAGGTAAAATACCCATCCATTCGGATCTCCGGGAGAGGGGTGTACAGGGGGCGCCAGCATCAAGATTTAACATATCCTTCTCGAATATATGTGGCCTAAATTCTAACCTGAACTCCGTCCACCATTTCCTCCAGGCTAATAGGCCCCAACTCCTCTTCCTCACCGAAACTCAAATCAGTGCCAAAGCAGCCACTAATCACCTTAATTTCCCCGGGTATGAGCTCCTTACTTCCTTTAGATTGCATGGAGGCGTGTGTGCGTACGTCCGTAGCAATCTACCCTGCACCAGACTCCCGAATTTAGAAGCTGGAAGAAAAGACATACTATGGATAAAACTCTCTCTCTCTCTCTCTCTCTCTCTCAGGGCTGCAACTAAATTCATCTGTTGCATTTACCGGTCACCTTCTGACAACAACTTTGTCCAGCTCTTTGACTACCTTTCTGAAAAAACCGACCATCTGATTTCTGAATATCCTTCCTCCGAGGTCACTATTCTTGGTGACTTCAATGTCCATAATAAGGAATGGATAGGATCTTCAAAAACCGATCCACAAGGAAGAGCAGCGGATGCCTTTGCAGTAAGCAATTCTTTAGCCAATATGGTTCAGCAACCTACTTACTTTCCTCGCAACACACAGCTCAAATCCCTTGGATCTCCTTCTTACTACAAATCCTGACTGCTATAAGATATCAGTCATCGCCCCCCTGGGTCGCTCAGACCACGGCATGGTCACTGCAGTCATCACACCCACGTATCGTTTGGCACTACAACTCCGCGAACTGGGACAAAATGCGAGATTACTTTTCCTCATTTCCATGGGCGTCTGTCTGCTTCTCTCATCCTGACCCCTCTGATATCTCACAAAACGTCACCGAAATTATTCAAGCTGGCATGGAATTATTTATTCCACGTACACAGAAAACCTCTGCAGCCACTCAAAAGCCCTGGTTCTCTAAATCCTGTGACAAGGCTAGACTTGAAAAGGTCAAAGCTCACAAAAAGCTTCTACACAATCCCACTCAAGAAAACCGTCAAGCATTTAACGACGCAAGAAACCGCTATGTCCGCATTCCTTCTGAGGCAAAAAAAACCGTTTAATAACCACATCAAAAACAAAGTGCTCTTAAGCTCCAGCGGCAGCACACCCTTCTGGACTCTTGCTAAATCCATTGGGAATAATTTCTGCAAGAGCACGTTCCCACCTCTTGTCTCAGGGGATGAAATTGTTTCTACCGCCCTGGGCAAGGCTGAACTTTTTGCCTCGTTGTTCGCCGGCAATTCTACTCTCAACCCACCTCCAAATGTTCTACCACCAACAGTCCCCAATGTCGCGAATAAAATGACGGATATCATTTTCAAAACCAAAAAAGTACGAAAGATGCTCTCTTCTCTTAATACCAGGAAAGCCTCTGGCCTTGACGAGATCACAGCAATTGTCAAAAAATGCGCACCAAAACTTGCTCCTGTCGTGACTCGTCTGTTTCAGACATCTTACAATAGAGGCATATTCCCTAGTAACTGGAAAATTGCTCGAGTACAGCCCGTCTCCAGGAAAGGATCCAAAACGCTTCCTAGCAACTACAGGCCTATTTCTCTCCTTTCAGTCGTCTCTAAAGTGATGGAAAAGTATGTAAACACTGAATTACTAAAATTTCTTGAAAAACACAATCTAATCTACGACAGGCAGTATGGATCCCGTCAGGACAGATCAACTGCCGACCTCCTTTCCTTTGTCACCCATTCTTGGAACAAGTCTATGGAACTACACGGTGAATCCCAGATTGTCGCTCTAGACATATCCAAAGTATTCGACCAGGTCTGGCACGCAGCGCAGCGGCTACCGGCTTATACCACCAAAACTCTGTACGTGGACAGCAAATTTCCTCTCCAACCGAACCATCTCTGTTGTCGTGGATGGCCATTCCTCTAAAATATATCCAATTAATGCAGGAGTTAATGGTTCGGCTTTAGCCCCTACTTTGTTTCTTCTCCACATCAATGACCTCCTCTCTAGCACATCCAACCCAGTTTACAGTTACGCGGACGACAGCACCCTCCACTCAAATATACAATATTCTACTGACTATATATATATATATATATATATATATATATATATATATATATATATATATATATATATATATATATATATATATATATATATATATATATATATATATATATATATATATATTTTCTTAAAAAATTGTGGGAAGCCGTCAGTTGCAAAATAAAACTCTTTATTAAAAGCCGAGCTTTCGGAAAAGTTTATTCCATTCTCAAGGCTACAACATGGAAAGGAAAAAGTTTTCAATTTACTTAGGAAAAATATAAAAGTTTTAAAATACTTACATCTAACGTGAGTTTTACTAATTATGAAAATACAAACATGAAAAAAACCGTTTTTTAAAATTTGACTGAAGTCGGAAAGTGCCAAACTGACATATGAAGCTAACAATTGTCTATTTGAATTTGTTTTTTGTTTTTGTCTAGGAAATATAAATAGGGGTAGTGATTTCTAAAATTATTATCTTTCTTTAAGTTTATTAAATTGTCGTTAAAAGTAATTTCAAATTCTTCTAAACACATTCTTTTATTACTTAAGGTTTCACAGTGTAAAATAGAAACATCACTAAAATTTATATTGTGGCCAGTGTCGAGATTATGTTCAGACAAAGCGCAAGTTCTTTTTTGTAAACGTATATCACTTTTGTGCTGTGTTATCCTATCTTTAAGGACTCTGCTTGTTTGGCCAATGTATCTTAAACTACAATTATTACATGGAATACAATATACCACTCCAGACACTTTGGAAATTTCATCCTTACTTTTGAGTTTACTGAAAATGTTATTAATTGTTTTTGAATATCGAAACGTTATTTTAAAATTGGTTTCATCTTTAAATATAAACTTTAACTTATTCGAAATACTCTTAATGTATGGGATTGATATGTAAAAAAAGTTAGATGCTTCCGAACTCGAAATTATGAGGGTGTTATGTCTGTCAGATAAATTTGATACTGTTTGTAGAGAGTGTCTTGTATTGTAATGGTGATTGTTTGAACAATTGTATAAGAGTCTATTAAGTAGTTTGGGAGGATAAGAGTTGTTAACAAAAATATTATAAAGTTTTCTTAAATTTTTTTTTTCATGGAAAGAAGGATGGCATATCTTTAATATTCTATTTTTTAAACCTAATAAAATGTTAATTTTAGTTTTAAATAAATGATCTGAATGAAAATTAATATACCTTTGAGAACTAGTTGGCTTTATATACCAATCTAAAATTATGTTGTTATCGTTTGTTCTGATTAATTTTGTATCTAGGAATGGTACACTGTTATCTGTTTCCTCTTCTAATGTAAATTTAATAAATTGGTTGTAAGAATTAAAAACATGTAAAATGTGTCTTGATGAATTTAGAGGAATACTACAAATAATGTCGTCAACATATTTTTTTAAAAAAGGAATATTGAAATTTAATTTTGGTATACATGTTTCAAGTAAATCATCTATAACATATTGTGCAATAATTGGAGAGATACAAGCACCCATTGGAGTTCCAAAAATTTGCTTATAATATGTGTTTTCAAAAACAAAATAACTTGAGTTAAAAATAAAATCAACTATTTCAAGAAATGTATTTTTTGGAATGGATGTTTCTAGAAAAATAGAAACCCATCTTTTCTCGATGCTATCTTTAAAGAGTTGAAGTGGTATGTTAGTAAAAAGTGAAACAATATCCAGACTAACAATTACATAATTATCTGGAAGTGTAACATCCTTTATAAAATCTGAAAAGTGAAAAGAGTCTCTTATGTAATAATCATTGTTGGTATTGTAAGCTTTTGTTAAAATTTCAGTGATTAGTATAGCTAATTTACTATTAGGTGAATTTATGGAAGAAATAATTGGCCTTAAAGATAGAACAGGTTTATGAATTTTAGGAAGACCATAGTATTTTGGACACGTCTGATTATATATTGTTAATTTTTTAGCCATTTCTTGTGTAATAGAATTATTGTTTTTTAATTTAGAAACTATCTTATTGGCTTTTTGTTGAAAGGTGGATGTTGGGTCTGTGGTTAATTTTTTGTAATAATTTTCGTCAGAAAGTAAAGAATTGGAAAGCTCAATATACTGATCCTTATTCATAATAACTGTGACATTGCCTTTGTCAGATCTTGTAACTATAAGGTTGTTATGTGATTTAAAAAAAGAAACTGATTTTTTGTAAAGTATTTCTAGGTAGGTGAACTTTGTTTGTTTTCGATAAAAATTTGTTAGAATATTAATTACTTTTGATCTGTATATATTCTGTTTACTAGTATTACACTGTGAAATTATAAATTCAATTTCAGACAAAAATTTTGAAAGATATATGTCGTTTTTGTTTGGAGAAATGCTAAATTTGTAACCTAAAGCCAGAAAATGTTTTATTTCAATAGGTAATTCGGTATCAGAAATATTTTTGATCCAGTTTTCTTGGATGTTAATTTTTCTAAAAGGTTCATTAATTAAACGGTTTAATTTATTGATATTGTTAATTTTAATTTCAATAAACTTTTTATTGTACCTAATAATTTGTCGACGTGAAAATTCACTAAAAATTTCATTCGGTATAATTGTAGATACTAACGTTTGTTGATTTTGAATTAATTTTTCAAAATGGGCAATCTGTTTATGAGTAACAGAAATTTCTAAATTAAGAATTTTGTTAACTAACCTTGTTCTAAAATTATAAAGCATATTTCCTGTTTGACCACTATCAACTTCAATCAAATTAATTACATTTTTAATACTGTTTAAAATATGTTTAGGAAAAACACCATTTTGCCTGCATTTGAGTAAAAAAATTCTTCTGTTCTTCAAGCTTGATAATTTTATATTGTAGTTGGACCAATTTTTAAGATATTTTGCTGCAGAAAGACCATATTGTAGTGTAATTTCTTGAAAAAAACCCATTATTCTTTTTAGTATTAAGTTTTCGTGACGGTAATAGTGTTATTTTCTTAAAAAATTGTGGGAAGCCGTCAGTTGCAAAATAAAACTCTTTATTAAAAGCCGAGCTTTCGGAAAAGTTTATTCCATTCTCAAGGCTACAACATGGAAAGGAAAAAGTTTTCAATTTACTTAGGAAAAATATAAAAGTTTTAAAATACTTACATCTAACGTGAGTTTTACTATAACTAATTATGAAAATACAAACATGAAAAAAACCGTTTTTTAAAATTTGACTGAAGTCGGAAAGTGCCAAACTGACATATGAAGCTAACAATTGTCTATTTGAATTTGTTTTTTGTTTTTGTCTAGGAAATATAAATAGGGGTAGTGATTTCTAAAATTATTATCTTTCTTTAAGTTTATTAAATTGTCGTTAAAAGTAATTTCAAATTCTTCTAAACACATTCTTTTATTACTTAAGGTTTCACAGTGTAAAATAGAAACATCACTAAAATTTATATTGTGGCCAGTGTCGAGATTATGTTCAGACAAAGCGCAAGTTCTTTTTTGTAAACGTATATCACTTTTGTGCTGTGTTATCCTATCTTTAAGGACTCTGCTTCTTTGGCCAATGTATCTTAAACTACAATTATTACATGGAATACAATATATATATATATATATATATATATATATATATATATATATATATATATATATATATATATATATATATATATATATATCTATATACTGAATATTCCCTGACTCTTTAGCCCAATTAGATGAGGATCGCAGGCTTATGGAGGGTTCTATCTCCGTGGATCTCCAAAAATATTAGAGTGGGGAACTAGAAATCTTGTACAATTCAACCCCACCAAATCACAGTCTTGCTTCCTTTCTCATAAGAGATACACCAGCCCTAGACCCATCACAATAAACAACCAAGTTATTCAAAGCATTGGCATTTCTGTGGATCGAAATCTCAATTGGCACCAACATGTCACATCAATTGCAGAAGCGGCTGCAGAAATTAGGTTTCCTCTTCCGGGCTCGCAAATATTTTTCACCAGCTAATCTCTATACCTTATATACTTCACAAATAAGACCAAACCTAGAATACTGCTCCCACATCTGGGGGTTACACTCGCTATCCTGGACTCTATTCAGAAGAGAGCTATACGTCTCATCGGTGACCCTACCCTCACCCAAAGGCTGCCATCCCTTGCGCACCGACGTGCCTCTCTCTCTTTTATAGGTATCTGCACAGGCATTGCTCAGAGGAGCTTTCTTCCATAGTTCCTCCACCTGCTGCCCCCAACAGATCTACCAGGGAAACAGAGTGAATGCACCCTTTTACTGTTCAGGTCATCAGACATAGAACATCTTGTTATGCTTGCTCTTTTGTCCCGAGGACTTCCAAATTGTGGAATTCCTTGCCGGCACATGTTTTTCCTTCTCCCATGAACCTCCAAACCTTCAAGTCCAGAATTAACAAGTTGCCTCTTTCCTCCTTGTCGACACCCACGGTACGATAGTATTTAGGCTGTAAGCCCTCGTGGTGTGCTGTTGAAATAAATTAAAGAAAATATATTAATAAAACCCGATTAATCACACCGACCGTAACATATATATTGCTTCGCCGCCCAACACATAAATTTTAGAAGCGACGCTCTCGGATACAAATTAGTGTTTTTGAAGCTTTAAATTTTACTACGTTTGCAGGACTCTAACATTATTCAGGAAATATACTTTATAAAAACTCTTATATTTCGTAGGCACGTTCCGAATGCGAAAAGCAAATATATTTCTGCATGATTTCCCAAAACAGCATACATGGAGCAAGTAATAGTTTGCCATCTTCACGGATCTGGCACAAAACGTGACAAAACAGTTAGGAAGGCGACAGCTTAAGGAATTCATGTTCATATGGAAGCTGTTGTTCGTTTGCCGATGCCGATGTCTGCTAGCTTATGTCTTTCCACTCTCCACGGCAGTTATTTGTTTTTGATGCTTCAGCTTTCCACAGCTATCTCCTCACATTCTTTTATATAACTTGTGCACACTACTCTCATACTCTACTATCATCTTGCATACGTATTAGCCCATTACTGTTTCAAACTGTACATAATGTGTGCGGTATAAAAAAGTTTGGACGCAGCAAGTGCGTTATGGTAGTGAATTTTCATTAAAATGTTTTTAATAGCAAATATGTATTTTCTTTTAAATAAAGCAGGCATAAAATTTGATTGCCAGTATAGCCTATATAGTAGAAACAATGTACAATATTTCATCAAAATAACTTTATTGTTTGAAAATGTAAAAAAAAAAATCCAACAATAAACTCAAAATGTTCCCGAAAAAACTGGATCCTAGCCAACGAAGAGGAAGTTAATAGCAAATTAAGCTATTGAAATTTGAAACATATAATACAAAATCGCTACCATAACGTACTTGCTGCGTCCTAAGTTTATTTTCTTACAAACATGCATTATATTTCGATGGAAAATGCAAAAATGTAACAATATAAGGTGTGTTCAATTAAAAAAAGTCTGCACGCAGCAAGTGCGTTATGATAGTGAATTTTCATAAAAATGTTTTAAATAGCAAAATATGTGCTTTCTTTTTAAAGAAAGCAGACATCAAATTTGGTTACCAGTATAACCTATATACAAGAAACAATGTACCATATTTCATGAAAATAACTTTACTGTTTGAAAATGTACACAAATTTGTCGAAAATAAACTTAAAATATTACCGAAAAAAACTAGTTTCCTGGCCAACGAACCTTATAGGCGTTCAATAAAAATTCGCTACCATAACGCACTTGCTGAGTCCCGAATTTATTTTCTTACAAAAGATTCATTATAATTTCTGTCTAATTAAAACAAAGCATTGTTTAATATATTTCAACTGAGCAGATTTTCCTGGCTAACGAACTTATCCAAGCTACTGGCAAAAGCAAGGTACTCACCAAATTTGATCAAAATCGGCCGATTATTTTTTGAGTTATCGGTGTGATACATACATACATATATATATATATATATATATATATATATATATATATATATATATATATATATATATATATATATATATATATATATATATATATATATATATATATATATATATATATATAATTAAACGTTGAATGTAGCGGCTTCTCTTCCAGACACCAAAATTTACTTCAGATTTCTCTTCCTCCAAGAGGTCATCTTCAGTGGATAAATTTGAACAATTCTCAAAAACTTACATCAAGTTCACATAATGGCCGCCCTTCATCATGTTTGTTAGAATCGCCGATCTTTTACATTGATTTTTGTTCTTGAAGACAATTTTCTGGCATTATGCAGATGTAGTGTTGCATGGCCCCTGGCACAATGGATGAATTTTTGACCTGTGAAAACTTTCATGTATAGTTTCGAGTTCCATTTTTTGCGAATTGTTCAAATTTATCCCCTGAAGATGACCTCTTGGAGTGTCGAAACGCGTCGGGAGTAAGAGAAATCTGAAGTAAATTTTGGTGTCTGGAGGAGAAGCCGCTACATTCAACGTTTAATTATGGTAATCCCAGACGGTGTGACGTTCAGAAATGAAATATATATATATATATATATATATATATATATATATATATATATATATATATATATATATATATATATATATATATGACCTGACCTGACCTGACCTGACCTGACCTGACCTGACCTGACCTGACCTGACCTGACCTCTTGGAGTGTCGAAACGCGTCGGGAGTAAGAGAAATCTGAAGTAAATTTTGGTGTCTGGAGGAGAAGCCGCTACATTCAACGTTTAATTATGGTAATCCCAGACGGTGTGACGTTCAGAAATGAAATATATATATATATATATATATATATATATATATATATATATATATATATATATATATATATATATATATATATATATATATATATGTATATATATATATATATGACCTGACCTGACCTGACCTGACCTGACCTGACCTGACCTGACCTGACCTGACCTGACCTCTTGGAGTGTCGAAACGCGTCGGGAGTAAGAGAAATCTGAAGTAAATTTTGGTGTCTGGAGGAGAAGCCGCTACATTCAACGTTTAATTATGGTAATCCCAGACGGTGTGACGTTCAGAAATGAAATATATATATATATATATATATATATATATATATATATATATATATATATATATATATATATATATATATATATATATATATATATATATATGTATATATATATATATATATATATATATAAATTGAAACTAACCCCGGATATGTGTTCTCGGGGGCCTAATTAGTGCTCATTTGAAGAAATGTTTTCAAAATTCAAAAGTCACGATCTCCTCATTAGTGATTTTTTTTTTCACTAAAAAAAGAGAGAATTTACTAATACTCTTTGTGTTATGGGAGTCAGAAAGCCGGGAAATTTGAAATATCGATACATATATTAAAATATCGTATGCAACTAGTTATACATTTATTAGGAAAAGGTGATATAAATAAATATAGTAAAAAACAACGTGCCATGTTTCATCAAAATAACTTTATTGTTTGAAAATGTACAAAAATTTCCTAAAGTAAACTTAAAGTATTCTCGAAAAAACTCGTTTCTTGGTAAACCTTATAGGTTAATAGCAAATTGAGCTATTCAAATATGAAGCATTTGATTAAAATTCGCTACCATAACGCACTTGCTGCGTCCAGAATTTTATTACAAACATGCATTCTATTTCGATTAAAAATGCAAAAATTCAATAACATAAGGCGTGTTTGATTTTAAAAAAAAAGAGAATTTGTATCAGCAACGACTTATGGGCCACCCTGTGATTGTAGAAATATTTTTTAAGATGTATCAAGACACCATATAATTAATGTATACAATTTTTTTCATATCTTGTATAATAACGGATATATTGAGCTTTATTGATTTTTTACGAAAATTCGACAAAAATTATGTACCATTAAACAATAAACTCTATAGCTAAGGCTACCGCCAAACATCAGAGAAATGGTCTATTTGAAATGAATTTTCTGGAAATATTTTATTAAAATGAAGGACAATGACGGTTGAAACTAAGACTTCAGGGTTTGTAAAACATCCTGAAAATTCTACTTGAGACATTCTCTCTCCATAGCCCGTGTTATATTCAAGTTCTTTGCCTAAATGTTGCCAATTTTGACGTTTTAAATCGCAACTTTGACGTTTTGAGGAAAACCCCAATTTATTTTTATTTAAATGCCTATAACTTTTTTGTCTTTTGAGCTAACTTTTCGTACGTAACTTGCCTATAATGATATAAACCCGTGTACCAAATTTGGTTGCCTTTACTTTGTTAATACGGGAGATATAAATTTTTTTCGAAAGAAAACAAAAAATTTCAAAGTATTTATTCTGGCATTTCTTGACCTTTTTTTCGCAAAAAAACTTAATATTTGCCTATAATATACAATAGATCTTGTTATCTACACAACACATTTTGTTTTTTTGCGTTTTACTGGTCATCAGTGTCACCCAAAATATTGTTTTCTTTAAATGCCCATAATTTTTTTCTTTTAACTTACAGATCTGAATTTTAGTACATAGCTGACTTTTTATAATGCAAATCCGCGTACCAAATATGGTTGCCTTTACTTTGTTAATTCGGGAGATATAATTTTTTTTCGAAAGGAAACACAACATTTTCCTGGAAAATCTGGGCCGGTTTACCTGGCTAACAAACGTATCCAAGTCATTTATTTGCAAAAGGAAGGTATTCACCAAATTTAATCAAAATCGGTCCATTGTTTTTTGAGTTATCGGTGTGATACATACATACATTCATATATATATATATATATATATATATATATATATATATATATATATATATATATATATATATATATATAAACATATAAAAATTGAAACTGACCCCGGATATGTGTTCTGGGGTGCCTAATTTGTGCGCTCATTTGAAGAAATTTTTTCAAAATTCAAATGTCGGTATCTCCTCCTTAGTGAATTTTTTTAAAGAAAATTCACTAAAACATTGTATCACCAACAACTTATGGGCCACCTGTGATGGTAAAACTAATTTTATACGGTGCAGCTTAAGGCAGCCTATAATTTACAAACATTTTCTCGTATCTTGTATAATAACGGATACATTGAGCATTACCGTAGAAATGCGTCACCCTTTATATATGAAAACAGATAAAAAGTGAAACTAACCCCGGATATGGGTTCTAAGAAGCCTCTTTCGCGCTCATTTGAAGAAATCTTTTCGAAATTCAAAAATGGTGGTCTTATTAACGAATTTTTTCCACTAACATTCGCTAAAAACTATTGACCATTAAACGATATACTCTATAATTGAAACTATTGACAAAGCATCAGAGAATATGAAATAAATTTTCTGCAAATATTTTACTGAAAAGGATAATTACAGTTGAAGCTGAAGCTTAAGGATTTGCGCAACACTCCTCTTGCTACATTTTCTCTACATAGCCCGTATCACGTTCTTTGCCCAAATGTTACCAATTTTGACGTTTCAAATTGCGACTCTGACGTTTTAAGAGAAAAATCCTATTTTTTTTAAACGTCTATACCTTTTTGGTCTTTAGACCTATCTTTTAGAGGGTGTTTTTACACAGCTAGAATATAAAGAGTTATTTAAGCTTAGCTGAGAAACTGCTACAGTGTGATATTGGTGCGCTGTTCACAATTGTGTGTCGCATTTAATGTATAAGATATAAAAAATAATTTGCATGAACTGGTTTAACATTGTGAGATGTTAGACAGGGTCGCCATCTCGGTGCGGAACCAGGTAGTATGTTGTCACGACAGCTACAAAGAACAGAAAATGCTATAAAATAGGACTGTGTACAACCAACTAACAATTTTGTACATTATCAGCCCTGGCCCATCCTCATTAGTGAATTTTTTTTAAGAAAATTCACTAAAAAGATATAGCAATATAGTTTCTAATAATAAATAGGATACAGAAAAGTAGGACTTTGAACTCTAGAATAACAACACCCTGAAATAGAGCTAGCTGAGGCATAGAAATCATAAAAAAGGAACTTTCAATCATACTACGTCAGACATACTTTAATATAAATTACAAGTGATTCCAATCAGTAATATTACAACAATTAACAACAATTATAAACCAGTTAATGAGACATAGACGTCATAGATCATTAAAATTGCGATAATTAAAAACTAGTTAATGACCTTCACAACATCGTTAAAAAGTAATTAATGGGATTATAATTATCCAAGATGAAGAAAATTAACGCCTTTCTACTTATATATATATATATATATATATATATATATATATATATATATATATATATATATATATATATATATATATATATATATATATATATATACAGTGATCCAGTTCTACGGTAAAGCTCAATATATCAGTTACTATACAAGATACGAGAAAAAATTGTATACGTTAATTATACGATGTCTCGATAATTATTTGGGAAATCACAGGCTGGCCCATAAGTCGTTGGTGATACGAATGTTCTCGTTTTAATAGTGAATTTTCCTAGAAAAGATCCACGAAAATGAGGAGAGGGGTTTTTGAATTTTGAAAAAAATTCCTCTAAGTGAGCGCGAACTTAGGCCCCTTAGAATGTGTGTCCAGGCCTTTTTTTGGAAGTTTCGTCGCAAAGCTTTTTGTGAACAATTATATCGTGGCAGGCTGGTAAATACCTTCAAGGGGTTTGTTGGCCAGGAAAATCGGATCCGTTTTTTAGGAACATTTTTAGTTTATTTTCGGAAAAGTTTTTACTTTTGAAATCACTAAAGTTATCTTGATGAAATATGGTACCTACATTGTTTCTACTATATAGGTTATACTGGTAACCAAATGTGATGCCTGCTTTCATTAAAAAAAGACACATTTGCTATTAAAAACATTTTTATGAAAATTCACTACTACAATGCACAAAAATTAAAACTGGTACAATTTTCCTGACTAACCAACTTAGCTAAGCCACTTCTAAAAGTAAGGTACTCACTAAATATGATCAATGTCGGCGTATTATTTTCTGAGTTATCGGTGTGATATATATATATATATATATATATATATATATATATATATATATATATATATATATATATATATATATATATATATATATATATATATATATATATATGTGTGTGTTCTAGGGGGCCCCAGTTCACGCTCATTTGAAGACATTTTTTCCAAATTCAAATTGCGATCTCCTTATATTACTGATTTAAAAAAATAAAACTCACTAAAAAACCCAATACCAAAATGATCATGGAACCAAAGGAACCACAGAGATAAAATACTTAGTTTAGTGAAAATTCACTAAAATACTGAGGTAACGTTCAAATAATTCATTAAATTTGTATTTACTTTTTTAGGATCTGAAAACCTGTAGTTCAATATTCAGTATGAACATATGAACGCATCCATATACATCGACCATAGAGTAATATGTGTTTTACCTGACATATTAAGATAGTAACCGTCCGCTAAAATCTGGCACTGGAACTCCTACTGTATAATTAGAACAAAGCATTCTTTAATCTATTTGTAACACATATTATACATACATTTTATCTTTCTGCTCTCATTCTTTATATGAATTTTAACTATGCCAAATCTCACACTGCTCTGTGCGCGCAATGTGCTTAAAAAGTGATAAAAAGTTTTTTCTTTATGTACTATAACTCTATAATTGAAACTACTGCGAAATCATCAGAGAAATGGTCAATTTGGAATTTATTTTCTGCAAATATTTAAGTTAAATGAAGGACAATGACGGCTGAAGCTGAAAGTTTTACGGCTTTATAGAACACGCTTCTTATGACATTTCTTGTACATAAACCGTATTATTTACAGATTCTTTATCTAGAACAAGTCATATTTGACGTTTTGAAACGTGGCTTTGACGTCTTAAGAAGAAAAACTATAATGCCTATAATTTTTTTCCTTTTAACGTAGAGATCCAAAATTTGGTACGTGTTTTACATTTTATGATGTAAAACGGCGTAGCAAATTTGATTGCCATAGCTTTGTTATTTCCGGAGATATAAAAAATTTCCGAAAGGAAACACAGAATTTTCCGGGAAAACTAGTCTGATTTTACTGGCTAACAAAATGATCCAAGCGACTTACGAAAGGAAGGTACTCACCAACTTTTATCAAAATCCCCTCATTATTTTTTAAGTTATCGGTGTGACAATATATATATATATATATATATATATATATATAAATATATATATATATATATATATATATATATATATATATATATATATATATATATATATATATATATATATATATATATATATATATATATATATATATATATATATATATATATATATATATATATATATATATATATATATATATATATATATATATAAACCTAAACTTTCCCGGGATATGTGTTCTAGGGGGGCTAGTTTGCACTCATTTGAAGAAATTTTTTCAAAATTCAAAAGTCGCGATCTCCTCAATAGTGATTTTTTTTTTAAATTCACTAGAACACTAAACCACCATATGTTACAATGACAAAACAAGCACTACAGACTCTACACTCACATACAAGAGAGAGAGAGAGAGAGAGAGAGAGAGAGAGAGAGAGAGAGAGAAAGAAAGAAAGAGATGTACAATATTCTGTTCTATAAGCTATAAAAGAGACATAGAGATGATAGAGGTATACTTGACGTAGCATGATGGATAATGGATAAAACGGTAAAGTTGGTCCATTGAGGAATCAGTAGGGCGCGACGTAAATCAAAAACTAATAATCCCTCTTCAGGAGAGAGCGAGTCTCTCCTCGGGCCTCTGGGCCAGTGGCTTGTGAACACAAAGGGCGACTCCATACAGCGATATTCGGTTGCTCTCTCATCGACTATTGCACGCTCCATGTCACCTTTTCATCCCGTTTTGCTAAATTAACTCATCAAAACCCCGCTGGTTGCACTCACTCCACCATATCTTCCTGTCTTATACCTGTGTCCTCACGCATTCAGTACTCAGGACAGTTGTTGTCGCTACTTCTATCTGATGTGACTGGTTCTGTGACAACAGGGAATTATCTTGTGTATGTTACACACCCTGCTGGCTTTACGAACCATAATATTGTTGTGGATTAGTCGAGAATGCTTTGAAATATTCATTTGATATTATACGGTATAAATTTATAACATAAGGTAGTATTTAGAATCGTGCGAATCATACCTTATCAACGCTTATTCATGAGAACCTCAGTTTGGAGTTAAAGCCGACAATCTGAAAAAAGTTCGGGACGCAGCAAGTGCGTTATGGTAGTGAATTTTCATTTAAATGTTTTTAATAGCAAATATGTGTGTGTTTTTTTAAGAAAGCAGGCATCAAATTTGATTACCAGTATAACCTATATAGTAAGAACAATGTGCCAAGTTTCATCAGAATAACATTATTGTTTGAAACTGTACAAAAATTTCCGAAAGTACACTTAGTGTTGCCGAAAAACGCGTTTCTTGGTCAACCTTACAGGTTAATAGCAAATTAAGCTATTCAATTATGAAGCATTTGATCAAAATTCGCTACCATAACGCACTTGCTGCGTCCAGCATTTCTTTTCTTACAAACAAGCATTATGTTTCGATGGAAAATGTAAAAATGCAATAACATAAGGCGTGTTTGATAAAAAAAAAAAGAAAATTTGTATCACCAACGACTTATGTGCCAGCCTTTGATTGTAGAACTAATTTTTTAAGATGTAGCTCAAGACACCTTATAATTAATGTATACAATTTTTTTTCATATCTTGTATAAAGTATTGAGCTTTATTGATTTTATTACGAAAATTCGACAAAAATTTTATACCATTAAATGCTAAACTCTATAGTTAAGGCTACCGCCAAGCATCAGAGAAAGGATCTATGTGAAATGAATTTTCTGGAAATATTTTAGTAGAACGAAGGACAATGACGGTTGAAACTAAGACTTCAGGGTTTGTAAAACATTCTTCTTGAAACATTTTCTTTCCATAGCCCGTATTAGATTCAAGTAAATCGCCTAAATGTTGCCAATTTTGACGCTTTGAATTTAAAATGTGCGAATGGTAACCATACCGCAGCCAGTGCAATCAGACGTCACACACACACACACACACACGTTTTAAATCGCAACGTTTGGAGGAAAACCCCAATATATTTTTCTTTAAATACCTATAACTTTTTGTCTTTTAACCTGTAGAGCTAAGTTTTGGTAGGTAACTTACCGATAACGACGTAAACCCGCGTACGAAATTTAGTTGCCCTTACTTTGTTAATTCCGGAGATATAATTTTTTTTTCGAAAGAAAATGCAAAATTTTCCGGTAAAAGCTGGTCCGCTTTTCCTGGCTAACGAATTTATCCAAGCCACTTACAAAAGGAAGGTATTCACCAAATTTAATCAAAATGGGCCAATTATTTTTTGAGTTATCGGTGTGCTACATACATCGGGATATCCTCATTAGTGATTTTTTTTAAATAAAATAATTATTCATTATCTTCAAAGACAGCTTCCTATTTTTAGAGAATTTTTGTAGAAACAATTCATTATAGAGAAGATTCCGTCTTTTGAATTACGAATCTCTTCAAATATGAGCGCGAAGTAGGACCCCTAGAACCCATGTGCGGGGTCAGTTTCAATTTCTATATGTTTATACACTACTATTTACTCACAGAACTTGGAATTATGCTTATTTTGTTAATGGCTTGGATGAGTTGGTTCACCAGATCTTAACGCCCAATTTTTCTTAACGAAAAATTTAAAAAACATTTTTTACAACGCAATTGCCCAGTTTCACAAAGCTCGAGTAAATATTTAACGGCCGGTTAGTTAATCAACGTCCAATCACAAGCTATGATTTAGGTTGTTGCTATGCCAACCAAATATCTTGAAGCTCTGATTGGTTGTCTGAACTCTTGATTAACTAACCGGCCGTTAAATATTTAATCGAGCTTTGTGAAACTGGACAAATAGCTTTCAATTTTTTTAAGTGTTTGAAATGAAAATTTACAACTTAAAAGAGCATACAAAGACGTGGTTGTGTACCAATTTTCAAGTTTTTTGATCAAAGAAAAATTAAGTTATTCGCAATTAATAATAAAATAATTATAGGATTAATTAAAAAGGCTTTAATACCAGGCAACCCTGTGCGTCTTGTCTCCTTATCGAGCCATCTTCAGGGGTTAACACTAATTTATGTCTTAGTTACAGAAGCAGTGGTGTATGGAATGTTGCCAAAGTTTTGGTTCTTTATCCATAGCATTAAACAAGAAAACAAGAACATCACCAGATTTGACGTAGCTAGAACATGAATGCAAAGGTCGCTTATTTGTAGTGAATTTTCATTAAGAAAATTCGCTAATAGAGAGGTATCGACGGTGAGACTTTCGAAAAATTTCTTCAAATAACCACGAATTAGGACCCCTGGAACCCATTTCCAAGGTCAGTTAAAATGTTTACATATATATATATATATATATATATATATATATATATATATATATATATATATATATATATATATATATATATATATATATATATATATATTTGTGTGCGTGTGTGTATCCAACCGTTAACTCAAAAAATACTTCACCGATTTGGACCAGATTTGGGGATTACCTTTATTTTGTTAATGGCTTGGATGAGTTCGTTCATCAGATCTTGACGCCTAATTTTTCTTAACAAAAATTTAAAAAATATTTTTTCAAACGCAATATCTCTCAAATTGTTTAAGTGATTGTAACGAAAATTTACAGCTTAAAATAACATAGACAGGCGTGGCTATGTACCTATTTTCAAGTCTTTTGATCAAAGAAGAATAAAGTTATCCTAAATTAATATTAAAATAATCCTTGGCATCACTTCAGATTCTGTAATACAATATCTACAATATTAGATAAAGACAGATGACGTTACCTGTACTGCTATGCTATTTAAATAAATCGTAGATAGAAAAAATGGAAGTTACATTATTGCAACATGTCAACATGTAGATCATTGCGACAGGGACGCCATCTCGGTGCGGAACCAGGTAGTATGTTGTCACGGTAGCTCACGTTAACACAAAATGTTATAGATGAAGACACGTACAACGTTTGTTATTTTACAACTAACTTTTAATTAACCTAGCATATTTAAAACATGGAGATACATATTGAAAATAAATATTGAACGATGGTTATAAATGAAAATTGTGAGGTAATGACTTAAAGCAATACAATTGTGCGTAAAATAGAAAATCTATATATCAATAAATCGTATTCTAAGAGCAGTGTTAACACTTGGTTTTTAATCTTTCTTAATTGAGCCACGACAGGACCCCTTAGACATTATTATTATTGTATAACCAGGGGAAATAACAAATGCATTATGTAGTAATAACAACCATATCAGCATTTTTATAGTTTGTCTCCGTGCGAAAGACAATATTTCTTAAGTTTACCTTAGGTTAGCATTTAACGACGCAAGAAACCGCTATGTCCGCATTCTTTTTGAGGCAAAAAACTCGTTTAATAACCACATCAAAAACAAAGTCCTCTTAAGCTCCAATGGTGGTAAACCCCTGTGGACTCTTGCTAAATCTATTGGGAATAATTTCTGCAAGAGCACGTTTCCACCTCTTGTCTCAGGGGATGAAATTGTTTCTACCGCCCTGGGCAAGGCTGAACTTTTTGCCTCGTTGTTCGCCGGCAATTCTACTCTCAACCCACCTCCAAATGTTCAACCACCAACAGTCCCCAATGTCGCGCATAAAATGACGGATACCATTTTCAAAACTAAAAAGGTACGAAAAATGCTCTCTTCTCTTAATACCAGGAAAGCCTCTGGCCTTGACGAGATCCCAGCAATTGTTCTCAAAAAATGCGCACCAGAACTTGCTCCTGTCCTGACTCGTCTGTTTCAGATATCTTACAATAAAGGCATATTCCCTAGTAACTGGAAAACTGCTCGAGTACAACCCATCCCCAACAAAGGATCCAAAGTGCTTCCTAGCAACTACAGGCCTATTTCTCTTCTTTCAGTCGTCTCTAAAGTGATGGAAAAGTATATAAACACCGAATTATCAAAATTTCTTAAAAAACACAGTCTAATCCACGACAGGCAGTTCACTCTCCAACAGGAGCATTTCTGTTGTTGTGGATGGCCACAAGGGCGTAGATAAGGGAGGGGTAATGGGGGTAATTACCCCCCCTAAGATCGAAGGAGAAAAATTACTAGGTCGAAATTTTTTGTTAAAAAATGAGAAAATCTCGTTTTAAGTAAAACTCTTGAATGTTTTTGTGAATATGCTTCTTGGATCTGCATTTTAGAACATTTTTTAAACTTTTAAAAGGAAATATGCTGAGAAATCAGTTCGTTGTCTTTTATATCTGCTAGAAGAAAGAAGTATGAGCACAGATAGATGCTTCACGATATTGTATGAACAAATTGACAAACTGCGCAATGACTTAAATATTCCCATAAGGTTTCCTTGCATAAAAAATATAGACAGAGACGTTTTACTAACATTTCAACCATACTAACGTTCACAGGGAAACCCCCAGAGATTTTATGACACCGGTATTTTCATTTCTCTATTAAAGAACATCATGGAAGATCTCAAGTTTCACTTTAATTCTAAAACATGAAAATGTATCAAAATATTTGCTGGAATAGGAAAATAATAAGTGTCTAGATTTTTTACGAATAACGTAACGTGTTGAAGTTGTTGAAACTCTCAAATTATCTGTTGAAGAAGTATTTCGTAATATAAGTACATCTCGCACTGAGATTTTTTGCAGGTTTGCGTGCCAGTGTGGAATCTGTAGAAAAGTGTTTTTCTGCGTTAAGAACGTTGAAAATTTGGTTCAGCTTAACAATGGGACAATGCACAATAAACCAAAGATTGCAGTGCTATCGGAGCGGCGAGGCCGCGGACGAGCCCTGAGGGGAAAACAAAACAAAACAAAAAACAATGAGACAACAGAGGTTAGATGGACTAGCCTTCATGCATGAGGATCAGAGCATTCGTACAAATAACGAAAACGTTTTGGAGCCATTTGCGAAACAAAACAAAAACAGAACCTGGGCATTACTCTGACTTCGAGTTTGATTTTTTAATTTTTTTAGTGAATTTTAGTAGGAAAAATTCACACGATAACTCAAAAAACAATGGTCTGATTTTTATGAAATTTGGCAGATACCTTCCTTTTGTAAGTGGATTGGATAAGTTCGTAATCCAGAAAAATTGGATCACGTTTTCCGAGAAAATTTTGTGTTTTCTTTCGAACACTTTTTATTTCCGAAAGTAACAGACCTATATGGTAACCAAATTTGTAATGTAGGTTTATGTTATAAGAAATAATTATATACAAAACAGATCTATATGTTACAAGAAAAAAAGTTATAAGCATTTAATAAAAAATGTTTGGTGCAGATCATTTCCATGAAAATTCACTACCATAACACACTTTCTGCGTTCAGACATTTGTTTTCTAATGTGGGAAATACTTAATTTTATTTTTTTTTATTAATATTTTTGCAATATATTGTTCAATTATTTTAATTCAATGCATTTTTTAGCCTTTGTATTTGTAATTTTGTTTACCTTTGTATTTTTGGAATACCCTCCCCAAGATAAAAACCTATCTACGCCCTTGGATGGCCATTCCTCTAAACTGTATCCAATTAATGCAGGACTTCCTCAAGGTTCAGCTTTAGCCCCTACTTTGTTTCTTCTCCACATCAATGACCTCCTCTCTAGCACATCCAACCCAGTTCACAGTTACGCGGACGACAGCACCCTCCACTCAAACATACAATATTCTAAGCCTGTCTCTTTAGCCCAATTAGATGAGGATCGCAGACTCATGGAGGGTTCTGTCTCCGTGGATCTCCAAAAAATATTAGACCGAGGAAGTAAAAATATTGTACAATTCAACCCCACCAAATCTCAGTCTTGCTTTCTTTCTCATAAGAGATACACCAGCCCTAGACCCATCACAATGAACAACCAAGTTATTCAAAGTAATGAGTCCTTTTCTCTTGTTGGCATTTCTGTGGATCGAAATCTTAATTGGCACCAACATGTCACATCAATTGCAGAAGCGGTTGCTAAGAAATTAGGTTTCCTCTTCCGGGCTCGCAAATACTTTTCATCAGCTAATCTCTATACCTTATATACTTCACAAATAAGGCCAAACCTCGAATACTGCTCCCACATCTGGGGTGCAGCTGCCGTTTCTACACTCGCTATCCTGGACTCCATTCAAAAGAGAACTATACGTCTCATCGGTGACCCTACCCTCACCCAAAGGCTGCCATCCCTTGCCCACCGACGTGCCGTTGGTGACCTCTCTCTCTCTCTCTCTTTTATAGATATCTGCACGGGCACTGGTCAGAGGAGCTTTCTTCCATAGTTCCTCCACCTGCTGCCACCAACAGATCTACCAGGGGAACAGAGCGAATGCACCCTTTTACTGTCCAGGTCACCAGACATAGAACATCTTGTTATGCCCGGTCTTTTGTCCCGAGGACTTCCAAGTTGTGGAATTCCTTGCCGGCACATGTTTTCCTTCTCCTCCGAACCTCCAAACTTTCAAGTCCAGAATTAACAAGTTGCCTCTTTCCTCCTTGTCAACACCCACGGTACGATAGTATTTAGGCTGTAAGCCCACGTGGTGTGTTGTTGAAATTTAAAAAAAAGGTTGCTGTGTTAAATTTAGTACTACGGGCATCAATGTTCTTTGCAAGTATCAAGACCTGGTAATCCAGTGTTGTATTGGACAAAAGCTAGGTTCATACACTCGCGAATTGCGAAATCGCCGCGAAACGTATTCCTATTGGTTTATTTAAAATAATATCGCAAAACTGTTGTTTTTTTAAATATTTTATTAATGTGTTTTAGTAATTTTTGTGTGCATACACTTAGAAGTGATTTCTTAATCAAACTTGTGGCTGTTAACACGATCCAAATGTCTTCTCTACTTTTAAGTTTGTGTAGCCCTGATGATAATTAAGGGTCACCCTTTATTATACTTACTTATCTTGTGCTTATATAATTTCGGTAAATTTTCAGTTTACTACACGGAATGTTTTTAGATTTTTTTTTTCAGAAACATGCTTAGAACTCTCTTGGATGCACAAGCCACAAAACAAATTTGTTGCGAACAACCCCCAAGAAATTTAAGAGACCAAAAATGAATGGGGGGTGCTGGGCGGGGAGGAAGTATGAGTGGAAAGTGGTGGCAAAACACATTTAATTTGACTTTTAAAAGGTGCGTTTTTCACATTTTGCAGCAATACCCACTTTAAACCCTGTCTACCCCGCACAACACCAATATTCGCCCCAAGTACCGAAACTTTCGTGAGGGTTGCTCCCAAGAAATTTTTCTTGTGCTTTATGCTTTGAAGGTATGCATGCACAAGGGGAAGGAGAACCCCCGTGTTTTTGGGTGAGGGGATCGAAACCCTCTTCGTCCTGGAGGTTCTTTTTCCTCTTCTGCACGCATACAATCACCCTCAATGCATGAATCACAGGAATTTTTTGTGTTCAGCTTTTTAGTGTATTTTCGTTGAGTATAGTTCCTGTTTATCTATTGCTTTGTTTGACTTTTGTATCCAAATTACTGTATAAATATTTATGTTAGAGATCATGTTTTTGCTTGCCTTTCATTACCTTATTCTTTACTGTTCCTAATTAAACAAAGCAATTTTTTATAACTTTTAATATAAGGCCAAATCAGTATTATATAATATATTATTATTATGAAAATTCACTACCATAACGCATTTGCTGCGTCCAGATATTTTTTGTCTTAGAATTAAGCCTACTATATGCTCACAAAATTTGAATATACGGGACACTCTTTATATATATATATATATATATATATATATATATATATATATATATATATATATATATATATATATATATATATCACACCGATAACTCAAAAAATAATCCACCGATTTTGGTAAAATTCGGCAAGTGCCTTCCTTGTATAAATGGCTTGGATAAGTTCGTTATCCAGGAAAATTGGACCAGATTTTCAAGGAAAATTTTGGGTTTTCTTTGAGAAAAAATTTTATCTCCGAAAATGAAAAATCTATGGTAACTTAATTTGGCAGCTGGGTTAACGTTATAAAACGTAAACAATGCGCCGAAATTTAGATCTCTAGGTTAAAAGAAAAGAAAATGTACAAGCATATGATGAAGAAATGTTTGGTACCAGATCATTTCTATGAAAATTCACTACCATAACGCACTTGCTGCATCCAGACCTTTTAGTGAATTTTCGTAGAAAAAATTCACTAATGGGGAGATCCCGACTTTTGAATTTTGAAAAATTTTTTTCAAATGAGCGCGAACTAGGACCCCTAGAACCCATATCCGGGGTCAGTTTCAATTTTTATATGTTTATATATATATATATATATATATATATATATATATTTATATATATATATATATATATATATATATATATATATATATATTTATATATATATATATATATATATATATATATATATATATATATATATATATATTTATATATATATATATAGGTATCACACCGATAACTCAAAAAATAATAGGCCGATTTTGATAAAATTTGGCATGTACCTTTCTTTTGTAAATGGCTTGGATAAGTTCGTTAGTCAGGAAAATCGGACGAGGTTTTCCGGGAAAATTTTGAGTTTTCATTCGAAAAAAATTCTTATCTCAAAAAGTAATAAGCCGATTTTAATAAAATTTGGCATGTACCTTCCTTTTGTAAATGGCTTTGACAAGTTTGTTAGTCAGGAAAATCGGACGAGGTTTTCCGGGAAAATTTTGAGTTTTCATTCGAAAAAAATTTTTATCTCAAAGAATAATAAGCCGATTTTAATAAAATTTGGCATGTACCTTCCATTTGTAAATGGCTTTGATAAGTTCGTTAAACAGAAAAATCGGACGAGGTTTTCTGGAAAAATTTTGAGTTTTCATTTGAAAAAAATTTTTATCTTAAAAAATAAAAAATCTATGATAACCAAATTTGGTAGGCAGGTTTACGATATAAAACTATACACCAAAATTTAGATTTCTATGTTACAAGAAAAAAAAGTTATAATAAAATATTTTGCGCCAGATCATTTCTATGAAAATTCACTACCATAACGCACTTGCTGCGTCCCGAGATTTTTAGTTTATTTTCGGAACATTTCTTACTTTCGCAAACATTAAAGTTATCTTGATGAAATATGGTACCTATTGTTTCTACTATACCTATAGGTTTTACTGGTAACCAAATTTGATACATGCTTTCATTAAAAAAAATCTCGGGACGCAGCAAGTGCGTTATGGTAGTGAATTTTCATAAAAATGTTTTTATTGCAAATATGTGTGTTTTCTTTTTAAGAAAGCAGACATCAATTTTGGTTACCAGTATAACCTATATAGAAAAAGCAGGCATCAAATTTGATTACCAGTATAACATATATAGTAAAAACAATGTGCCATGTTTCATCAAAATAACTTGATTGTTTGAAAACGTACAGAAATTTCCAAAAGTAAACCAAAAGTGTTACTGAAAAAATCCGTTTCTTGGTCAACCTTATAGGTTAATAGCAAATTGAGCTTTTCAAATATGAAGCATTTAATCAAAATTCGCAACCACAACGCACCTGCTGCCTCCAGATTTTCTTAACTTACAAACATGCATTCTATTTCGATGGAAAATGCAAACAAATAAGGTGTTTTCGACAAAAAAAAATTATTTGTATCACCAACGACTTATGGGCCACCCTGTGATTGTCGCAATAATTTTTTAAGATGTAGCTCAAAACACCGTATAATTAATGTATACAATATTTTTTCATATCTTGTATAATAACGAATATATTGAGCTTTATTGATTTTTTACGAAAATTCGACAAAAATTATATACCATTAAACGATAAACTCTATAGCTAAGATTACTGCCAAGCATCAGAGAAAGGGTCTATTAGAAATGAATTTTCTGGAAATATTTTAGTAAAATGAAGGACAATGACGGTTGAAACTAAGAGTTCGGTGTATGTAAAACATTCTTCTTGAGACATTTTCTTTCCATAGCCCGTATTAGATTCAAGTTATTTGCCTAAATGTTGCGAATTTTGACGTTTTCAATTGTCACTTTGACGTTTTGAGGAAACCCCCAATTTATTTTTCTTTAAATGCCCATAACTTTTTTGTCTTTTGACCTACAGAGCTAAATTTTGGTAGGTGGCACACCTATAACGATATAAACCAGCTTACCAAATTTGGTTGCCCTTACTTTGTTAATTTTGGAGATATAAATATTTTGCGAAAGAAAACACAAATTTTTCCGGGAAAACCTCGGCGGATTTTCCTGGCTAACAAAATTATCCAAGCGACTTGCGAAAGGAATGTACTCACCAATTTTGACGTTTAAAATCGCAATTTTGACGTTTTGAGGAAAATCCAAATTTATTTTTCTTTGAATGCCTGTAACTTTTTATCCTTTAACCTACGGAGCTAAATTTTGGTAGGTAACTTGCCTATAATGATATAAATCCGCATATGAAATTTGGTTGCCCTTACTTTGTTAATTCCGGAGATATAATTTTTTTTCGAAAGAAAACACAAAATTTTCCGGGAAAACCTGGACCGATTTTCCCGGATAACGAACTTATCCAAGCCATTTGCAAAAGGAATTTATTCACCAAATTTAATCAAAATCGGCCCATTATTTTTTGAGTTATCGGTGTGATACATATATATATATATATATATATATATATATATATATATATATATATATATATATATATATATATATATATATATATATATATATATATATATATATATATATATATATATATATATATATATATATATATATATATATATATATATATATATATATAAACATATAAAAATTTAAACCGACCCCGGATATGTGTTCTGGGGGGCCTAATTAGCGCTCATTTGAAGAATTTTTTTCAAAATTCAAAAGTCGGGATCTCCTCAATAGTGAATTTTTTTTAAAGAAAATTCACTAAAAGACATATTTGCTGTTAGATTTTTTTGATACCATAATGCACTTGCTGCGTCCAGACTTTTTATTAAATCTATCGTCATGACAGATATCAATATCGGGTTTGTATCATCTCTGATCTCCGGTGATGATGTTACCCTGACAAAGGGATCTTTATATGCAACGTCTGTCAGTGGAATGTTGCTATGAGGGGGTGATGGGTGATAAGACACTAAGTGTCGCTGGAGGGTGCGACATTGGCCTAACATTATCACCGGCAAACCTGCCAGCTATTCAAATCGCTATTTATTAGAATTGCCAACACGCTGCGATGCCACCCCTAAACTTTTATTAGAAATACCTAACGTTTATTATTTAATCTAGATACCAGATAGGATGATGGACATTACAAACAAGAGAATATTAAATGAAAAAAACTTAACAAAAATTCGGGACGTAGTAAATGCATTATGGTTTTTTTTTTCTAATTCTCGTAGAAATCATTTTTTTAACGGATCTGTATAGAAAAAAATCGCTTGCGGCGAGATTACGAGTTTGATACTTTCGAAAGAATCTTCAGTTAAGCATAAACTAAGAACACTAGAACCCATATCCGAGGTCAGTTTAATATTTTTTTACGTTTATATGAAAATTTCATGGAAGAATACGTAGATCATTTTGTAGCGTATTACACGTTTTGCAACTTATATAGGGTGGCGCATTGAAAACGAAACAGACCGATTTGCGTCCATATGTGTGTTTCTATGGGCATGAATTGAAGACGTATTATTGTGTAGGACAATAGTAAATTTCACTGACTAGGAAAATAATAAGTTTCATTGACTAAGAGAATAATGTTGGTACTGATGTACCAATGAACGCTATAATGGAAATATGCAGGGTGGCGCATTGAAAACGAAACAGACCGATTTGCGTCCAGAGAATATTCTTTTTAAGAAACGCTGAAACAAGTCAATTTTAATATTGACGGGGACATGTTTTGACATAAAAGTCAACTTTCTCACATTAACCCCTTAAGCGTGGTGATAACAACCCTTATATTTTAAATAGGGAACATGGGTCAAATGTTACATCATTTGAAAGCTATTTCTTTTCTGAATTCAGCACACTAATTTTTTTTAAAGTTTTATCAACTCCTTAAAAATTATTCACAGTTGAAAATGCAAAAACGCATTTCACTCATTCCGATAAGAAATATGCTGATAGTCAATGTTTTGTTGGTTTGTAAACAAAAAATTGACTATCAGAACATTTTTTATCGGAATGAGAGAAATGCGGTTTATTATTTCAGTTTATCGGTCGGTTTGATACTTGATAGTACTACCAGAAATTAATTTCACAATGGTGTATTCTGTAGAAGAAAGAGTTGAAATAATTAGTCTTTTTTTTTTCAAAAACGATGACTGTGCCAACCGTACCGCAAATTTGTTTAATGAACGACATCCGAACAGACATGTTAACAGAAAATACATTTTGGAGTTAGTTGCAAAGTTTCGACAAAGTGGTTCAGTAGTCAACAAAAAACGGGATCCTGATCGTGAATTTCCGGTTAGAAATGAGACTACTGAGATTGAAGTTTTAGGACAAATTGCTGCAGACCCAACTTTAAGCACGAGAAAATTGGACACTGTTTCAAACATTAAAAGAAGAACTATTCAGCGAATATTGAAGCATCTAAAATTTCACCCGTATAAAATTCATCTTGTACAACAACTGAATGAAGATGATTTTGATCGACGGCTGGAGTTTTGTGAAGTTATGACTGCACGAATAGCTGATAACGGGAACTTTCTGTTCAATATCTGTTTTTCAGACGAGTGTACGTTTCTATTAAACTCTACTGTCAATCGTCATAATTGTCGTTATTGGGCAGATAATAATCCAAGAAATTTTCACAAAGTCCACACTCAAACTCTACAGAAATTGAATGTCTGGACTGGCATTTTTGGAGACCGTTTAATCGGACCATTTTTTCTTGATGGAAATTTGAGTGGCGAAACGTATTTGGAGTTAGTAGAAGATATCGTTTACCCTCTACTAATTGACATTGTTGAAAATGATTATTGCTATCAAGAAAACCAATTAGTGTTTCAACAAGATGGATTGGGCGTAGAGGTGCTATTGAGTGGCCCCCTAGATCACCGGATTTAACTCCTTTAGACTTCTTTCCATGGGGCCATTTAAAGAGTAGAATGTACGCAACAGAACCGGAGTCTCTGGAAGAATTACGACGACGCATTGTTGAAGAATGCCGTCTAATAACTCCACAAATGCTCCAGAATGTCAGAGCTCGTTTTGAACATAATTTGTACTTTTGTATGGAAGCTGGTGGTCAACAATTTGATCACTTACTTAACTGAATAAACATTTTGAATGTTTGGTTTTGTTTTTTAGTTTTTTTTAACGAAAAACTCACAATGAATGAAATACGTTGTTGCAATATATATATATATATATATATATATATATATATATATATATATATATATATATATATATATATATATATATATATATATATATATATCCTACCGATAACTCAAAAAACAATGGAACGATCTTGATCAATTTTAGTGAGTACCTTCCTTTTGCAAGTGGCTTAGATAAGTTCGTTATGCAGGAAAATCGGACCAGGTTTTCCCGGAAAATTTTGTGTTTTCTTCCTAAAAAAAATTAAATCTCCGGAAATAACAAAGTGAGGGCAACCAAATTTGGTACGCGTATTTGTATTATAAAGAGTGCACCATGTACCAAAATTTAGGTCTCTAAGTTTAAGGACAAAAAAGTTACGGGCAGCTAAAGAAACAAATTTTGGAATTTTCCTCAAAACGTCAAACTCGCAATTTGAAAAGTCAATATTGTCAATGTTTAGGCAAGGACATTAAACAAATACGGATTGTAAAAAGAAAATGTTGCAAGAATAGTGTTCTGCGAACCCTTAAGTTTCAGATTCAACCGTCATTGCCCTTCATTTTACTAAAATATTTACAGAAAATTCATTTCAAATAGACCATTTCTCTGATGTTTTGGCTGTCGGTTTAGTTAAGTTGAAGCTTTCGCTGTAAGTTTAGTGAAGTTTATGGTTTAACGGTCTATATTTTTTAACTAATTTTCGTAGAACAAATTCGTTAATGTATTTTTGCATTTTTTATCGAAATATGATGCATGTTTGTAAGAAAAAAATCTGGACGCAGTAAGTGCGTTTTGGTAGCGAATTTTCATTAAATCCTTCAAATTTCAATAACTCAATTTGCTAATAACGTATGTTTTGTTGGTTAGGAAACCAACATTTAACTTTATTTTTGGAAAATTATTTCTACAATCACAGGGTGGCCCATAAGTCGTTGTTGATATAAATTTTCTTTTTTTTTAATCAAACACATTATTGCTTTTTTGCATTTTCGATCGAAATATAATGCATGTTTGTAAGAAAAGAAATTCTTGACGCAGCAGTGCCTTATGGTAGCGAATTTTCATTAAATGCTTCAAATTTGAATAGCTCAATTTGCTATTAACCTATAAGGTTGACCAAGAAATCAGTTTTTTCGGGAACACTTCAAGTTTTCTTTTGGAAATTTTTGTAAATTTTCAAACAATAAAGTTGTTTTGATGAAACATGGCACATTGTTTCTACTATATAGGTTATACTGGTAACCAAATTTGATGCCTGCTTTCTTTTAAAAAAAAACACACACATATTCGATATTAAAAACAATTTTATGAAAATTCACTACCATAACGCACTTGCTGCGTCCCGAACCTTTTTTGTTTTGATCTCAACTCAAAAAATCTTAATTTTCTCAAAAACGGGTGGTTTGTCAAAAAAAGTGACAGGAGGAGAAAAAGGTAGAAAATTTAATTTGTTATAGAATTTATGGACTACCTTTTAGTTAGGTTAGGGTTTTAAAAAATCAGATCATCAAAAGGGTGACCCACCCCTAATTCGCCCCTTTTTGAGTTTATATCCACTTCATATTCTGATCAAATAAGGGTGTTGATAAAAGAAAACCATCTACCAAATTTGGTTGATCTATGCTGGGAACAGCTGTTTCTTGTAATCATTAAAGAATCTTCCGAGGTCAAGTTCTGACCAACCCTAGGCATTAGAGAACAAATTTATACAAAAAAAAACCGGCATTTTTTGAGGTTCTCTACACGCACACATTCTGTGTCCATTGCGTTGTGAATCTTTTTTTTTTTTTTCCTTCGAGTTTAGATGGCTACGGCTATTTGCCATACGCACATTCTTCCCCTCTCGTTATGTTGCATCAGTGGTATTTTTACTAGAATAGCTTGATCAGATCACTAAGCTTTACATTAATTGTTATTGTGCCGCATGTATAAACGCATAATATATACTGGATTACATACCCCCCATAAATAAAGTAGTGATTATCGAATTTTGTAACAGAATTTTATCCTGTAATAGTTATTTTTACTTAATTGTTTTTTTTTTTTTTAATTATAAATTGGGATAGACAGGGACACACGCTTCATGCCCTAGGGGTCTGACTAGGCAACTTTAAAAGACAAACAAAGAGACCCATAATGGAGTAGGGAAACAATAGGACAGACATTAGGACCTTATATTCTAATACCTAATAATATTACAAAATTATGGAATACATACATATGTACTCACAAATATTAATTACCTAATATTATTTCACCTATTATTCATCTCGTCATTCGTTTTACATTAGCACACATACACATATCACACTCATTTACACATTCATTTTCGCACAGGTACAAATTTTGCTTAGTTAATATTACATAAATAAAATTGTATGATTAGACCTTTATTTTTAAATTATTTATATGCGTTGAGATTAGTGTATAAATATTTACATTTTTGTACATAATAGTTGCATCAAGTTAAAGGGGCACGGAACATTGCCTAACTTATAAATTATATTTACAAAGGAATAAATAATGCTTGTTTTTTCTTTACAGTCTAAAAGCATGTGTTGAGCGTCCCCAAACTCGCCGCACTCACAATTTGGATTATCTTTTAGATTTATTTTATTAAGATGTGAAGGAACCAGTGAGTGCCCAAACCTCAGTCTGCACATTTTAACTATAGTAGTTTTGCTTACATGTATGGTGGAAAACCACGGAACTGCGGGTGGAAGAGGCTCTAGACTTTTATAAAATCTACCTTTGCTATTGTGGCTGTAATCGTTATGCCATTTCAGTATTATCTTCTTCGCAGAACTTGAAAAAATGTCAGTAAATGGACACAAATAGTTCTTCTTTTCCCCAGATTCTACAGCCTCCTTAGCTAAAAGGTCAACTTTTTCATTAGGAGCTATACCTGTGTGAGCTTTTACCCATACTAAATTTATGCGTCTCCCTTCATTTTGGAGTCTCGTAATTATGTTGATTATTTTGACAATGATGTGGTTGCAAGTCGAATGAGGTGAGATATTTTTTATCTTGTCCAGACTACTTTTACTGTCTGTAAAGATTGTTGCCTGTTTTGTTGGTTGTTGACTGATGTACTGTAAAGACTCTAAAATCGCAACGAGTTCGGCTGTGTATATTGACATGTTGCTATTTAGTTTGAATTTCTTTTCTATTCCAAAATGAGGCACGTAATAGGCACATCCACATCGTGAGTTTTTCTTAGAGGCATCGGTAAAAATGTGCAGTGATTCCTCAAACTTTTCACTTACATCTAATGAAAAGATTCGGTTCCGAATAACGCTTGGGAACTCTGAGTAATCTTGTAAGTATTGTATGTTACAACCTTGGAACTCTTGAAAATTTATATTAAAAACTGGATTAATACTGTCTTGCCAGATGTCATTGATGTTGTCAATTATATTGGAGTAACTACTGACTATTAGTATAGTTTTCTTCTTTTTCCAGAAAGTCATAGTAAGATCTTGTATATAGCATTGATGTAGCTTGTTAATGAGTAGGCTATTTTTTCCTATCAATTTAAGTGTGAATTTAAAAGCTAGCTTTTCTCTTCTATAATGAAGTGGCATTTCCCCGCTCTCTGCTAAAAGATTGTTTATTGGAGTGCTTTGTAGAGCACCCAGACATAGTCTGAGACATTTATTTTGTATTGACTCTAATTTGTTCAGGTGTGTTTTGGCCGAATCTGCATAAAGCACGGATCCATAGTCGATGATAGATCGTACGAATGACTTATAGAACATGATACTAATATTTGCATCTGCGCCCCAAGTTGTATTACTTATGAATCTTAGCACGTTGATACCTTTTTCTGTTCGGCTGACGAGTTCTTCAATATGTTCTCTCCAAAGCAATTTCCTATCCAGGATCATTCCCAAGAATCTTACAGATTGTTTTACTACGTATTTAACTTTTGCTACTTCCACAGTTGATGGTATGGAATGTTTTTTACTAAAGATTGTAATCTGTGTTTTTTCTTTAGAAATTGAGAAGCCATTATTACGGGACCATGTCTCAATTTGTGTAAAATCACTTTCGATGGACCTTAAACCTTGCTCGATGTCGCATAGTGGTTTGTATATACATATGTCATCAGCATATTGCAGAAGAGAACTTTCGCTAATCTGACTCTCTAAATCGATGGTATAAATAGTAAACAGTAATGGGCTTAATACACTACCTTGTGGCAAGCCTATGTTGGCTAGTCTAGGACCTTTGTAAATATTGCCGAATTTCAAATATAATTGTCTGTCCTCGTAGATCTTAATGATTTTTCTGGTAAAATTTGGTGAAATGCCTATTTTTGTCATTTTTTGGTATAAGACTTTTAGGTTTACATTATCGTAGGCTCCTTTGATATCTATGAACATAGCAATTACAGATGTTCTTGTGGCAAAAGATTTGTTGATATCCAGTATAATATTGGCCAAACTTTCGGTAGTAGACCAATCTTTGCGGAATCCAAACTGAGTCTTTGGCAGTACACTATTTCTTTCTACCCAGGTTTCAAGACGATTCTTAATCATATGTTCTAAAGTTTTTAACAGGCAGGAAGCGAGAGATATTCCCCTATATGAGTCTATGAGGTAGGGGTCTTTATCTGGTTTAGCAATTGTGGTAATAATGTATATCTTCCAGGCATTGGGTACATTTTCGGTTGTCCAAATTTTGTTTATAATTTTTAAAAATAATAGCTTGGTGTTATACCAGAAGTGTGCGAGAATTTCATATTGTATGCCATCAGCTCCTGGTGTAGATCGCCTGTGTTTAAGACAAAACTCTAGTTCAGACATTGTGAACTCATTTTCCAGAGCATGTGTAGAACTGGGAGCAGTGCTATAATTCTCTTCTTTATTGCCATCTGGTACTAAGTTTTTTAAAAACTCGTCGGCCCATTCTTCATCAGGTTGAAACTTTGTAGAATTTGTGTTAATATTTTTTAGCCTTTTTGACATACCCCAAATGTTTTTGATAGGTGTACTTCTATTTAAATTTAGACAAAAATTTTTCCATGTTTCTCTTTTGCTGTTTAAAATAGTTTTCTTTTTTAAAGCTGAAATTCTTTGATAATCGAGAAAATTATTGTAGGAAGGGTTTTGTTTATACAACTGAAGAGATCGTTTTTCATTTTCCACCGCAGTTTTACAATTTTCATTCCACCAAGGCTTTCGGAATTTATTGTTAGACGTTGTCGTCTTCTCGGGAATTGATAGTGATATCGCATTATTTATATTTGATATAAAGTTATCATATGAAATATCGTTTTCTGATAAATCGCGTTCCGAACTCAATTCCATCAAAGATGAAAACAACGTCCAATCAGCTTTATCCAGGTTCCATTTCTTGTTATTAATTACTGTATGATTGTTGTTATAATGAGTATTACTTCTAATGTTTGTATATTGAACATCAAATACATAATCTAACCTTATAACATAGTGATCTGATCCTAGCGTTTCCGTTTCGACAAACCAGTCGAATCTATGTGCAATATCCGATGAACATATCGATATATCCACCGCCGATGCAATGTCCGTTAGTTGCCTTTTCATTAACGTTTCGGACCCGGTATTTAAATAATTTAACTGATTATTCTCTATTGCGGTGAGCAACTCCCTTCCACTAACATCCGTCCTGGAGCAACCCCAAGCAGTGTGGTGACAGTTGAAATCACCTCCTATGAGAAACGGTCTTTTCAAACTATCGAAAAATGATGTCCAGTTATTACGCGTTAATCTTGTATTTGGAGGGATGTAAATAGAATATACATTAATTTTTTGTCTTCTGTTTAATTGTAACGTTGTTGCTATACACATCATACCCTGAACTTTATAGAATCCGCGCTCTAGTGAAAAAGAGAATTTATTACTAATAAGTATAGCAACTCCGCCGTATCCATCGTTTCGGTCTTCTCGAATTAGGTTATACCCAGCAAATTTAATAAAATTGTCACCTTTATGCCAAGTTTCGCTTATAATAGCAATATCGACCTTATTATCAAACAAATATTTTTCTAAATGCCCCTTATTTGCCTTGATTGATCTAGCATTCCATTGCATTAATTTAAGAGTGAATGTTAATTATTTCTGAGAATTTCTGATACCTTGCTTTTCATGAGATTCATTGTTTGACTATTTGTGAGCTGTATATTTGGTTGTTTTAGGATATCTATGAACATGTTTACTATATCATCAACAGTTTCGCTTATACTAGAGGAAGGTTTTTGAGGTTGGGAGAATGACGGAGGATAAGGATTGGTTATACCGCTCTGCTTTGGTAGCTGGATATCTTTTATTATCTGCTGCCTAGCTTTCTCAGTTTTGAAGTCTCTTATTGAATCCATAGTTTTTCTACGTTTGGGAGGTTGTAATCTGGTAAAATGTGTTGTAGACTCTAAGTTTCGAGGTTGTTGTTGAGTGGAAGAACTTGCGGAGAATATAGTTGGGTTAAGTGGTGGAAAGTGGTATTTGTCAAATTTAGGGACCTGTTGTTGTATTGTTTGGCCTTGATTTTTTGTAGCAGATGAATAGCTTTTAGAATATCTTTCGAGAGCATCCCCATATGAGATATTTTCTATACTCATTAGGTATTTAATACTTTTTTGTTTCTCAAACTCCTGACAAGCAGTACGTTCTGTTGCCGGATGAGAACCCGCGCACAAAACACATATAGGGCTACTTTTTCGAGTGCATATTTCGCTACTGTGGTTTTCTCCACAAAATTTGCACCTTTCTTGTGCTTTGCATTGGGAGCTAATGTGATTATATCTCATGCATCTTAGACATTGGATTGTACGCTGTATATACGGTTCAACGCTAAATTTAATTTTCTCAATTTCCACTTCCGAAGGGAGCATACACCCCTTAAATTCCACAAGCACCGATGACGTCTTAACATATTCAACGCAATTTTCTCTAAATACCTTACGCTTAAGTCTGATTACATTAAGGACTTCGAACTTATTACCCATTGTAGGAAGAATCAGATTTATCAGATCCTCCTCCTCAATATCAACATCAACTTGTCTTATAACGCCCTGTCTGCGTGCCAAAAACTGTGGTATAAATGCTTCTAAATTGTGTTTTTTTAGATATTCAGAGTTTATTAAAGCATTAGCGCTTTGTAAAGTAGACAACACTATTTTTAATTTATTTTTTCCTATACTAGAAATGTTCATCACGCAAGATTTAATATCCGATGAACAGTTAAAAATTATTTTAGCGGTACTTATTCTGTGAGCTCTACCTATATTATCATTCGGGTTTTTGCTAACAAGATAAACAGTGTATGGTCCCGAATGAGAATTATCATATATTCTGATAAATTTCTTCTCTCTTTTTCTCACATCTAAAGTATTGATACTTTCCTCTACCGTATTACCTGAATTTATATTATTTACGATATTGTCTACATGCTTGATTTTTGATAAATCTAAATGTTTTAAGTAATCAACTTTTTTACTCACCTCCTTCCTACTGTTATTTAATTTACTTACGCTATCCTTATTTAGAGTATTTGACTTTTCCATTTCTTCATCGCTAGAAATAACAAAATCCATACTTTCAAGTTTCTTATCGTTACTAATTCCATCTGGGGGTCGACCCCTATCTGGGGGTTGACCTTCGCCTTTCTTTGGCATGATTTCACTTTTCTTAAAGCACTACTTCACGACAAATTAGAAAATATGCGAGCAACTCTCGGGATACGTCCACACGTCTCGAATGCTACTCACCGAATGCGTTGTGAATCACTTTATATATATATATATATATATATATATATATATATATATATACCAGACTTGATGCATGCTTTCATTAAAAAGGCATATTTAATATTAGAAACCTTGAAACCTTTTTGTGAAAATTCGCTACCATAGCGCACTTGCTGGGTTCAGACTTTTAAAATAAATACCTCAATTGTTTTGAGCGGTAAGCTCTACCTTAATTATAGTACAAATTGAAATGTAATGTTCGTAACAGAATTTCCGTTATTAGAAGCCTAAATAATCAACGATACGAGTAGTATAATTTTACATTGATCGAAAATTTAATTTTTCTTTTTTGTGAATCTTAAACAGATGCTCACTTTTTTATCTAGTTAAACATTCGCTTCAATAAATAGACATTTAATTCTCCTAACAGAGCCCAACACAGCAGGCCAGGCAAGTCAATTATAAAGCAATATCTATATAACACAATTTGTGTTCCTTCAATCGGTTCAATTATACCAAGACACCTGATCGCCAAATCTCCTCCGTTCAAATGAAATTTAGGACAAATTAAATCTGCTTAGATCCCCGTAGCGCTGTGGGCTGAGGGATGTAGCTTTCAGCGCCCCCTACCGTTCGCAGCTGCATTACTCTCGATAGCTCTCCAGCCATTGTGCCAGCAGCTTAAGGGCACTGTGTATTTTAATTTTAACACTCGACATCCAGGAGATATTCAGATATTCATGACCCCGGGTATAATAAAGATGGATTTGCCGAGTGGTGTATAATGCTCTACATATTCATGGCCTGCCACTGCACTCTGTTAATATTCCAATGTGCTAATAGTGGCTGTAGTATGGTGCTTTTCGTGCAACTGTTCATATCTCGAGTTGAAAATTAAATAACATCAGAATAGGTGCTTGTATGTGTGTGCTCCTGAAACGTCAATAAATCTCTTTGATGAAATTTTGCTCCGTGTCCTCCCTTTAATCAGATAAAGCCTTCCTGACATGAATATGTAACACAAGCACATGTCAATGTCACAGCTGTTAATGATTTACAAGTGTTTCTACAATTATAGGTATACTGTTAATATTTGCGTAAAAATACCACAATATTCACAAACAGGTTCCTGGAAGGCATGGTATATAATGTGCCAGGACATATTCAACTTTACTATTATACCAAAAATTGTGACGCTCACGTCACGTTATTGCTATAAAATACCTTTTCAATTAAAAATGTTACAATTTTCTAAACGAAAATTCGCCACCAACGAGTCTAGGTTTATAAAACTCTGGACGCAGCAAGTGCGTTATGGTAGCGAATTTTCTTTAAAATATTTTTAATAGCAAATGTCTTTCTTTGATGAAAGCAGGCATCAAACTTGGTTGCCTATATAGTAGAAACAATGTACCATATTTGATTGAAATAAATTTATTGTTTGAAAATATATAAACATTTTTCAAAAGTCTAGATGCAGCAAATCTGTTATGGAAGTGAATTTCCATAAAAATGTTTTTAGTAGCAAATGTGAGCAGGCATCAATCTGATTACCGGTATAGCCTATGTAGTAGAAACAATGTACTATATTTTAACAAAATTACTTATGGTTTGAAAATATACAAAAATTTTCCAAAAATAAACTTAACTGTTGGCAAATTTCTGAAAACAGTTTTTTGAAAAACGTTCGGGAGCTAAACTGCAAATTTACCGAAAATTCGCTACCAAAACGCACTTACTGCGTCCGGTTTTTTTCTTACAAACGCATCATATTTCGATAAAAAATGCAAAAATACATTAACGAATTTGTTCTACGAAAATTAGTTAAACAAAAATTATACACCCCTACTTACTCCTGGTCCCGTAACTTCCTTGGGGAGTGTGAACAAGAAATTTTCCTTGGGGTTTGAGGATCCAGGGGGGTGGGGGCCTAGGCAGGTTTCTGAAAACAGTTTTTTGAAAAACGTTCGGGAGCTAAACTGCAAATTTACCGAAAATTTGCTACCAAAACGCACTTACTGCGTCCAGATTTTTTTCTTACAAACGCATCATATTTCGACAAAATATGCAAAAATGCATTAACGAATTTGTTCTATGAAATTTAGCTAAAAAAAAATAATTATGCACCCCTACTCACTCCTGGTCCAGTAACTTCCTTGGGGGGTGTGAACAAGAAATTTTTCTTGGGGTTTGTGGATTCAGAGGGGCCCTAGGCAGGTTTCTGAAAACATTTTTTTGGAAAGCGTTCGGGAGCTAAACTGCAAATTTACCGAAAATTTGCTACCAAAACGCACTTACTGCGTCCAGATTTTTTTCTTACAAACGCATCATATTTCGACAAAAAATGCAAAAATGCATTAACGAATTTGTTCTATGAAATTTAGCTAAAAAAAAATTATGCACCCCTACTCACTCCTGGTCCAGTAACTTCCTTGGGGGGTGTGAACAAGAAATTTTTCTTGGGGTTTGTGGATTCAGAGGGGCCCTAGGCAGGTTTCTGAAAACATTTTTTTGGAAAGCGTTCGGGAGCTAAACTGCAAATTTACCGAAAATTTGCTACCAAAACGCACTTACTGCGTCCAGATTTTTTTCTTACAAACGCATCATATTTCGACAAAAAATGCAAAAATGCATTAACGAATTTGTTCTATGAAATTTAGCTAAAAAAAAAAATTATGCACCCCTACTCACCCCTGGTCCCGTAACTTCCTTGGGGAGTGTGAACAAGAAATTTTCCTTGGGGTTTGAGGATCCAGGGGGGTGGGGGCCTAGGCAGGTTTCTGAAAACCGTTTTTTGAAAAGCGTTCGGGAGCTAAACTGTAAATTTACCGAAAATTTGCTACCAAAACGCACTTACTGCGTCCAGATATTTTTCTTACAAACGCATCATATTTCGACAAAAAATGCAAAAATGCATTAACGAATTTGTTCTATGAAATTTAGCTAAAAAAATAATTATGCACCCCTACTCACCCCTGGTCCCGTGACTTCCTTGGGGAGTGTGAACAAGAAATTTTCCTTGGGGTTTGAGGATCCAGGGGGGTGGGGGCCTAGGCAGGTTTCTGAAAACAATTTTTTGAAAAGCGTTCGGGAGCTAAACTGTAAATTTACCGAAAATTTGCTACCAAAACGCACTTACTGCGTCCAGATATTTTTCTTACAAACGCATCATATTTCGATAAAAAAAGGAAAAATGCATTAACGAATTTGTTCTATGAAATTTAGCTAAAAAAAAAAATTATGCACCCCTACTCACCCCTGGTCCCGTAACTTCCTTGGGGAGTGTGAACAAGAAATTTTCCTTGGGGTTTGAGGATCCAGGGGGGTGGGGGCCTAGGCAGGTTTCTGAAAACAGTTTTTTGAAAAGCGTTCGGGAGCTAAACTGTAAATTTACCGAAAATTTTCTACCAAAACGCACTTACTGCGTCCAGATATTTTTCTTACAAACGCATCATATTTCGACAAAAAATGCAAAAATGCATTAACGAATTTGTTCTATGAAATTTAGCTAAAAAAATAATTATGCACCCCTACTCACCCCTGGTCCCGTGACTTCCTTGGGGAGTGTGAACAAGAAATTTTCCTTGGGGTTTGAGGATCCAGGGGGGTGGGGGCCTAGGCAGGTTTCTGAAAACAATTTTTTGAAAAGCGTTCGGGAGCTAAACTGCAAATTTACCGAAAATTTGCTACCAAAACGCACTTACTGCGTCCAGATATTTTTCTTACAAACGCATCATATTTCGATAAAAAAAGGAAAAATGCATTAATAAATTTGTTCTACGATAATTAGCTAAAAACCATAAACTTCACTAACCCTACAAATAAATATCCGAAAAGCCACCAAACTTAACTAAACTGACAGCTAAAGCATCAGAGAAAGGGTCTATTTGAAATGGATATTCTGTAAACATTTTAGTAAAATGAAGGGCAATGACGGTTGAATCTGAAACTTAATGGTTTGCAGAACATTTTTCTTGCAACATTTTCTTTTCACAAACAGTATTTGTTTCACATTCTTTGCTTAAACATTGCCAATTTTGACGTTTAAAATTGCGAGTTTGACGTTTTGCGGAAAACTCCAAAATTTGTTACTTTAACTGCCCATAACTTCTTTGTCTTTACAGCTAGGGACCTAAATTTTAGTACAAAGTTCTCTCTTTATAATACAAATACGCGTACCAAATTTGGTTGCCCTTGCTTTGTTATTTCCGGAGATATGAATTTTTTTATAAAGAAAATACAAAATTTTCCGGGAAAACCTGGTCCGATTTTCCTGGCTAACGAACTTATCCAAGCCACTTGCAAAAGGAAGGTACTCTGCAAATTTTATCAAGATCGGTTCATTATTTTTTGAGTTATCGGTCGGATATATATATATATATATATATATATATATATATATATATATATATATATATATATATATATATATATATATATACACAGATCTCCCCATAAGCGAATTTAAAAAAAAAAAATTCGCTAAAAGAGTCAATATCAAGAATAGAAAGTGGTACGTGTATCAGAGATAATATGTTTCTTTGAAATAAATAATGTCGTTGATAGGAAACGGAGTAGTACCCAAATAACGATTAATAGCTGCAGGCATAAACTCACTTATTTCAAGAACGATAAACAAAGTAATTTGTAACTAGTTAAGTCATAAACAGGGAGAACCATGTTTAACAATAACTTGATGACCTCAACGTGATTTACTAAGATGCTGTTAACTGTCTGTGCCCAGAGCGCGAAGCTTCCGCCAATAAGTACAATTGGAGAACCCAAATCACCACAACACATATTTCAATGACCTTACGCTCGTTTCGCTGACCACATCAGCGTCATCAGAGGATGAAAAATTCTAAAATTAAAATCAACAGCTACAGTGTATTTATATCGCACCTAGGTAACGAACTAATCCGAAGTAAACATTGTAGTCGGCGACCCATCGTTTGTCTATTGTGTCAATATTGAACGGACGAGGTCGAAGAACTACTCTAATCTTCTGGTTGACAAATTTATGAGCTTTTATCTAATTTAAGGATAATGTGCTTAAAACGAAAGGTACCGAGATATTTAAGGCAGCTACATGTTCTTTTTGATCTAGAAATTTCACTATGTGAATATTGGAGCAACTAAAGAAAGCCGACAAGCAACATCTGGCGAACAGAACAATAACAGCCGCTCATCTTAAAAACAACAAACCGAGTGTTTGGCCCACAATGCTAACTTTAATAAAGAATAAATAATTCAACTAAAATTCTACATAAAAATAAGTATTTATATTTATTCTTAATTCTACGTAAAAACAAGTATTTATATTGACTTATTAGATACAAAGAAAACGAAAGGGGGGTCTTTACGTCCATAACCAAACGTAGAGCTTAGTATCTGTATAGATCGGCCGAGTTATTAACAATAATTTATTATTCTGCCAGACAAATTAGGAGTGATCAGCTGGTCAAATGCAAAGTGAAAATAAAGGGGTTGAAATTAAAGGTGCCGCACGATTTAATGAAGTTTTGTTCTTAATCGACCTTGATATATAAATACTTTTAAAGGAATCAAACATGGTTTGATGTCTAACATTTTTACAAGTTACAAATTTTTTTTGTCAATGTGGTGCTTATTATCCCATATATGTTGTGCCACCGTACCATATCGTAAATGTGCGAGATGTTCACGAAATCTGGTGGCTATGTTTCTCTTGGTTTAACCCACGTATTTTAGATTGCAATCATTGCAACTTATCTCATATATACCCGACATTTCAGTGGCTTTGTCTTTGGCTTTCGTATTACCCCACAAATTTTTTAAATTACTTCTCGTCGAAAAAGTCAAATGTAAATCGGCTTGCTTAAAAATACTTTCCAAACCCTTTGTAATACGTGGTTCATAAGGTAGACACACAAATTTTTTCTCTATTTTATCTTTCTTAAATGTCGTACATTCAGATATCATTTTCTTTGTTCTGTGTTTGTTAACCTAATTTGTCCACTAAACTATCTGATTAACCGTTATATCTCGCCACGTTTTTTATGTAATTTAATTCTATATTAAATCTATTTTTACTTAACGGAAAATTTATCATTCTACCAGGAAACTTAAACTAGCCGTTTTTGGTGCAAATGTATGATGTGAGTCGTTAGGAATATAACTAATAGTGGCATTTTCCTTCCTGTAGACATCGAATTCAACAGAGCCATTATTTTTATTTTTAATAACTAGTACATCTAGAAAAGAAAGTTTATTGTTGATTTCTATTTCGTGGGTAAATTTTATTGAATCAAATTGACTATTTAGTTTTTCAGTAAATTCTTCAACCTTGCATATATTTGTGTGAAACACTGCAAAAATATCGTCGACGTAACAAAACCAAACTGACTCTAGGGAAATACCCATTTTTATTTTTTAAATCCGTCTCAAATCTACTCATAAGAAGGTCTGCAATAAAAGGAGATAATGGATTGCCCATTGCCGTGCCTTCAGTTTGTTCAAAAAACTCATTGTTAAATTGGAAAATATTTTGTTTTATACAAAGGCTAGTTAGAGTTAAATATTCTTTGCAGGCGGCTTCACTGATAATGTTCAATTTTAACAATTGTTCCAAATACTCCAGCGTTTGTTTTGTATCAATTTGGGACATCAAATAAAATTGGACGATAACTCCTTATCAGATCACAAGGTTATTCACCTCATTCATTGTTTCCACATCGAAGGAAAATGTTGAAATCGCAGGATGACATTCATAATCGTAACTATGAATACCACTGCTTTGCGGGGGAGATTTTTCAGGGCTACGTTGGAGATTTCATCGTATCCCGGAACTTTCCTAATTTTTTTGTGTTTTGATTATTTGGGAAACTTCTTCGCAAGTAGCGGGCTCGACGTTTGTATCTGGGGTGGCGCGAAGGTCACTCCTGACATAACAATGCTTTCTTGCGACGTGCGACAGATCAATGTTGTTATAATTCGGGGTGAATTACTTTTCAGATGATCCACAAATGCATTTGCTTTGTCCGCATCCGCGTACACGGTGCCGTTTCGGCCATAGAGTGGGGATATCAGAAGTTTTTGGGAACGAAGGGCTTTTGCCATTTTCCAGATGGAATCGTCTTGGGCGGGCAGGGTTTACAGGCGTTCCTCCCAACGGTTGTTGCAGAGATCTTGTAGGGTGGATTTTACTTGTTTGATGAGTCTGTTTGCGTATCGTTTGTCGGTGGGGTTTCCGGTGCTTTGAGATAGTCTACGCACACGGTTCTTTTCACTGATTGCTTGGGACGTGGTGCGTCCTTGATGCATGTTCGACAGAACATTGGATTTTGGACTGTAGATTATCCACTGCACCCTCGAGTTTGTGGATGCTGCGGATAACCGGATATTACCAAGGGTGTTTTAAGGTGTTCTGTGAAAACTGGCCACAGTACCTGTTTCCTTGGGAAGTCAGTCAGGTTCGACATTCTTATATCCGAGCTGCAAAATGACTGGGTTATGGTTCTACGAGCGGTCGTTTAGGGTTGTTATTTCGTGGAGAAGAGTGGTGTTCGACATGATTGCTATGTCGAGCACGCCAGGTCGACCCACACAGCCGAAGTATGTGGGTCTTGTAGGAGCGTCAACCATGCACTTTGCATGGTTGTCTAAATAGAATTGGATGATTTTTTCATTTAAATTGATATTACAAGAATGTCAATTGGCGTGTTTGGAATTTAAATCGCCAGCCATTATTATGGATTGGTTGGTATCGAATAAGAGATCCAGGTCGGCGTCTAGAATTCTCTTTTGTGGAGGACTATAGGCAGAAATGAGCTTTATTGGGCCTGCAGAGGAAGTGTTGACTACGACTTGTGTAGCCTCGATGTTCTTCAGGGCTGGAGTACTGAGAGGGTGGTGGTTAATATTTGTTTTAACATACACTGCCGTGCCTCCACCTCTGGAAGCGGTGCGGTCATTGCGGTACAATGCATAGTTGTTATATATGTGTGTGTGGAAGGAATTGGCTTCGGACATTACGTCCATTGGCCACAAAACTCTGCAGTAAATTTGTACCATTGTTATATCTATACATTGTTATAAAAAGCGATTCTCCTTCAAATATATTTATAATTTGCAGCATGGATATCAATACTTACAGCAATAGGGAGGGTTAAAGCGATAGACGTACCTTTATGTGTAAGCTCTTACAGAGTATGACTATTTCTAAATGGCTATAGCATAAGCAATATTTATATTCTAACATATCAATTTTGTCAAAATATAAATGTTTGTGTTCTTACTTATTATTAAGGATAGAAACATAGGATACTCGCTTCTCGCCCAGGTGTCCTTCAGGGCATTTTTTTAAACAAACAACACTGGACAGCTAATGACATGGGATAAAAACAATAGGTGAGACAGTAGGAAAACTAAATTTAAATTAATATTATTATTAACTAAGGCTTATACTAAAATACACATATAGAGAAATAGCAAAACTAAATTTTGATTTTTGTATGCCGAATGAATTTTATAAGTATATTATAGATTTTCAGGCTATTTGTACAAATAAGTGTGGCTAAGTTCACAGGAAACTCTACTCCTGCATCATTGAGTTCTTTCCAGAGTTGTTTACGTGTCGGGTTATACAAACTGCACTGAAACATGAGGTGTTCTAAAGTTCCTAGGTAACTGTTGTCACATGTACAATAAGGATTGTTACTAATGCCTATTTTATGTAGGTGTTGTGGAAAGCAGCCGTGATTCAGCTTCATTCTGGTAATTACAGTAGTATAGTACCTTGGCATAATAAATTCGTCAATGTGTGGAATTTTTTTTGGCAACATTGGATGAATAAGTGTATATCGGTTAGTTGTTTTGTTAACAAACTCATGCCAAACACTTTCCCACGTTTCCCTTATTTCAAATTTAATTTTTTGATTTACATCGTCAGCAGTAATCCAGTTTATTATTTTGTTTGGACTTTCAATAGATTCTTTAGCTAGTTTGTTTGCTATTTCGTTGCCTGCTAGTCCCGTGTGCCCTTTTATCCACATAAATATGACTCGATTACCACCATCCTTTATCGACTGATACAGACTGATAATGTCAGATATTACTGGATTTTTGCCATGTCTGGTGTAATTTTTAAGTGAAAGCAGAACTGATTTGGAATCTGATAAAATTAGCGTATGTTTAATTTTGTTTTCAATTGACCATTGAAGTGCTTCATACAAGGCATATGCCTCCGCAGTGTAAATAGATGCTACATTATTTAATTTAATTTTTTGGTATCTACCGTCTTGGGAATAAAAAGCACAGCCTGTCCCAGATAAGGATTTTGAACCATCTGTATATATTTGTGTATATTTGTCAAACTTTTCCAATGTTGCTTTAAGTATGGAACGATTTAGAGATGGGAAAGTGGTGTAATTTGGAAATATTATATCTATTTTGTGCATTTTTTGATAGAGTAGGGTAAATATTGGGATTTTGTCTTTTGGAACAATCGCGTCAGCAAAGTGCATTGTATTGCCGTATGCATCAACCAATGGTGGATTATTTTTTTTGACCAATAAGTATTAGACAAGCATTCAAGAAAAAGCCAATATAATACCTTTAAACGCAATGGATAATAGTGTCGCCATTCTATAACTAGTTTTTTGGCCAAAAATGCCCTTCTTAAATATATCGGTGGTTCCTGGCTTTCCACTAGGACCGCATTATTTGGTGATGATTTCATCGCACCAATACATATTTTAATTGCTTTCGTTTGTATGCGATCTATTATTTTTAAATTAGAGTTTGAAGAAGATCCATATACGACGCAACCATAATCTATAATCGACCTAATGTAGCATCTATAAAACATTAGACATATCTTAACATCTGCACCCCACGTTGAATTACAAACTGACCTTAGTAAGTTCATTCCTCGTTCGCACCTTCCCTTAATATATTTGATATGCGAAGTCCACAACAATTTCATATCAAAGATAACACCCAGATATTTATATTCTTTAACTATTGGAATATCACAATTTTGAAGTCTTATTGTATTGCTTATTCTTAATCTATGCCTAGTAAAAAACATAACGCAAGTTTTTTGAGGACTAAGTTCAAAGCCTTGCTCAAAGAGCCACTTATTTAAAATTGACATAATATACTCAAGTTTATTGACACAATATTGATATGAATAACCATTAATGTATAAACAAATGTCATCAGCATACTGAATGCACTGCACTGAATCTTCAAATAGTTTATGCAACTCAGCTGTGTAAATGTTAAATAGCAAGGGGCTTAGAATGGATCCCTGCGGCAGACCTCTAGATGTAAGTAATGGACCATGTAAGTTGTTATATGTATCTCTAATATATATTTGTCTTGCATTATATAACTCAACAATGTTACTGGCAACTCTGTCTGACAATCCGTCTAATATTAGTTTGTTTTTCAATATTTTTAAATTAACAGAATCATATGCTCCCTGTATGTCAACAAAAACACAACCTACGTAATTATTTTTAGAAAAACTGCATTGAATATCTGACACCATGTGAGAAATTGCATGTATAGTACCTCTACGTTTTGCGAAAACCATATTGGTTTTGCGGCAACAATGATCTATATTCATAAAACCATTCAAGTCGCGCCTTTATCATTCTCTCAAAGGTTTTGAAGATGCAAGAAAGTAAGGAAATGGGACGGTATGAGGACGTTAAATTAGGATCTTTGCCAGCTTTGTATAAGAGGCAGATGATGATATCTTTTATAGAGTCAGTATAATTACAGTTCACCCACCAATCGTTATACACTTGTAATAAGTATACTTTTGCAGTATCTGACATGTTATTTAACATGTTATAGGTAAATTTGTCTTTACCTGGTGATGTGTTTTGTGTGTGTTTCTGAGCAGTATCCAACTCTTCCCTGTTAAAGGGTTGACCCATAATGCTATTATCATCATAACTGGCGCCCTCGGTGATCAAAGACTGATATGCAGATGGAGGTGCAAATTGTTGTAATATGTCATTAATAAGAGATTCTGGTAAAGGCATGGTTTTTGAACTGAAATTTTTATTACAAATTCTCCTCACAAAGCGCCATATATCTGACAGCGGTGTAGTCCTTTTAAGGTTAGAAACAAAATTTTGCCATGCATTTTTGCATTTAAGTTTAAACAAACGTTTTGACTGAGCATCTATATTTTTATAGGTTAAATAATTGGTTAAATTTGACGTTAACTGGTATGTGTGCAGTGCATTCTTACGCTGAGCTAGTACATCAAAACATTCATTATCGAACCACACTGGAAGTCTCGATTTTGAGTTTGAAGCTTTTTTGAGTTTTATTGAGCTATCCGCAGCATTTGCTAAAGAATTAACAAAAAATACAAATTTCTCTTTAGAGGACATGTTTTTGGGTGCCTTTGACATAGCTTTATCTAAAACATCTTGGAATGCATTCCAGTCTGCTGATGTTTCGCTCCATTTCAAATATGGCTTAGTCTTGTCTTGCAAGTGTTCTTTATGAATAACAGTAACTACCGGGAAATGATCAGAGCCAAGGGTATCATCAAGCACCTTCCAGGTCGAACAATTGGCTAAAGATGGACTGGCCAGTGTTATGTCAATAACTGATGGTAATTCATTAGGTCTAGTGATCTTAGTTGGTGTTCCATCGTTCAGGACTATAATATCATGATTATCAATAGCATCTGCAAGGCGAGTGCCTGCAGCATTATCTCTTGGAGATCCCCATAAACTATTATGGGCATTAAGATCGCCTCCCATGACCACCTTTTTATTTTGAAACTGTTGCAGTAAACAATTCCAATCACCATAACTTACATTATTGTTAGGAGGTACATATAAGGAAATGATATATAAATCCAATTCTATTAAGCAAATCGCGCACACTTCTATCTGTTGATTGGAAATGCCCACCACATCAATTTTTTAATATTTTAAATAGTTTGCTATAAATATAGCTACTCCACCTCCTTTTCTATCATATTGCCTATCCATGCGAACAATATTATACCCATTAAAATTAAAATTATGTCTTACGTTTAAATGAGTCTCGCTTATTATAACTATGTCTATTGAATTTTGCAATAAAAAATTAGATAATGTATGTTTATTTCTTTGAATAGAACGCGCATTCCACTGCAAAATTTGTAAATTTTTTTTAAGTTGTTTGTTCATGAATTTGTTTTTTTAGCAAGATATGTAGATAACAACTCTTTAATATATGCTAAATCTGGTATGTTAATTGCTGTTGCTGATTCGGGTATTAATTTCTGTAGAATGGCTGGAATTATTTCCGAAATTTGCTCAACTAGTTTATTTTTATATGCCTGGTAATCATCTCTATGAGGGTTTGGTAACACAGAAGATAACTGAGTAGTTTTTACAATGGATTGGGGTAGAGGTGAATGAGAAGGAGATCCGCTTGTTTTCCTTTTTTTGGACTGGTTAGTGTTATCGACATTGTTTTGTGAATATCGCTGGTTTCTTCTGAACGAAGCTGAAGGAAATTTAAAAGGAGATATTGTCGGAAATTCCCTGTCATAATTATCAGAAAGCAGTGCGAAACGATTACTACTCAAAATAATGGAATATAATTGTGGATTATCTGATATACTTTCTGCTTCTTTGTACGAAATGTTTTTTTCCGCCATAATCTTTTTGATTGCTTTTTGTTTTACAAATACTGGACAGTTTTTATCTGTAGATATATGCTCATTTGATTTGCAATGTACACAAACTTTTATATCAGACACACAAGTGCCCTCATGTTCTTGCGCGCAGTGTCTACATCTTTGTTTAGCACGACACTGTTGTTGCACATGACCGAACCTGATACACCTATAGCAGATAACGACCGAATAAATATATGGTTCAACTGACAGTCTAACTCCATTAAGCTTAATATATTCTGGCAACTCTGACCCATAAAAGGAGACTATTGTAGTTTCCCTAGGTACTAATCTAAAAGTTCCGTCTAATTGCGTCGCCTTTCTCATAATACGTTTGACTTCTACTACTTCTATACTGGATTCTATTTCTTTTAAAAGATAATTATCATCAAAAAATGTATCCACATAACGAACAACACCTTTTCTCTGCTTTAAAAATTTTGGTATATATGCAATAAATTTATTTTCTATCAAAGCTCTATTTTCAATTAATGCATTTGCTGATAAATAGGAATCACATTCAATTTTGACTCTATTTATTCCTATATCCCTAACAGAATTTCCTAATTTTGCAACTTTAAAAATATAATGACCGATTCTAGATGCGTGTAGTTTACCAACATTTTTTTGTTCATGTTCAATATAAACAAAGAATGGACCTTTATCAGTCGAACGATATCGAATACTTTTATCAATATTATTTCTCTTAATTTCAGCGTCTACACGTTGTGAATTCTTAACATTCCTTTCATCCTTATCAGCTAAATTTACATTAGTTAAATTATCATTCTTATTTATTGATTCTAAATTATTAGATTTAATAGATGGAACAATCTCACCGGTTACGTTTTCCTTATACTCGTCTACATCAATAAGCATATCTTCTCGATCTGGTCCCTTTCTATTATAGCCAGCTTCACCATATTCTCCACTATCCATTTTTAATTATATTTATCATACAATTTTTTTTTTAAACGTAGGTTAATTTAATTTTTTTTCCGTAAATATTATCAAACTACTACAATACTTTATCTTAAACTTTAGCTAATTGCTGAATTTAAAACAAAAATATCGGCAGCACTTTTTAAGTGTTAACGCTTCGACGTACACTCGACAACTGTTGTTATATATCTAATTGTTAATTTACATTAGAGTATAGTAAATGCAAACTCTGCAATTTCAGCATTTGTAAATGTTTCTTTATAATACGTATATCTAGTTTAGCAAGTTTTATTTAGATCAATAACTTTGTAAACTCTAATAATGCAATTCAGTGTTTTTATTGTAAACTTCCACATCAATGGACTGTTGTCATACGATCGACATCATGCCACCTGAGCTATTAAATATTTGTTAGATCTATAATTTGAACGAGTTCTGTATTAGACTTAGCCTTGTGTCTTTTCAGTTCTCATAATTTTAGTGAACTGTAACTCATCAAGCTTTGAATAAATAAATAAATTTAATTTTAAAGCCGAAAACCGGAGTTACCATTTATTTCGCGTGTTGGTTTCGTGAACTAGAATAACTTCCAGTTTTAAGCGTTATGTGAATTCCTGGAGCTCATTTCTCTCACAGGCTAGTCCGTTTGCATTCCAAGATGCTACCTGCAGGGATGGTGGCTTTCTTCGAGAAGACTTTTACTTTTGGAATATTGACACGATTTCCGGGATTAGCGGGATGGCGGATGTGATCAGCGTCATCAGATTAGGGGACGTTTAGAGAAGGTTCGAGACTTGAACCGCGACCAATTTCAGCTGTGTGAAATTGATCGAATTTATGAGGGATTGTGCGTTGGAGAGGTCCATGGAGGGAGCTGTATTTGCAGTGGATGCTTGTTTTGCGGGGGGAGCTGGTTTTGGCTTGGGGTTACCGGTTTCGGACTGTTGTGAGTTGTGCGGGACGGTAAGGTCCAGTGACAGCGGCATATGAAATTTGCGGCTTCCTTTGGAAGGTCTGCTTATTGGGTTTAGGGAGTTTAAGACAACCTTTGTAGTTAGCAGTGTGAACGTTGTCGCGTGTTTTAATCAAAATCTATTTAATTTTACATACAAATATTATTTACCTTGGCGCATATATAATTTTCATTAAATAACAATTGCTTACATCATTTCTATGAAAATTCACTACCATAACGCACTTGAGGCGTCCAAATTTTTAATAGTTTTAAGAGAAGTCTACATAATCCTGAAACAAAACAAAAATCTACGATTAAATTTTCCACTCTGGCACTTTTGCAAATCAGTTTTAAGTTTACTAGGCACGTAGAATAGTGAATCATTTCAATCCGAACAGTAAATAGACAAACATAAAAAGGGGGTGTAAAACATTAGAAGACTGTTTGGTGACATCAATAGAAAAGACCCTGAAGCGGTCGGGTGCTTTACAGGGAGCAACACACGGATACACAGGCATTGTAGACTAATAGACAGATATTCGATATGAAATGTTGCCACATCAAATGGAAATTCATTTGTTTCCAGGATTTTTAAATACAATCTAATAGCGCTTGGGTAATGTCATTAGTAGCTTACAACAGAGTACTGAATGTATTGAGGATAATAATTCCTAACGTGATTCGTGAGTAATTCAGCTTTTTACATTAATAAATCTTTTATTTTTGTGTTATAAATGAATGAGTATTGATTAATAAACTATTCAGTTTATTGCGTCACAATTTTATTTATTTGTAGCCTGCATGAAGCTGCTACAATTAAACTAGCAGTGGAACAAAAGTATTTTCGCAATTTCTACCTGTTTGGGATTACCTAATGGTCAAATATGGTATTCTCGTTCCTACTAGTTTGCGTGGTAAGTAAAATCTCAGTATGTTGGTTCTTGGAGGATAAGCTCTATGCTTGCGAAATTTGTTTTACTTCCACATCGTCAATACGCGTGGAAATATGGCATCGGCGACAGCAATTTCAAAAAAAAAATGTTTTGCCTAAACGTGGTAAAAGTGTCAAAACATGTAGAAAACATGATTTGGGAACGAAGCTTGTTTTGCCTGTCGGTCTGCGTGTCTGTCTGTTAGTAGCCACGATAACTTGATATATCGTCTTCAAATTTGGTATACAGTTAGCACTTGACAAATAAACGGTTAGGGCTGTTTTTAGGTAGAATCTCTCCAGAGGGTAGGAGATGAATGGAGGGTGATTTGGTGAAACTTGACATTTTTTCGCTAAAACTCGAGTAGTATAACGTTTTAGGGTTTGTGTATTAGAAAACTTTAAATTTCATCAAACATCTGGTATTCTGTGCTGCAATGATATTGGGGGTAGAATGTGTTAAGGGTGGAATATCGGTGACAGAAATTTCGAATTTTTTTGTGTTAAAACGGCGTAAAAAGTCTCAAAACATATATAAAATATTATTTAGGAATGAATTTTTGGCTGTCTGTCGTTCGGCCTATCGATCTGTCGGTCTGTACCTACCTCTCCTAGTAGGTATACAAGCTTTCTAACGAATTGAGATATCGTATTCAAATTTAAATCAACGAAGGGTTCGGATTGTTTTTGGGTAAGACCGCTCGATGGGGTAAGTGATAAATGAGAGGTGATCAGGTAAAAATTGATATTTTTTTGTTAAAACTCGAGTAATATCACGTTTCAGCGTTTGTGTATTACAAAACTTTCAATTTCATCATTCAGTCATTCGTAGCTTATTATATTTGCATCGGTTTTCACAGAGAACAAATCGTTCAGGTATATTACAAGCAGAATTGGTCCCAGCACAGTACCTCGAGGGACGACATACTCAATATTACTGATATCACTTCCTAAATTATTTATTTCTACACACTATTTTCGGTTCTCTAGGTAACTCTTCAACAATCTATATACGACTCCTCTAAAACCCAGCCACTCCAATTTCTGCAATAAGAATTTGTGGCTTACCGTATCGAAAGCCTTCTGTAAATCAACAAACAAACACAAACACTTCCTGTTCTTATGGAGGCCACTATGTAATTTCTCAGAGAATAAGGCGATGGAATCTTGAGTCGATAGTCCTTCTCTAAAGCCGAATTGTAACGGTGATAAGATACCACATTTGTCTAGGTAACCCGTGATACGGCTTTTTAGAATTTTCTCAAAAATTTGTGTAATATTGGTGATTATTAAGTTTGGTCTATAATTTGCCACTTTTTTGCGATCACCAGTTTTCCAAATAGGTCGCACCACAGCCATCTTGAAGATACGAGGAAAGATACCAGCCTCGATACACTTATTAAATATAATCGCCATTGGTATCGACACTTCTTCGGCTATCGCTTTAACAGTGTCGGCAGTCTGTCCATCATATCCAGGCGATTTACCTGATTTTATTTCTCGAATAACGTTTCTAACCTCTTCACTGTTTGTTGGAACAAAGAACGCTGAGTTATCAGAACTACTATACAGAGGTTTTCGTCTTGATTTACTGTGCATTTGTCCTGCCATCTTTTTCCCAGTCGTAGTAAAATAACTATTAAACTCTGATACTATTTCACTCATGTTCGCTGTGACAGTACTTCGGTTTCGATTTGTTTAATTTCAGGCTACGCAGACGATACAATACTTTTTTATCACACGGACACCTGGGAGATGTTAAAGACTAAAGTAGAAAGTGTTTTTCCTAAGATTAAAAGTTGGTTCTACAGCAATCTACTAACTGCAAATAAGGTAAAGACGCGATTCATGGCGTTTTCGATTTACTATATATATATATATATATATATATATATATATATATATATATATATATATATATATATATATATATATACATATATATATATATATATATATATATATATATACATATATATGTGTGTGTGTGTGTGTAACATGATTTTTAACACGGCATTTCTGTATACTATAGAAGGAGAAAGGTTAAGGGCAAGGCCGCAAGGAGACAACCACATACACGTGTTTCAAGCTTATTAGCAATCATCAGTACGGTATAGCCAGGTTATGATGGGAACACTCTGGATGAAGAAGCAAAAATACACGGAGTCACAACAGGCAACCAGTGCACATTTGCAGCATCATTCGGAAGACCCTCAATTCGAGGGCAACAACTAAAATCGCCACGGAGGCAAAGAAATCACCTGCGTGAGCACCCGAAGCCCAGGAGTCATACTATTTATAACAGGATTTTTAACACGGCATTTCTGTATACTATACAACGAGAAAGGTTAAGGGCAAGGCCACAAGGAGACCACCGCATACACGTGTTTCAAGTTTATTAGCTATCATCAGTACCGTATAGCCAGGGGATGATGGAAACAGTCTGGATGAAGAAGCAAAAATACACGGAGTCACAACAGGCAACCAGTGCACATTTGCAGCATCATTCGGAAAACCCTCAATTCGAGGGCAACAACCAAAATCGCCACGGAGGCAAAGAAATCACCTGCGTGAGCATCTGGAGCCCAGGAGTTATACTTATTTATAACAGGATTTTTACCACAACATTTCTGTATACTATACTGCAATCTGTATACTATACTCCGATGTGACTCGGCGGGAAAAATTTCAAAAAAAATTTTTTCGCTTAAACGTTGTAACATATTACACGTCTTACGACTCTCAGCTTCATTGTGGTTATTATAATGATAACATTATCACCATTTATTTAGTAAATAAAAATTTTATCCAATAAATTTCGTCCTTCTTTTTCTTAGTCTTAGGTGTTGCCACCTGTTTCAATACACTCTATCCTTCTGTTTCTTAGTCTGAGGTTACATTCTCGAACACCGTGGTCGATGATATCAAAGATAGTGAGCCTATATAATCACATCGCTTCCTTCAGCGGTCTCTTTTCTCTGATTAATCATTCAAAAAATGTTACTATCAATTCTGGGCTAGAACTGGAGAAATAGCATGCCGAAAATGGATTGCGTTAATTAAACTTTAAACAAACGCTAGTTTGATTGCTCTGTAACTGTTGTATAGATTGCTTTAGTTCATGCTTTTCTGTGATGGTGGTTTGCAACGATGTTCACGTATTCTGTCATTAACAAATTAAGATTTTATTTTTATTTAATTAAACTGCAAATGAACCTTGTATTTACGATGAACACGTCGCAGGCTGCCGTATATGTGTAATCTTGAAATTTGACAATGCATTAAGGCGACATCGATTTGTTTTAGCTACCTCGTTATAGGGGCTCCATTCCAAACCGTCACTCGACACCATATCTAAAGGAAGTTCCAGCTCACACCGTTATTAATCGGGCCCCATTCGGGATTCAAAGTATCCATCTACACCATCCCAACGAAGAGAATGGCAGACAGGAACCATGCATAAGCTGAGGCGCACGCAGCACAACTTTGTGCCAATGTAGTAATGGTCTGGATAGCCTTGAGTGCCTCCAATGTGTGTTCTTGAGATGCTCTGCTTGCCCTGGGAAGCCGAAGGACTTCGCATTTCCGCTGGAATAACATTGCAGCAGCTAAAGTTAAGTACTTGATCCATTGCTTTCATTCATTTCACTTCTAAGTAATTAATAACTGTTGCAAACCATTTTCTTTAAAACTTCATATAAATTATATTGTATTACATAATTTCGTATCTTATTAGTGAATATCATTTTTAATATATACAATATTTTGCATTATATAAACTCACTTTTGATAAATAAATAACTATAACTAAGTCTTGATTTTTACTGGTATCCTCGACGCCATATATGGGGCTAATGACCCCACATTTTTGTTTACATTATACATTTATTGTCAACTCTCCGTTGTGCACTCTCTTTACAATGTAAATTTCATTAATTAGAAACTAATTATGCTATAACGTCGTGAAAAGTATCAATATATATATATATATATATATATATATATATATATATATATATATATATATATATATATATATATATATATATATATATATATAACATGATTTGGGAACGATTTTTTTGTCTGTCGGTCTATCGGTCTGTCGGTCTCTATGTATGTCTGTTTGTAGCCACGATAACTTTATAGCGAATTGAGATATCGTCTTCAAATTTGGTATAGAGTTAGCACCTGACAAACAAAGGGTTCGGATTGTTTTTGCGTAAAATCGCTTATTTGGTGAAAATTGACCATTTTTCGTTAAAACTCTAGTAATATAACGTTTTAGGGTTTATTTATTATAAAACTTTTAATTTCATCAAACATCTGGTATTATGTGCTTAAATTAAATTAGAGGTTGAATGTGTGGAGGTGGAAATTTGCTGAAAAAAAATTCAATTTTTTTTTTGCTAAAACGGCGTAAGAAGTCTCAAAACATATAGAAAACTTGATTTGGAACGAATTTTTTTTTGTGTGCCGTCGGCCTGTCGGCATGTACGTCTGTCTGTTAATAGGTGCAATAACTTTCGAACGAATTAAGATATCATCTTCAAATTTGGTATCCAGTTAGCAGCCGACAAAGAAACGCTTTGAATTGTTTTTGGTTAGGACCGCTTCAGGAAGTACGGGATAAATAAGGGGTGATTTTGAAATTTTTTCAATAAAACTCGAGTAATATAACGTTTCAAAAGTTTATGGCTACAGGAATACAAATATGTTCAATGAGAATGTCTTTCAGAAGAGAATAAGTTATCACAGCTATGTGAAAGTTATGATTCAATTTGAAGCACTATTTTAAACAGGAAAGGAAATATAGTTTGGCGTATTTGAGTCGAGCTTGAAATAAACATCCCAAAAAGATATGAATAAAGATGTTCGGAGGCCTTTGCAGTCAATAACTCTTTAGCCAATATGGTTCAGCAACCTAATTACTTTCCTCCCATCCCAACACACAGCTCAAATTCCTTGGATCTCCTTCTTACTACAAATCCTGAATGCTATAAAATATTAGTCACCGCCTCCCTCGGTCGCTCAGACCATGGCATGGTCACCGCTTCCTGCGCAATGCAACCCGAGGTCACACAGTCATCTCACCCACGTATCGTTTGGCACTACAACTCCGCGAACTGGGACGAAATGCGAGATTACTTTTCCTCATTTCCATGGGCGTCTGTCTGCTTCTATCATCCTGACCCCTCTGATATCTCACAAAACGTCACCGAAATTATCCAAGCTGGTATATAATTATTTATTCCACGTACACAGAAAACCTCTTCAGCCACTGAAAAGCCCTGGTTCTCTAAATCTTGTGACAAGGCCAGACTTGAAAAGGTCAATGCTCACAAAACGCTTCTACACAATCCCAGTCAAGAAAACCGTCAAGCATTTAACGACGCAAGAAACCGCTATGTCCGCATTCTTTCTGAGGCAAAAAACTCGTTTAATAACTACATCAAAAACAAAGTCCTCTTAATCTCCAAGGGCAGCAAACCTTTCTGGAGTCTTGCAAAATCTATTGGGAATAATTTCTGCAAGAGCACGTTCCCACCTCTTGTCTCAGGAGATGGAATTGTTTCTACCGCGCTGGGCAAGGCTGAACTTCTTGCCTCGTTGTTCGCCGGCAATTCTACTCTCAACCCACCTCCAAATGTTCAACCACCAGCAGTCCCCAATGTCGCGCATAAAATGACGGATATCACTTTCAAAACAAAAAAGGTACGAAAGATGCTCTTTTCTCTTAATACCAGGAAAGCCTCTGGCCTTGACGAGATCCCAGCAATTGTTCTCAAAGAATGCGCACCAGAGCTTGCTCCTGTCCTGACTCGCCTGTTTCAGACATCTTACAATAGAGACATATTCCCTAGCAACTGGAAAACTGCTCGAGTACAACCCGTCCCCAAGAAAGGATCCAAAGCGCTTCCTATCAACTACAGGCCTATTTCTCTCCTTACAGTCATCTCTAAAGTGATGGAAAAGTATATAAACACCGAATTACTAAAATTTCTTAAAAAGCACAGTCTAGTCCGCGACAGGCAGTATGGATTCCGTCAGCGCAGATCAACTTCCGACCTCCTTTCCTTTGTCACCCATTCTTGGAACAAGTGTATGGAACTACACGGTGAATCCCAGATTGTCGCTCTAGACATATCCAAAGCATTCGGCCAGGTCTGGCACGCAGCGCTGCTTAGTTTCCCCACCTGCTGCCCCCAACAGATCTACCAGGGGAACAGAGCGAATGCACCCTTTTACTGTCCAGGTCACCAGACATAGAACATCTTGTTATGCCCGCTCTTTTGTCCCCAGGACTTCCAAGTTGTGGAATTGCTTGCCGGCGCATGTTTTTCCTTCTCCTCCGAACCTCCAAACCTTCAAGTCCAGAATTAACAAGTTGCCTCTTTCCTCCTTGTCGACACCCACGGTACGATAGTATTTAGGCTGTAAGCCCTCGTGGTGTGTTGTTGAAATTAAAAAAAAACAGTAAACTAGAATTTTACAGAGGAAGCAATGGAGGTAATTACCTAATTCAAGGGCTTTTCAAAATGTCGACCCTTTTTGCTTATGTACAAACGACACATTTTCTGAACATGTCTTGCTGAGTTAATCAATTCAATGGGGTGAGAAGCGCAAAAGCTTGCAACACAGCGAGTTATAAGTCTTATCTAAAAATTGAAATTTCGATCCTCCGATCACGCTAACTTTGTTACAGAAACGATCGTCAGGTCTTTAAAAAGATGTGTTGTGGTGATTTGGGTTCTCCAAGTGTGCTTATAGGAGTTTCCCTTTAAAAGTAAGCAATTTGGCCAACTGTGTATAAAGAATAAGGCGTAATTTTATTTAATATTAGTGTTACTGTTATATTATACAGGTAATGGTGTAAATCTAAACTTGAATTATGGACACAGCTACAATATCCTGCGGGCATATTATCAGAAGAGCTAGAGTTAGGAAATCTCAGCATCCTCTATTGATGGATAGAGTGCCTGCGGGCTGGAGCCGACAGCCAACAGCAACCGATTACAAAGCATTTGACCGTGCGAAAGTGCAACTGTAAGTCCCTATAAGCGGAAGGTAAATAAAGCTGCAATTACACGCCCGACCAACGCTCTACGCTTCGCTCACGTTTACTTCATTGCAAACAAGTGCATCATCGATACACACATCGTTCTATGATCCGCCGCTCACACATAGGCCCTGTTGTCACATACCAAAATTAAAATCTTCAAACTAACAGCGAAATATTGAGAATTCGCATCCAGTACTAATTTTCTACAGATATCAATATGAGAAGCTAAAATTTATCTAAAGGTGGTAACCTTATCACTCTTCAATTTTCTACCCTCTTTCTCGAATTCTACTCTTGATATAGGCGGGCGCAGCTCATTTATCTTTCCAATGTTTCAATAAGCTCTTTATCATAATTAATTTCTTCTTCGTTATAGATGTGCCCTCCAATGTCTAGGAAAGCCTTTCCTTTCTAGCAATAAATTTCCATCATTATCCTTTATGACTACTTATAGAATGGAGGACTGGTTCAAGGAAATCGACTCCATAGAATCGGACGAGAAAAGCGCAAAAATTGGACATCATGAATCCCCGGACAACTAGCTTTTTGCTATATAGTTTAGTCGACAGGTTGGAAAAAGTGGGGTTAGGTGGAAAAAGGTCGGAAGTCAATGAACCCTTAGGATGTTGTTCAGAGGTGGTTAATAAACATTTTCTCAACTTTTGGACCTCGAGGACCCTGTGCGAAAAAAGAGGGGGGGGGGTCTGCAAAATTTCCGGTTTTTCCTCAATAACTTTTTCCCTTACATACTACGGCAAAAACATCTGAGACTTTTTTGTAGAGCGTTAAATTTCCTGCTATTTTGACTATCAAACATGTTTGTATGTCAAATCGTTACCGAGATATGGCGCTTCGAATTTTTTTAAATCAAAATTCGCTAAAAAATGCCGAAGAATGCAGAATTCCACCTTATTTCTTCTGTTATACCCGAATTATTGTGAAAAGTTGTTGTCATTATGATTTCTGGTTACAACCGCCAACTTCGAAAACCCCCTTCGATGTTGATGACACGAATGTCAGATGCTAGCATCGAAGCGAAGCAGGCATATAAGGATTCATTATAAGGAGCCATTTCCAAGGCCAGCGAATTCGACAGCGTTATCATTACTGCTGAAGATGTGGATATACTTATTCTGCTGACAGCATTAGGTGCTTCTACAAAGAACATCTATCTTCAGAAAAGTGGAAGAGGCAGTGATCCGTGTCCTCTACTCGTCGAGTTCCTGCTCTTTTTCCCCCAAAGACACACTTTCCCTCCACGCAGTAAGTGGTTGTGATACCACGTCAGCACTGTATGGATTGGGGAAGAAAAAAAATTGCAGCACTTACCAGCAGTAGCTCCGTTTCTCACACCAAACGCTACTCCTCAGCAGATCAGCGACGCTGTAGAAAAGTTCCTGGTAGCAATTTATGGGGGCGACATTGACAATAACAACCTCGACGACCTGCGGTACCGATTATTCACACGATCAGTGACTAAGGCAAAATTGCAACTGGGCCGCCTACCACCAACAAGGGACGCGACCAAGTACCACTTCCTCCGCACTTACCAGCAAGTACAGGCGTGGTTAGGCAATGAACTTCTCCCATCAGTTTGGGGCTGGAGCCTAACCACGCAAGTGATACTACCAATCCCCACAACCAGAAATACTGCGCCGGATAACATCCTCCAGATTGTTTCATGCAAGTGCAGCAAAGGCTGTAGTACCGGAGCTTGCAGCTACAAGAAAGCAGGCCTTAGGTGCTCAGCAATGTGCAAGCACTGCACAAGCCACTCCTGCGAAAACGCTCCAGCACTGATTTGAACGAGGAGGACTCATTAGACATAGTCTACTAATACGACGACGGCGAGGACATCATTAACAGCCTGATCACTCAGGAGGACGACGAGCTGTTAGAAGCAGAACCAACGGCTAAGAAATCCCGACAGGAACTGTAATGAGTACAAATGAGTACCTACTATGATTTGTACATGTATATATGAGTACCTTTCAATAATAATATATCTATTTCCTATAATGTTTCCTTGTGAATACCTTAATATTGTTAATTAAATTTTTTTCCACGAAAGGACTACGTTTTTTTGCCTGCCCTGGGATAATTATGTAGTGAGAGGGAGAGGGTTCGGGGAGGGGGGAGGTATATCAATCCAAAAAGTAACAAATATCAATACCAACATGGAGTGAGTATGGTTGGATTTCATCAGAGAAGAGAATTAGCTGTTGTGAATTGGGGTTGGCTGGGGAAGGGACGAGCGGGGGTGGGTGGGGGGTTTCCGAAGTTGGGGGTTGTAACCAAAAAACATCATAATGACAACAACATTTCACAAAATTTCGGGTATAACAGAAGAAATAAGGTGGAATTCTGCATTCTTCGACATGTTTTAGCGAATTTTGATAAGTTATTTTTTTTTTCAAAGCGCCATCTCGGTAACGATTTGACATACAAACATGTTTGAATAGTCAAAATAGTAGGAAACTTAACGCTTTATAAAAAAGTATGTAAGGGAAAAAGTTATTAAGGAAAAACCGGAGAAAAGGCGAAAATTTTGCAACAACACCCCCCTCCCATTTTTTCGCACAGGGTCCTCGAGGTCCAAAACTTGAGAAAATGTTTATTAACCATCCTTAAGAAACTTCCCAAAGTTTCATTAACTTCCGACCTTTTTCTATCTGAAACTACCTGTCGACTGAACTAATATCAGCATTCAGCATTGTCGAAGAGGAAACTCGTGGCGGCTAAGTTTCGGGCCTATGAGTCATGCCAAAGGTAGGGATCCCCTAACGAACTGTAATACTCACCCAAAAAGACGCAGCGCCTTTATAAAGGTGCTAAAAAGACAACAACGCGCGCACTTAAAGGAAACCGTTCATCAAGATGGCAGAGAAGGAAACAAAGATAAAATATCTTGGAGTGATGTTCGACTCGGGTCTACTTTGAATAAAGTGCGCCAGATACGTAGCGGGTAAGATACCGGTGCGGCGTATAGGGTACGGGTAATATGAGGGAGCGGTGAAGCCTACTCTCTTGTATGGGTGAGTCCAAAATGGGGAGAGCGAGCAAGGGATTATAGGGCAACTAGAATACTTTCAGCGGTCCAAAGAGCATTTCTATTAGGCATAACGAAGGCCTACAGAACGACCTCCAACGCAGCACTGGGTGTGCTGGCGGGGTGCCCAAATTTGTGGCTAAAAGCACATGAACAACAACACTCGAAGGCTGTTGCCATATAAGGTAACTAGGTTTAAAAAGAACGAGGAACTCAGGAATTTTATTGAGCACATTGGGCGCAGAAATCAAGCTGGAAGCTGAAATGCAATCTCGAGGAAAGGGGGGGGGTGTCAAATAGGGGGACGAACACTCGTATGAAAGTGAGGGTTCTATGAAAGACTTACGTTCCCCACTCATTCTCGAGAGTGTGGAGATTGTAGGGTTACCTTTGATGGGGGTTTCAACCTGGTGGCGGGGGAGGACACCGCGGTCTAATGTATTCGGACAGGAAGGCAGGGTTTTTTGGCCCCATAATTGTAAACTGTCGGTATGATGTGACATAAAAATAACTGTATTAAATCAGATATTGTTAGACACTACAAAAGAAAAATGGCATTAAACATAACAAGATTTGAGATCTGAGAACCTTAGACAGACATTTGGGAAGTTGGTTACTTCGCCTATAGGCAGAGAATAATACGTTTATTTTCCAATCCCATCCTGCTCTCTGTAAAACATATCGTATGTATAATTTAGTTACATAAACATGTTACTATTACATAATTACACTTGAAGAACCCAAATGACCACAACACATCTCTTTAAGCTGACGATTGTTTCACTAACAAAGTTAACGTCATCAGAGGATGAAAAATTCTAAGCTCCCCTTATATACTGAGTTTTAGGTAGAGACCGATACCGAGAGGGAGACTAAATCGCAAGCAAATTTTCTGTGTATTGTATTTTTATTGCCGGACGAGGTTTTTGAACTTCCTTTATAACTTTACCTGGCATGTTTCGGAATATTTTATATGTATCAGAGACAGAGGGCAAACAAAGGACTATAAATCAGCTTCGCTAGCTGTCTAACGTTTTTCATAAGTTTCAGATTTTCTTCGTCAATGTGGTGATTGATAAATTTAAACCGGCCGTTTTTTATGCAAACGTATGATGTGAGTCATTTGAAATGTGACTTAGAGTGGTAGTTTCCTTCCTGTGGACGTCGAATTCAAGAGAGTCATCATTTTCCATAACTAGTACATCTAGAAAATGAAATTTGAACCCGAATATTCAAAAAACTTTGTTGGGAAATCATGTAAAGATAAAATTTCAAAAATTAAAAAAAAAAAATAAGTCCACCAAAAAAAATTCTAATCAAATGAAAATAGTTCAACGATTGCGAGAGAAGGATTGGTTTTATGTTAAAGCAGATAAAGGCAATGAGGTTGTGATCTTGGACAACAAGGATTATAAAGAGAGAGTGAGTAAAGCAATAGAGGCAGGACCGTATAGAAAACTAAATAAAAACCCGCTGCCAAAAATGATTAACAGGGTGAAAATAGTTTAAAGAGTTGTCACAACCATATAACAAAAACTTAGGAAGACCGTTACAGGTTGCAAATCCCAAGGCCCCTAAAATATTATCTCGCAACAATTCATAAACCGGGAAAATCAATGAGACCTATTATTTCGGCTATAGATTCTCCGACATATAATCTAGCAAAGTGGCTGTCAAATGAGTTTAAAAGTTTGACTGCTAAACAAAGAAGTTATTCAGTGTAAAATTCGCTTGATTTAATTAATAAAGTTAACGATGTTAAATTGGTTAGAGGCGAGGTTTTGATATCATTTGATGTAGCGTATTTATTTCCTAGCGGGTCCGCGAAACAAACGCTAACGTATTTAGAACAGTTGTTGAAATTGAACAAGTGAAGAGTGTTGAAAGGAATATTTAACTTTAACAAACCTTTAAATATTTTTCAATTTAACAGTGAGTTTTTTGCACAAACTGAAGGCAGGGCAATCGGCAACCCACTCTCTCCATTCATTGCGGACCTTTTCATGAGTAGATTTGAGACGGATTTAGAAAATTAATTATGAGTATTTTCCTAGAGTATGCTTTCATTATGTAGACGATATGTTTGCAGTGCTCAACACAAATATATGCAAAGTAGATGATTTTATTGAAATACTAAACTGTCAATTTGATAGAATAACATACACGCACGATTTAGAAGTTGACAGTAAACTTCGTTCTCTAGATGTACTAGTTATTAAAAATAATGACCCTTGAATTCGATGTCCACGGGAAAGAAACTACCACTCTAACTTTCCAAATGACTCACATCATACGTTTGCACAAAAAACGACCGGTTCAAATTTCTTAATAAATAGGTAGATATTAAAATTTCCCTTAAGTAAAAGCAGATATAGTATAGAATTAGAGTACATTAAAAACGTGGCTAAATATAACGGATATTCGGATTGCTTAGTGGAAAAATTAATTATTAGACACAGAACAAAGAAAATATTAGCGGAATGATAAGGAAAGATAAAATAGAGAAAACATTTGTTTGCCTACCTTTTGAACCGCATATCACAAAGGGTCTCGAGAGCATTTTTAAGAGAGCCGATTGGCAGCTAACTATTTTCGACAAAAAATAATTTTAGAAATTTGTTAGGTAATACGAAATATAAAGATAAAGCCACTGAAATGTCGGGTATCTATGAGATAGGTAAGATTGTAATCTTAAATATGTTGGGCAGACTAAGAGAATCATTAAGACTAGATTTTGTGAACATCTGGCACACCTGGGGTACGGTAATGTAGACAAGTCATGCGTGACACAACATATTTAGGATAATAACCACCACATTGATAAAGAAAATCTGAAACCTATCAAAAATGTTGGCCAGCCAGCGAAGCTAGATGCGTATGTAAGTATTTATATTTCTAAGGCAATAAAGAACAAAAGTTCCTTAAACCGAGCGCCGCCACTGATTTATAGTCCTTTGTTTGCCCTCTGTCTCTGATACATATAAAATATTCCGATACTTGCCAGGTAAAGTTATAAAGGAAGTTTAAAAACCTCGTCCAGCAATAAAAATACAATACACAGAAAATTTCCCTGCGGTATCAGTCTTTACCTAAGACTCGGTATATAAGGCGATGTTTAGTAGTAAGCAGTTTAGAATTTTTCATCCTCTGATGATGCTAACATTGTTAGTGAAGCGATCGTCAGGTCTATAAGAAGATGTGTTGTGATGATTTGGGTTATCCAGGTGTACTTATCAGTGCTCATCACAGGTTCCAATCTTTACTTACTGTTACTATTACTATTACTATATATACTTATAGTTCGCAATAACAGAAACTAAAATTAGAATCAAACAAAAGCTGTTTGAGCAGAAAGGCAAACAGATTTGTAGCTAAATTAGAAGTAGATCGTCACGTGTCGCGGTTGCCATGAGCCCCCTGGGGTTGTAAACTGAACTATAAATGCTGAAAGGGCTCTCTATAATTCCCCCGTGCGATGTCACTGTCTCCTACATCATATTATGTCTACGCTCTCAACTCTTGAGCTGTATAGCAAATAATGTAATCACACTACTCGACAGGCTCTTCACACGGCGTATTCTGCTGCAGTTAAAACTTCGTTAAAACTATACCTACGTCATGCAAGTGCAAGAGGGGCTGGCTCTAACTTTGTTGTTTGTTACTGGGAGTTTAGAAGGCATGAATAGACGTAATTAAAAACTTTTTTTGTATTTATTGTTGGACTATTATTGTTGATTTTTAGGCATTTTCATTTATTTATTTTATACGTAGGGGAGGGTGGGCCACAATAAGACGCGGGGTACAATGAGACAAATTGTATAAATTTCAAATGCGCGCGCTTTTTTCTCTGCCTTTTTAACAGAAGTTCAAGTTTGCCATGATTCATTTTCTATCCAACTTACCGGCAGTTCACAGCACATACGACATTGTTATTTGCTTTTCGTTAATTTTGGGTATGTAATCTTTTTCCATATACTCAATTTAGCATGTAATAACTGTGGTATCTATTGCCTTAAGTTTTCGCCGTTTTATTTAGTAATTACTGCAAGTTTTTTTTATCATCACGCGCTAGATTATGTTGAGTTAATTTCGCTTTTAAGTAAAATGTGAACCATTTTATTCCGACTTGCGTTAGGGCCACAATGAGACACAATTTAGTGGGCCACAATGAGACTTGTCTTATTGTGGCCCATGAATCCATGTTAAATATAGGTACTTAGAAATTTAAAGATTTTTTAACAAAGCTTGTTTTTTCCCTGAAATAGCTAGCATCATGTCCAGAGGAAGAAAAAGAAAGACTGAAAAAGGAAATTTCACAGAGGAACAAATGAAAAGTGCTGTTAGGCAGGTGATTGTAGAAAGATTGTCACTACGTGAAGCAGCTGAACGGAATGGTGTTAAATTTCAAACTTTAGCACGATATGTTAAGAGACAGAAAGATCAACCTGAAAGCAAAATTAGAATGACCCCTAAATACAATTCCCGTCAAATATTCTCTAAGGCAGAAGAACAAAGTTTGTGTTATTACATTCTGGAATGTTCGAAAATGTGTTATGGAAAATCCACCAAAAATGTTCGCGCTTTGGCTTATGAGCTAGCTACAGCCAATTCCAAACCTATTCCAGAGAGTTGGAAGAGAAACAAATTAGCCGGAGTCGACTGGCTTAGTTCATTCATGAAAAGACACCCCATACTCAGCATCAGGCAGCCCGAGGGTTGCAGCTTATCCAGAGCAACTTCTTTCATCCGACATAATATTTCAAAGTTCTTTGATAACCTTTATGCAATTATGGAGAGGTCTGAAAAACTTTGAGACCCTTCAAGGATTTATAACTTGGACGAGACGGCAACAACAACTGTTCATTAACCAAAAAAGATCATCGCAAAAAAAGGGACGAAGCAAGTCAATAAAGCTACTAGTGGTGAACGAGGAACCCTAGTTACCACGTGCTGTTTCATAAATGCAGCTGGGAATAGCCTTGCTCCAGTAATGATTTTTCCAAGAAAAAAATTTAAAGAACATATGTTAATTGGGGCTCCACCAGGCACTCTGGGCTTAGCAAATCCTTCTGGATGGATAACCACAGAATTATTCGTTGAAATATTCAAGCACTTCATCAAAAAGAGTGCAAGTTCTCTAGAGAATCCTTGTATATTAGTGATGGATAATCACGAAAGTCATTTGTCTGTCCAAAGTATAACTCTAGCCAAAGAGAATGGAGTCACAATTGTGACTTTGCCACCTCACTGCTCTAATAAGCTTCAACCATTAGATGTCACAGTTTTTTATTCATTTAAAGCTTTTTATAATGCCGCTGTAGATAGTTGGCTTTTAAATCATCCCGGAGTGCCTTTGAATATCTATGGGATATCGGGATGTGTGGGCCAAGCTTTCCAACGGTCCATGACACCAAAAAATATTATAGCCGGATTTAGAAAAACAGGCATCTATCCATATGATCGAAACATTTTTACAGATGATGACTTTCTCTGTAGTGAAGTGACGAATAGAAACTTAATACGGCCTCCAGAGCCCAATAATCAACCTGTTACCGGACCAAGTCATGCTTCAGACGATGAGCCCAATCGATCTGTCACGCCTACTCCCACTACACCACCTTCTAAAAGATTCATTACTCCAGAAGAATTAGTTGGTTTTCCAAAAGCCAAGGAACTGAAACTAGAAAGGAAGAGGCGAACTAAAGGAAAAAGTGCCATAATGACTGACACACCTGAATTGTTAGTTTTAAAAGTAAAAGAAAGAGAGAAAATTCACTGAAGAAGTCTGGTCTCAAACAGAAGAAAAATAGATTGAAAGAACTACAGTCATCCGAATCAGAGAGTGAAGGTAGTTTGCAGGTAGAGACGGATAATGATGATGATTTTGACATGTCAGAAACAGAAAATGAAATTAATTTGGAGCCGTTGTCCAAAAACCCAGATGTAGGAGATTTTATTCTAGTGGAGTTTTCTACTAAAAAGAAAATTTACTACATAGCCAAGGTTATTGACAACAAAAGTGAGATTGAGGTGAGCTATCTGAGAAGAAGTACAAAATGTTTAGATAGTTTCATTTTTCCAATTATTCCTGATGACGCTTTTGTTCACTTATCTGACATTAAAGCGATTTTGCCACCTCCGCAGCCTACTGGACGCACCAAGCGACAAGGTCGTTTAATTAAATTTTCTGTCAATCTGGACACTTTGGAAATCCGCTGAAAATGTTATTGTGTATTTTTTTAGTTTGATACCTCTTACGTTTAATTTACTGTTGTATTTCAAATGATTTTATATTTGTTGTATATTAAAACTGTCAAAACAGTAATATTTTTAGGTAGTCTCATTGTACCCCTTACCTCGGGCCACAGTGAGACAGAAATATTATTTTTATAAAAAATTGCTGCCATTTTTATTGTCGCATTTCAACAACTGTATAGTCTACACTACCCCACAGAATCTAAATTTAAGTAGTAAATTGTATATTATATTAAAACTCTGGACGCAGCAAGTGAGATATGGTAGGAAATTTTTATAAAAAAATTTCAAGCAAATGTCTTTTAGTGAATTTTCTTTAAAAATTTTACTAATAAGATGATCACGACTTTTGGATTTTGAAAACATTTCTTCAAATTACATATATATATATATATATATATATATATATATATATATATATATATATATATATATATATATATATATATATATATATATATATATACAGGTGGCGCAATGAAAACGAAACAGACCGATTTGCGTCCAGAGAATTTTTTTTTTTAAGAAACGCTGAAACACGTCAATTTTAGGATTGAGGGAGGGCACGTTTTCACATAAAACTCAACTTTGTCACATCAACCCGTTAAGGGTGGTGATAACAACCCTTATATTTTAAATAGGGAACATGGGTCGAGTGTTACATCATTTGAAAGCTCTTTCTTTTCTGAATTCAGCACACTAATTTTTTTGGAAGTTTTATTAACTGGTTTAAAGATTATTCACAGTTGAAGATGCAAAAACGCATTTCACTCATTCCGATAAGAAATTTGCTGATAGTCTATGGACTATCAGAACATTTCTTATCGGAATGAGAGAAATGCGGTTTATTATTTCAGTTTATCGGTCGGTTTGATACGTGATAATACTACCGAAAATTATTTTCACAATGGTGTATTCTGTTGAAGAAAGAGTTGAAATAATTACTCTTTTTTTCAAAAAAGATGAGTGTGCCAACCGTACCGCAAATTTGTTTAATGAACGACATCCGAACAGACATGTTAACAGAAAATACATTTTGGAGTTTGTTGTAAAGTTTCGACCAAGTCGTTCAGTAGTCAACAAAAAACGGGATCCTGAACGTGAATTTCCAGTTAGAAATGAGACTACTGAGATTGAAGTTTTAGGACAAATTGCTGCAGACCCAACTTTGAGCACGAGAAAATTGGCCACTGTTTCAAACATCAAAAGAAGAACTATTCAGCGAATATTGAAGCATCATAAATTTCACCCGTATAAAATTCATCTTGTACAACAACTGAATGAAGATGATTTTGATCGGCGGCTGGAGTTTTCTGAAGTTATGACTGCGCGAATAGCTGATAACGGGAACTTTCTGTTCAATATCTGTTTTTCAGACGAGTGTACGTTTTTATTAAACTCTACAGTCAATCGTCGTTATTGGGCAGATAATAGTCCAACAAATTTTCACTAAGTTCACACTCAAACTCCACAGAAATTGAATATCTGGACTGGCATTTTTGGAGACCGTTTAATCGGACCAATTTTTCTTGACGGCAATTTGAGTGGCGAAACGTATTTGGAGTTACTAGACGATATCGTTTACCCTCTACTAATTGACATTGTTGAAATGATGATCGCTATCAAGAAAATCAATTAGTGTTTCAACAAGATGGAGCTCCGCCGCATTTTTCACAACGTGTTAGGGAGTTTTTGAACAGAGAGTTTCCAGAGCAATGGATTGGGCGTAGAGGTGCTATTGAGTGGCCCCCTAGATCACTAGATTTAACTCCTTTAGACTTTTTTCTATGGGGCCATTTAAAGAGTAGAATTTACGCAACAGAACCGGAGTCTCTGGAAGAATTATGACGACTCATTGTTGTAGAATGCCGTCTGATAACTCCACAAATGCTCCAGAATGTCAGAGCTCGTTTTGAACAAAATTTGTACTTTTGTATGGAAGCTGGTGGTCAACAATTTGAACACTTATTTAACTGAATAAACATTTTTGAACGTTTGGTTTCGTTTTTTAGTTTTTTTTTACAAAAAATTGACTAATTAGTGCATTTCTTATCACAATGAATGAAATACGTTCTTGCAACTCCAACTGTGAATAATTTTTAAACGAGTTGATAAAACTTCAACAAAAAAAAATAGTGTGTTGAATTCAGAAAAGAAAGAGCATTCAAATGATGTAACGCTCGACTCATGTTCCCTGTTTAAAATATAAGGTTTGTTATCACCACCCTTAAGGGGTTGATGTGACAAAGTTGAGTTTTATGTCAAAACATGTCCCTCTTAATATTAAAATTGACGTGTTTCAGCGTTTCTTAAAAAAAAAATTCTCTGGACGAAAATCGGTCTGTTTCGTTTTCAAAGCGCCACCCTTTATAGGTTAACCAAATTGATACCTGCTTTCATTAAGGAGACATATTTGCTATTAAAAACATTTTCATGAAAATTCATTTCCATAACGCACTTGGTGGTATATGCTATATTCTTTATAGTAGAAACAATATACGATATTTTATCGAAATAAGTACAAAATTATTCCGAAAATAAATTTAAAATGTTCCCGAAAAAGCTGATCCAATTTTCCTGGCTAACGAACCCCTTCAACCTATTTACACACATCCAAGATATGATTATTCACAAAACGCTTTTTGAAAAAAACTCAAAAAACAAACTACATACCGACTTGGAGACTACTTCTCTAGCTTCACTGTTGGGTTTTGTTTTTGCAGGTGTAGGGCGTAGTCAGTTAGTAAGCTAAATGGAGCAAGAGGCCCTTATGAATTTTAGATGTTCTCGGATATTGTTCAACGTTTCTGTGACTATTTTCGCTGTTTGACAGCATTCTCAGACAGATAAAAATTGTATTAGTACGAAATCAAGACAACTACAAATAAAGATATGTTGCTATGTTATGATGTTTTGATCAAAAAAATCCTGAAATTAAAAATAAAATGAAACAGCTGACGGATGAGACTTTCAAAATGTCTACGTGATGTATGTCAATATTTAACATAAAAATAGAACTAGCCTGTAATAATTATAATAACAGTTACAACAATAAATTAACTAAATAATTACAGTAATAAAGCAGTCTATATACAACGAAAATATCAACATACATCAACTCATTATCTTATTACAACTTTTTTGAAAGAATAATTAAATAGATTTTCTTTGACTTATTTAATTAGGAAGAAGAATATCCAAGAAAGGGGAATTCATTAAATTATTTTGCACATTTAAAACAAGGCAGCTATTGTCGTGTGTGTGCTTTTTGACTTCTAAAACTTAAAAAAAGTCTAGTTTATGTTCATCATTACAAAAATGTTGTGGTTGTATGCGGTTATTTACTGTAGGTCTATGTTCGGTACCAATAATATGTTTTGCAAATGTAGATTTGTCAGCGTGGTTATTTCTAAATGCAGAAATATGTTCTTTCTATCGGGTGTTAAAATTTCTAGAAGTTTGACCTATGTATATTGCGTTACAATGTGTACAAGCTAATTTATAAACTCCAGCTTTTGTGGAGAAACAAGAACGGCAACATATAGATAATTTGTTTTCGCCTTCTTGCCATAATACATGGATAAGCTAGTCACTATAGATATAAACAATATAACATGAACATATAATATATAATACAGTATAATATAAAAACAATTATGCTGTTTAGTTACAAAAAAAAACACAGATAAAAGTGCACAATGTGAAAAAAACACAACGCTTAAAACAGTGAGATACAAACATCTGTATACACTTATATAGACTGCAATATAATAAAAATATACATATACAATATTAAACAACAGAACAATCAAGTACAAAGACATCAAAAAATTCCAATTAAATCATCTGCTTCACAGAGCACGAAACAAACCCATCGACCACATAAAATGATCGCTCACGTAAATATTTTTTTTAACCGGCTTTAAAAGTGCTTATGTTTCCAGTGGATTTTACACTTTCCGGAAGCAAATTTTACAAAACACTACCCTCATACACAGGAGATTTCTTGTACGCCATTCTTTGAAAATGGTTTAAATTAATGTGCCTGCAGTGCTTGGTGGAATACGAGTGATTGCCTCAATGTCTTGGCAACATATGTTTCTTGCTATAAATGAAACTCAGTATCATATAAACATAAATTTCTACCAAGGTCTTAACTTCCTTTTGCTTAAAAAGTTCTCGGCATGACTCGAGATTGTGCATATCCAAAATTACCTTCAGGATTCTCTTCTGAAGCACAAAAACCCTGTTAATATCTATGGACTGACCCCAGACAACAATGCCGTATGACAGCAATGGATACACCTGTGAATAGTAGACAGAAAGTAAATGTGCGTCACTTAGAGAGTTCTTAAGATTATATATAATAAAGTACGCCGATTTAAGCCTGCCACAGACGTAATTAACATGCGACATCCAGGACAAGTGTTGATCAACCGTGACCCCAAGGAACCTTCCCTCCGTAGCACAGCAGTGCATACCATCTTCAAGCTGCAGAATGAGAGGCAGTCGGTGGCAACTCCTGAACTCTACGAACGATGTTTTATCATGGTTTATGATTAGGTGGTTTGCTTTGCACTACTCACCAAACTGTCGTATTAAAGTGTTTACCTTTTGACTTATCTCGTCACTATCACGACCAGACACAGCCACGGTTGTGTCGTCCGCGTACATGAACACCCTACCCACCTTTATGTAGTCGGGCAGGTCATTCACATATAAAACAAAAAGCAACGGACCCAAAATACTACCCTGTGGAGTGCCCAGATTAATCTCATATGAATCCGAAAAAGTGCTCCCAACCGAAACCACCATCCATATATCAGTTAAAAACGACAAACCCCAGTCACTTGCCGGTCCACGTATACCCACGCATCGCAATTTTTTGCTTACATAACGCGGATTAAGCGTGTCAAACGCACGCGATAGGTCGAACGTGACAGCTACCACGTGCATACCCTTATCTAAATCCTCGTGAAGATGTTGTATAAAATCACTAGTAGCTTCCTCCGTAGATAAACCACCCCGGAAACCGTATTGACACTTGGTAACTAAACTATGTTTTCGTAGGAATATTTCTATTCTATCGGCCATCGCTTTCTCCATTATCTTAGAAAACACGCTCAATATGGATATTTGACTATAGTTTAGGATATTAAAACTATCTCCCCTTTTAGCAACCGGAACTACTTTTGCTTTCTTGAATTGCACAGGAAAACTGCCGAAAGTTATTGACAAATTCAATATGTCACAGATATAAGATGCAATTATCTTAGAGTACTGCTTTATAACCGAGATGGGCACCTCGTCAACACCAGTATACTTTTTGTTTTTCAAGTTTTATAACGTTTTTAATCTCCAGAGAAGTTATCGGGTACAAAAATAACGATTCCCTATTTACCAATGAAGTTGTACAAGAATTGCTATTAGAGTTGTTAAAATGCAATCGTACCTGGTTTTGGGCGTCCCGGGAGAAAAAGTTCCCAAATAGATTCCCTATAATTTCTGGATCTTTGACTATTTCATGGTTATGTTTAATTATTATTGACTTATATTTGTTAATGTTTTTCCCAGATTTAAAATTAACAATTGACCAAAGCGTTCTTGTTTCGTTATCTGAATTTTGTACCAAGTTATGATAATAGTCCTGTTTCTTCTGCTGTATTTTAATGCTAAGTTGTTTTTTGTATTTTTTGTAATCATTTGTTACCTGGTCATCATTACAATTATTTTTAATCCACTTGAAAGTTTTCAAATTTTAGCAACATTTTCTTACCTCTGGAGAGGGTTTATATGTCAGTTTGTTGTGAGAGATTTGTTTTTGCTCAACCAACTCACACGGAAAGGCCTCGTGAAAGATTGTGCAGAATTGCAACCAAAACATTTCAAAGACCTGATTTATGTCATGCGTGTCTGACGACACACCAAGCTTAATTGGTCGCTCATCAAGGTATTGTCCAAATAGTTTCAGGTTATAACCTGAAAACGTCTACATTTTACAAAAGAGGGCTCGCTTGCAGCGTTTCCGCTCTCAAGTCACAATATTAAAAACTACCTCCTGAGCACAATGGTCCGACGGATTGAATACTCTGGCCGTTGCAGAATCATTATTAGTTATAATGTAATCGATTGATGTCTGCACAAGATTACCTCTGTAAAACCCTCTCCTGGTTGGTGCATTAATTAATGAAATCAACTGAAGGGACCCGATCAGATCACGTAACTCCCTTACCCAAGAAGAAGTGACATCCATGCTGCAAATGTTAAACTCTCCAGAAAGAATTATGTTTCGATGTTTTACAGATTTTAGTTAATATCTTTTCCAGCACATAAAAAAACATTCAAATTTTTGAGATGTACTAGGTCTATACAGTACCACCACACAAGTTGCCCTGTCATACTCCACAGCACAACACTCAATATCTTGTTCTACAGACATTTTGCGATACTTACTATTTCTTTGCACCTGTCTTTTATAGCCTGTCCATATAAATGATTTTTTCTCGTGTAACTTGCCACTGAAACATAATCCAACATCTTAAATTCATTTAAACCGTAATCACGAGTTATCCAGTGCTCCGTGAGACAGAGGAAAGCGGGCGAATATTCATTCAAAGTAAGGTCAAGCATATTAACCTTATTACTCAAACACTGCATATTTAAATGAATCAGTTTCTAACTAATATTTAGATGCTCTAAGTTTGTGAAATTCGTTGCTGCGGATTCTGAAAATTTTTATTCAAAAAGAACCGTTTAACCGCTGCGCCTGCTGGCCAAATACTAGGATCATAGACTACGCTAATTCGATCAATAGGATATGTTATTTTAAAAGACGAAGTAATTTCATTTCTCTTAATAATTTCACATTTAAAGTTAATAGAACTTGCCGTCCTTTTTAGATACTGTATAATATCATCCTCCGTAGTTTATGGGTGCATTCGGAAGAGATGTATATATCCATTTCTTGGAATTCTTTTTACTGTGCAGTCAGCTGATATCTTGTTATTCTTTCCAATCACTACTTTTCGGATGTGCCTATCAGCAAGCCTCATATAATTTGTCAGTAGCGGTGTCGATTCTTGAATTACACTGCTTTTACCTTCTGAATGTTCCGAACTGTTAATTAGTTTATCGTCGTCGGATATATATATATATATATATATATATATATATATATATATATATATATATATATATATATATATATATATATATATATATATATATATAAGTAATAAAAGAATGTGTTTAGAAGAATTTGAAATTACTTTTAACGACAATTTAATAAACTTAAAGAAAGATAATAATTTTAGAAATCACTACCCCTATTTATATTTCGTAGACAAAAACTAAAAACAAATTCAATTAGACAATAGTTAGCTTTATATGTCAGTTTGGCACTTTTTGACTTCACTCAAATTCATAAAAAGGTTTTCTTTTCATGTTTGTTATTCCATAATTGGATTAGTAGAACTCACGTTATATGTAAGTATTTTAAACTTTTATATTTTTCCCAAGTAAATTGTAAACTTTTTTTCTTTTCATGTTGTAGCCTTGAGAAAGGAATAAATTTTTCCAAAAGCTCGGCCTATAATAAAGAGTTTTATTCTACAACTGACGGCTTTCCCACAATTTTTTGATATATATATATATATATATATATATATATATATATATATATATATATATATATATATATATATATATATATATATACAGGGCTTTTCACGATAGCCGTGCATTAGAAGTTTATGAAGTTCCCTGATATCATAAATTTTGAAATTTTGGCAGAGGTCACAATACGTATTTGTCTTTTATTCTAAAAATATTTTCAAGGTCACATCACTTCCGGTTAGAGCGGAAGTAGTCATCAACTTTGCTAATTTAAATAGAATGTCCTATTTTTTATTGCATATTCGAATTCTCCATAAAATTTTGTGAAGATTTATAGTAGGCTTTCCTATCCCTATTTTCAACTGTTCAAAAGATGTGATTTCTCTGTATTTCGGTGATTTTGCAACCTTATTTATAATAGTTTGTATTTCACATGTTTTTAAAGATAAAAGGCTCGAATTAAGAATTTCGTAACTTGTGGGAGATAGCTTTTATATTCTGTGCCTTAAGTTTATCTGTGTCATACAGAGTGTTCTAAATTTAGTTACTAACTTAGACATATTCAACGTGGCATTAGTTTAGTATTTTTTTTTCAAATAGAACACCCTGTATATTATAAAAAATTCGAGTTCTAAATTTAATTCTACACCGGTTTGATATAAGTTTTTCTATACCTATCTTCAATATGTTGCTTGTTATTAGCATTTTTAGGTAACAACCTCCTCTTCTAAAGAGTACATGTTAGACTACACAACAAATGCAGCTGTGATTGTCAGTCAGATAACAAAAGTGATATGATTTCACAAAAATATTTAATGTAATTACTTTAAAAAAATTAAAAACAAATATTAATGATCAACAAAAAACTGAACAAACACAAATAAAAAAAAAGTTAATTTAAATTTAAATGCTATGATCACTATAAATGTTCTATGTGACCACCATCTTGGTCACGGCACTGCAAAATTCTATGGTTCATCTCATTCATAGTAGCTCTTTTGATTTCATTTGGATCCAAAACTCTAAAAGTTCTAATTACACGATTTAAAAGATCCTCTCTACTTTGCACTGTTGTGTCATACACTTGACTTTTTATACGCCCCCAGAGATAAAAATCGGCAGGCGTTAAATCAGGAGAGCGATGAGACCATCTCCAAGGACTGTTAGGCCCAATCCACCTGTCTTCAAAAAATTGCGTTCAGTGCCAGTAAACTTCACCGGTGGAGTGGGCAGGCGCTAGCTGATACCAAAAGCTTTGCCTTATATCTAGTGGTAGCCTTGCTAGAAAATTACGGACAGATCCTCTTAATAGTCCCAAATACTTTTCACCGTTTAAATTTTCTTCGTAAATTTCATAAGAGACCTTATTGTCCATAATAATGCAAAGCACATTAAAACTAAAATTTGTTTGAAAACGTCCTTCTCTAAATATATTGGGGTTTTCACTTGCCCAAAAATGACTATTTCTCCTATTCACAATTCCTTCCCTTCTAAATTTCGATTCGTCGGTCCAGATAATTTTAGAGAGAAAATTCTCATCTTGTTGAATATTCAGAAACATGCGTTCACATAATTCCACTCTTTTTAAATGGTCACCAGGTCGAAGTCCTTGTAGTACTATTTCTGAGTATGGGTGCATTTTATGAGATTACAATATTCTATGCACATATGAACTTGATATTCCCTAAGCTCGTGTAGCTGCAGGAATAGAGCTACGCGGGTAAACTTGAAAATAAGCCAAAACGTTTATCTTATTATCTTCATTTTCAGTTACTACCTTTGGATCAGGTCGTGTAGTTTTGACACTTCCAATCAATTTAAATCGTTCCTCTATCCTTGCGAATTTTCCTCTAGTCATTGCCGATAGAGTGGGATATCTCTTGTTAAACATCCTGCATGTTCTGCTTACAATCCGATTGCATTCCCCATGAATATTAAATAAATTCAAAATATCCATATTAGAGTACTCTTCACTATTCTGCATTCTTATTGGCTTATTATTTCTATAACGTGAGTAATACAAACACACTCAGATTAACTTTAAAATATAAATGACGCTTTAGAATTCATGTGTTGTCAAAATTATGTTTTCTGACAGCCACAGCTGTCTTTATTGTGCAGCGTAATGTATATTCTCTAGAAAAGGAGTTTGTTACCTAAAACCCCTAGTAACAAGTTACTCGTAAGAGATAGGTATAGAAAAACTTATATGAAACCGGTGTAGAATTAAATTTAAAACTCGAATTTTTAATAATATACGGGGTGCACCATTTGAAAAGAAATGACTTTTGCAACATTGAATATGTGTAAATTGGTCTTTAAATTTAAAACACTCTGTATGATACAAGTAAACTTTAGGTAGATAATATGAAGGCTTCATTTTAGAAGTTATAGTATTCTAAATTCCAGCCTTTTATCTTTAAAAACATGTGAAATACAAAGTGTTATAAATGAGGATAGAAGTTCCGCAAAATGTAAAAAAATCACAATATCTTTGTAACAGTTGAAGATAGGGATAGAAAAGCCTCATATAAATCTTCACAAAATTTTATGGAGAATTCGAATATGCAATAAAAAATAGGGCATTCTATTTAAATTAGCAAAGTTGATGACTACTTCCGGTCTAACCGGGAGTGATGTGACCTTGACAATATTTTAGAATAAAAGACAATTACGAATTGGGACCGCTGCCAATATTTCAAAATTTATTATATCAGGAAACTTCATAAACTTCTAATGCATGGCTATCGTGAACAACCCTGTATATATATATATATATATATATATATATATATATATATATATATATATATATATATATATATATATATATATATATATAATTGCTGTTATTTGCATTGTAACAACTAATCAGAGTTATATTTATTCCACCCTCACTACTACTACTACTACCACCTATCTCGACATTCCCCTAAATGAGTAGACAAAACACGGAACCTTTGCCTGTTACGTTTTATTACAATATTTCTCCATCTACCTCTATCCGGACATTATTTTCGCTTCTTCTACATTAATAATTAATGGATACATTAAAATAAATGTGTTATTAATCGGACGCAGTGTTCTATGGTCGCTTTATTTGAATGCTAGTATCAAGAATTCGCCTAAATAAAAGTAAGATCAGCGGCGTCAGTTGAAGGAACTCTAGTAGCAGTAAACTGGAGAAGAGATAAATAATTCTGCAGCATAAATCATGCAGACAATAGTGAGCGGTGTAACATGCACAGGCTAATGTAACTAGACTGTATAGAAATACAGGAAATTCCACTATACCGATTTAATGGTAACAAAATGGATCAATCGAACCCATACGATACACTAAATAAATTATTTTGAATTGCTTTCGCATGTGGAAACTCAAAAAACAAAGGTATTTAAACTTTGATGTACAATTTGCTATAAAACGTTTCTCTTAATAATGCTTATTGGAACTACGTTGATAAGTGTTAATAAAAAACGCGGCAATGGATTTTTTATTATAATTGTCATTAATGAACATAAATAAATTGAATTGTCTCTTGCCTGACGATACCGTAACAGGCCAAACCGGTTGCAGGGAAGAAAACAAGCAGCCAGAGAAGACTTCCTTAAACCTGTATTTACTATGGAACGGTTGTATAAAATGAGAGCAACAATAATTCATGAATTGAAGAGCTCCTCTCCTGAAGAACTTGCCTGCTTCTAGGTATAGATAAATTGAAGACCAAGCAGATGAACTCTTCCCAGAATGCATGGTCTAACCAAGAGTGCATTACGAAGAATGTCATCCCCAAGGGCGTCATCTTGACAAGTAGGGTGAAAAGCCTTCAATCCAAAAGGGTTACTAAGAAAGCCAGTATCACCTGGCCAAGAGAAAAAATTTCGGGACGCAGCAAGTACGTTATAGTAGTGAATTTTTATAAGAATTGTACACTACTATTATCCGGCATGTTACTAAAATTAATACTTTAAACTTACACAGACCTTGAAGATCGATTTTAGAGATCCTAGTTCGCGCACATTTCAAGAATTATTTTAAAACTGTTACCATAGGTATCTCTCTATTATCAAAAAAATCTCGTGTTCTAATTCCTTTTGAGAAAAATGCCCAAAACTCAATTTTCTATGAAACTAGAGAATTATATTTCGCTATATCTATAGATAGTGTAAGTCTCTTCAAAGAAAATTGTATTACAAATTCCATTAAACTCACAAAAGCTCTCCAGAAGGAAACTTAATTTATGTTTAGCAAAGTAAAGTATCCGCTAAATTATAAACGTAGAAGTTATTTTTCCTTATTAATCGCCTGAATGATTTCGTTACACGCATACATACAGATATATATATATATATATATATATATATATATATATATATATATATATATATATATATATATATATATATATATATATATATATATTTGTGTCTATGCGGAAGTAGCTGGACCTTTCTCTCTTGGGATTTATATATGTTTATAAGGAAGTAGCTGGACATTTCAGCCATAAAAATTGATATGTCCAAAAGGAAGTAGCTGGACCTAACCTCACAGTGTTGCCGCACTTTTTAGTAGGATATATAAAAGTTTTCTGGTTAGTTTTATGTTGTACGCTTAAACAGGTAGCATTACGGTTTTAAGGTCTGCGTGCTAGTATACAAAGATGATATGTTTTAATTAATACATTATTTATTCTCTTTACCTTGACAGTTTTACAGTGAAGCACTTCGTGAATAATATTAAAATTATAAAAAGTGACTACAAATTATTTTTAAATTATTTGCCTACATAAATTATCACACCGATGTGGTAAAGCAGAAAAATGATAAAAGACAAATTTTGTGTTGTAATTTTTTACCAGTTATTTTAAATTAAATAAATTGTGTATAAAAATGTATTTATGACAGTCTTGTCTAAAAACACACGTGTTTTATCTCAAAATGTAATGCACTGAGTTCCTAGAAAACAAAATTATTGTAATTAGTTATCTGGATCTGAATACATTGCATGTGATCTGTTTTCATAATGAAAGTAACATAATTCAAACTCTTAACAAAACTATGATGACCAAAGCTTTTGCATAAGTCACATGTGAAACACAATTCTTGTGTTATGGTTTGAATTGAACGTGAGAAATCAGTGAAAATAGTTGTCGTAAATAAATAGAAAATGCAGAAAAAGTTGAGAACTCAGGAATTTAGTAGAAGAAAATTTGTACAAAGTAGGCAAATTTGTAAAATGTAATTTAAATAGTCATTGATGTATTTTTATGTTATTTTATTTTAATATAGCTAAAAAGAAATATTTATCATATTGTCTGTCTTTTTTCGTGCTACTAGAAATGTAAGGTTTTAAAGACTGGGGAGTTCGTTTGTTTAACACTGGACAATTTTCAATCAGAAGTTCACATTCAGCTATCGAGGGGTTGCTTCCGTCCTTTAAATGTCTTCTAATGGTCTCCTTAACTGCTTCTCTTTGAGGAGAACTCCATCTTGGTCGCGCTGCTGTGAAACAATAATCATAGAAAATAGCTTTGTACAATGGGTGAAGATTGGAACCTGTGATGAGCACTGATAAGTACAATTTGGAGAACCCAATTCATCACAATGCAGTTTTTTGACCCAACGATCGCTAACAAAGTTAGCGTCATTAAGGGGATGAATAAACTTAGTTTATTCAAATTTTAAAAATTAAAAAATTACTTTAAGGAAGACGCAGAAATTGAAGACATTATTCCTTCACCTAGAGGAAAACAGTAGCATATTGTTTATGCTAATCTTATAGTAAGAAGTGCAACAGTGATAGAGTGTATACTGCGGAAGCTACTTTTAACGGGCGTTTCATAATCATTGTTTATTGTTAACTTTAAATACTTGACATTTAAATTTCCGCGCAGGTTAACGAAAATGCAGCAAACAAAAGGCTTTTCCTTTGCCTAAAGAATAACCATGTTATATGTTATATTTTCTAAATTTCATCGAATTATTGATCTATTGATGTAATTGTTTTAAATTTTTGATCATTTTAAATGTTCTACCTTAGAATATAAATTTTTGCAAATTAAATTTTATGCACCCCATAAAATCCCATCTAACAGGGGAGGAGTCATCCGACACGATAATATGTATTTTATAATACAAAATGCAACGATGACACTTCCCACACCTTACATTATAGTCTCGGCTCCCATAATGTTTTTTTGTAGGGTGTCTTGGTTCCGAGATTATAAATATATGTACTTACATTATTTAACTGTTATAGTAGCCTCATAATAAACGTTTAGTTAACGCACATCGTCTAGTGGGCAGTATCCAACCCCCTTGCTCCGTAATTGCTTAAGAAACCCTTTAAGAAAATTCGGATATAAAATGTTTTCTAACCAGAAGGTAATTTGATTAATGAGTACACCAACAAAACATATTGTAGGCTCTGTCTAAGGAAAACACTGGTTATTTAAAACTTACAACTATTTAGTCTGCCTAAGAAATGAAACTTGTTTTAAAAATTTTCTGCCAAAGTTTATTCTCAAAAAATATTCCGATCGAAATTCATAAATCGACATGGCGTCTAAATTAATAAGTCAGTCAAACTGATCCTGGACTATTTTCAGTAATTATAGTAGATGTTGGGGCGTAACGTACTTAAAGGGTTATTATTATTATTTTTTAATTTTTCAACATCACACCACGAGGGCTTACAGCCTAAATACTATCGTGCTCTGGGTGTCGAGAAGGAGGAAAGAGGCAACTTGTTAATTCTGGACTTGAAGGTTTGGAGGTTCTGAGGAGAAGGAAAAACATGTGCCGTCACGGAATTCCACAACTTGGAAGGCCTCGGGACAAAAGAGCGGGCATAACAAGATGTTCTATGTCTGGTGACCTGGACAGTAAAACGGTGCATTCGTTCTGTTCTTGGGAGATCTGTTGGAGGCAGCAGGTGGAGGAACTATGGAAGAAAGCTCATCTGAGCAGTGCCCGTGCAGATATCTATAAAAGAGAACGAGGTCACCAACGGCACGTCGGTGGGCAAGGGATGGGAGCCTTTGGGTAATGGTAGTGTCACCGATGAGACGTATAGCTCTCTTCTGAATGGAGTCCAGAATTGCGAGTGTAAAAGCGGCAGCGGTACCTCAGATGTGGGAGCAGTATTCGAGGTTTGGCCTTATTTGTAAAGTATATAAGGTATAGAGATTATCTGGTGAAAAGTATTTGCGAGCCCAGACGAGGAAACCGAATTTCTTAGCAGCCACTTCTGCAATTGATGTGACATGTTGGTGCCAATTGAGATTTCGATCCACAGATATGCCAACAAGTGTAAAGGTCTCATTACTTTGAATAACTTTGTTGTTCATTGTGATGGGTCTAGGGCTGGTGCATCTCTTATGAGATAGAAAGCAAGACTGAGATTTGGTGAAGTTGAATTGATTTCTACTTCCTCAGTATAATATTTTTTGAAGATCCACAGAGGCAGAACCCTCCATGAGTCTGCGTTCCTCATCTAATTGAGCTAAAGAGACAGGCTTAGAATATTGTATATTTGAGAGGAGGGTGCTGTCGTCCGCCTAACTGTGAACTGGGTTAGATGTGCTAGAGAGGACGTCATTGATGTGGAGAAGAAACAAAGTAGGGGCTCAAGCTGAACCTTGAGGGACTTCTGCATTAATTAGATACAGTTTAGGGGAATGGCCATCCACGACAACAGAAATGCTCCGGTTGGAGAGGACATTTGCTGTCCAGGTACAGAGTTTTTGTGGTAGGCCATAGACCGGAGGTTTACTAAGCAGAGCTGCGTGCCAAACCTGGTCGAATGCTTTGGATATGTCTAGAGCGACAATCTGACATTCACCGTGTAGTTTCATAGACTTGTTCCAAGAATAGGTGACAAAGGAAAGGAGGTCGACAGTTGATCTGCGCTGACGGAATCCATACTGCCTGTCGTGGATTAGACTGTGTTTTTCAAGAAATTTTAGTAATTCGGTGTTTATATACTTTTCCATCACTTTAGAGACGACTGAAAGGAGAGAAATAGGCCTGTAGTTGATAGGAAGCGCTTTGCATCCTTTCTTGGGGACGGGACTCGAGCAGTTTTCCAGTTACTAGGGAATATGCCTCTATTGTAAGATGTCTAAAACAGACAGGTCAGGACAGGAGCAAGTTTTGGTGCGCATCTTTTGAGAACAATTGCTGGGATCGCATCAAGGCCAGAGGCTTTCCTGGTATTAAGAGAAGAGAGCATCTTTCGTACTTTTTGTTTGTTTTGTAATATAGTATTTTGAATTAAAATTAATCCAACTCCTGTTTTTTTTTAGAAGATAACACAAAAACTTAATTCGAAAATAGGACAAGGTGTATAATGACTGTTGTTTTATAAACTTACGAGATCTACTTTTAGTGTTATAGAGTTATATATTTTAGATTATTGTATCCAATTGTTGCAAAAGACATTTTAAAATTATTATCAAAAATCCTGAGTGATCCAGTGGTAGGAAAGTATGCCGCTGGATCCAAGGGTACTGGGTTCGATTTCCAGGGTTCCCCATTCATTTTTTCAGCCCCTACTGTAAAATTATCATTTAGTTGGAGCAGGTTGAATTTTTGCAGGTTCCGATTCACTAAGGAGTCGTGAAGTCGTTAGTCCCGTGTACCGTACGAGGTTGGGCACGCTGAATATCCCTACCCTCCTTATAGAAAAAAACAGGGTTCGGTCAAATTTAAAGGAAAGTGAGTTGAAAGTGCTCCCTGTCGTCGGTGATTGACCATAGTCGCAGAAATACGTCGCCGTTTAGGAAAAGACAAAAAAAGATAAACAATTATCAGCATTATTACTGTCATATTACACAGTTCATGTTGGTAACTTAGAATACATTCAGTTAATCAAATACACCTTTTTCAAATGCGCGAACACGTCAATTAGTGGTTTTTAATCTGTGATCTTTCTTTAATAATATGAAGTTGTCCCAAATTTGAGATATGACGTCGATAATTTGTTTAACCGACAATCCTACTGTTTTGTTGGCTCTTTCTAAAGTACATGTCAAGTTATGCTAAACCACCAAGTTTATATTCCTTCCCACACAAATATACATTATATTATTTTAAAAACAGAAATAAAAAATAGATAATCTAAATCAATTTTCTTTAATAAATGCTTAGGTTGTTGTCGATTGACTATTTGTTAGTAGTATAAACACAATTGAAATTCGTTTTACACATTTCTGGTTATTTTGGGAAATTAAGTCAACATTCATTTCTTATTCGTGCTCCTAATTCCTTTAGATTTATAATAATTAATAAATAAAAATTTAAAATCTGCTGTTTTTTTTTCAAATTAATGTGTAGGTTAAACCTATTTAACAAAAACAAACTAGGGTGGGATTTGAAAAAAATATCGATGAGGTCGTACCTTAAATTTGGCACACACTGTATGATATTTATTTTATTTTTTGAAAAGACCGCAACATAAAATGTCTGTCGACATGTCTGCGAATTATTGGAAAAAGATAGCTGTATCTGATTAACTGAATTTATTCCATGTCTTAAACTCGCGCTAGATGTATATAGCTGTCAAAAAATTATACTGGCAGGTTTAGGCAAACAATGTACATATTTTTTATTATAAATAAAAAGTCGTAGGGGTAGAAATAGTAGCATTGGTAAGTAAATAACTTAAAAGCTTTATTTTATGGAAAGCCGCTGCATTTTAAGATTCACATAGTTGCATTTGCATCATGCTCCATGCAGCAGAGATAAGACATGTTTGCTGAATATAACTGTGATAAAGTTTGCGTGAAGTTATCCATAAATTCCAAGCCATAGATTTACACGTAGGGTCAGCAGAAAGCGGGATGGATCGTCGCGATCACAATATCAGTGAAGCAGATTCAACGTAGTAAATGTATGGCTAGCCATAGATGCCAGCCATATATTGCTATATGCTACTACACCTTACCGAAGAAAAAAGAATTTGTCTTAAGTGTTTTGCAATAACATAATAACACTAAACCAATCGTTTATTATTAACATAGTCATAGAGGAAAACTAAATTTTAGTATGTATTATTTGTTATTTTAGTTACATGTACCCAAATGACAAATATTCGACAATAAAGCCAAGGCCCCAATATAAAAATAGACACAAAACAAGTTACGAAAGACCTAGTGTATAGCAACCTAAGCAAATTATTTTTTGTCACACTCCGGAAAATAAAAGAAAATCATTTGAACATCGAGATACTTATTACTAAGTTTTTTCAAATATGACTTATTTTTTGATATTTACAGTTAATGTGCAAAATCATAAAACCGCAAAACTATTACCAAGGCCCTAATGTATAATAACTCATGCAAATTATTTTTTGTCACTTTTTGCAAAAGTGAAAAAATACATATGAAGATCGAAATAGCTATTACCACGTTTATTTTTTCGCATTTGCAGTAGATGTGCCAAAATCACAAAAACGAAGATCGGGATAGCAATTAAGACGTTTCCGAAATATGAATTAATTTTTGATATTTGCAGTAGATGTGCCAAAATCATATAAACACAAAATGACTACCAAGGCCCTAGTGTATAATAAGATTGCAAATTATATTTTGTCACCCTTTGCAAAAGTGAGAGAAATTCATATGAAGATCGGGATAACTATTAAGAAGTTTCGGTAATATGAATTATTTTTTGATATTTGCAGTAGATGAGCCAAAATGATAAAAACCAAAAATGATTACCAAGGCCCTAGTGTATAATAAGATATGCAAATTGTTTTTTGTCACCTTTTGAAAAAGTGAGAAAAATGCATATGGAGATCGGGATAGCAATTAAGACGTTTCCGAAATATGAATTATTTTTTGATATTTGCAGTAGATGTGCCAAAATCATAAAAACAAAAAATGATTACCAAGGCCCTAGTGTATAATGAGATAAGCAAATTATTTTTGTCACCCTTTGCAAAAGTGAGAGAAATGCATATGAAAATCGGGATAGCAATTAAGACGTTTTCCAAATATGTATTATTTTTTCGCATTGGCAGTTAATGTGCCAAAATCATAAAAACAAAAAATTATTACTAAGGCCCTTATGTATGAAAAACCATGCAAATTATTTTTGTCACCTTTTGCAAAAGTAAAAAAAAAAGCATAAGAAATTCCGGATAGCAATTAAAACGTTTTCGAAATATGTCATATTTTTTGATATTTGCAGTAAATGTGCCAAAATCATAAAAACACAAAATGATTACCAAGGTGCTAGTGTATAATAAGAGATGCAAACTATTTTTTGTCACCTTTTCCAAAAGTGAGAAAAATGCATATGAAAATCGGGATAGCAATTAAGACGTTTCCGAAATATGATTTATTTTTTGATATTTGCAGTAGATGTGCCAAAATTATAAAAACAAAAAATAATTACCATGGCGCTAGTGTATAATAAGATATGCAAATTATTTTATGTTGCCCTTTGCAAAAGTGAGAAAAATGCATATGAAAATCGGGATAGCAATTACGACGTTTCCCAAATATGTATTATTTTTTCGCATTTGCAGTTAGTCTGCCAAATTCATAGAAACAAAAAATATCACTAAGGGCCTGACGCATAAAAGCTCATGCAAATAATTTTCTGTCACCCTTTGGAAATATAAAAAAATGCATTTGAACACCGAGATAGTTACTACCAAGTTTTTCATTTCAACATTAATGATTCTGTGATACTTACTGTTAATGTGGTAAAATCAAAAAACCAAAAATCATTACCAAGGCCCGATTATGTAATACTACACCAAATTTATTTTTTGTCACCATTTGCAAAAGTAAGAAAAAAAAGAATTTAAACATCGGGATAGCAGTTAAGTGGTTTTCCAAGAATGTATTTTTTTTTCAGTCAATGTGCCACATGAAAGGAACGGGAAACCACCTTATTTTAACCTATCGTTGCGACTACTAAGCGACTTTGCCTTCAGTCAGTGAGTGAGTGATACAGATTATTTTTATTATGTTTTGGAAAAATGATGAATTTAAATAAATTTAATAAACATGTTGTGTATACAAAGAAACTACCCCAATCTCGTTATAAGAATATATTTATTATAAAAATTTGCTATAAATTAGGTTTAAAGTGCAACTTATTTTTAGTGGCATAAATCTTGGTTACATAGAATGAGAAGACTGTTTCTTATGCTGTACTGCATACTTGAACAATGCAACATAAAAATTATGAGAATATAATTAATGTTAATCACTCTAGTATAGCAGTTAGTGGCTGGTCATATTCAAATATTAAACCTAGCATTTTTTCTCAAATATTATGTATTTGTATATAAAAGCGTCGCATAGATAAAGAACGTTTGGGCTTTGATATACCGCTTTTACGACGTTGATCCCAGAAAGTTTTACAGCTCTGTTTCTGTACCCTCCTTTTGTAAATTTCATAGCTTTTACCTGACCTGTCAAACATATGTTTAGAAAAAATTGAAAAGTAACTGTAGCACAGCATAATCAATCAATTATTATGTTGTGACTGTATATTAGATTTTAGCGCGTTAAAAAATCTGCAACTTGAAAAATGGGAATAGAATCATATTCAATTAATTCTAAAACTGTCCGAGTTGAGAGTTGTGTATGCTGTAGTATTATACACTAGGGCTTTGGTAATAGTTTTGTGATTTTATGATTTTAAATGTAAATATAAAAAAAAGATTCCTGTTTAAAAAATTGCAAATGTCAAAAAATAATGCATATTGCGGAAACGTCTCAATTGCTATCCGGATCTGTTTATGCATTTTTTTTACTTTTGCAAAGGGTGACAAAAAATCATTTGCATATCTTATTATACACTAGAGCCTTGGAAGTCATTTTTGGTGTTTATGATTTTGACACATGCGAAAAAATAATACATATTTGGAAAACGTCTTAATTGCTCTCCCGATTTTCATATGAATTTTTTTCACTTTTTCAAACGGTGACAAAAATAATTTGAATATCTTATTATACACTAAGACCTTGGCAATCATTTTTTGTTTTTATGATTTTGGCACATCTACTGCAAATATCAAAAAAATATTCAGATTTCGGAAACGTCTTAATTGCTATCCCGATCTTCATATGCATTTTTTTCGCTTTTGAAAAAGGTGACAAAAAACAATTTTCATGGTTTTACATACATAAGGGCTTAAGTAATAATTTTTTGTTTTGATGATTTTGGCACATTAACTGCAAATGCGATAAAATAATAAATATTTGGAAAACGTCTTAATTGCTATCTCGATCTTCATATGCATTTTTCTCACTTTTGTAAAGGGTGACAAAAAATAATTTGCGTATCTTATTATACACTAAGGCCTTGGCTATCATTTTTGTTTTGTTTTTATGACTGGTACATCTACTGCAAATATCAAAAAATAATTCATATTTCGGAAAGGTCTTAATTGCTATCCCGATCTTCATATACATTTTTCTCACTTTTGCAAAGGGTGACAAAATATAATTCGCAATCTTATTATACACTAGGGCCTTGGTAATCATTTTGTGTTTTTATGAATTTGGCACATCTACTGCAAATATCAAAAAATAATTCATATTTTGTCTCTTCCAAAACATTATTTTTACAAACCACCTGTAGATTTTTTGCTATATTACATGAATAGTAACTTATGCAATAATCATTTTTATTCCAGAAATTCGTAGGAAATATCCTGACGATATTATTATTAAATAAAGTCCTAAGTAACCTCATGCTTTTTGCGGTCCTAGTGTACATAAAATTCACTAAAACATGTAAATATTTAAATAGAATTAATATTTTGAGCATTTGGCAACACCGCACAGGCGCATTAATTTTTACTTTTAATGTTCTCATGAAATAGGTCCAGCCAATAACGCATGTACATATTAATACCAGCATGTTAATAGCTGGACGTCCAGCTATTGCACGGTTGGTCCAGCTATTATACACTTGGTATACGAAATGGTCCAGCTACTTCCGCATAGTCATAAGTATATATATATATATATATATATATATATATATATATATATATATATATATATATATATATATATATATATATATATATAGATCGAGGATGGAAGCGGTCCAAAAAAAGAGAACTCTCAGCATAAATAGTGCCTACAGAACAGTCTTGGGCCCTTCGGCGCAAGTTGTTGCAGAAGTGGTTTTGATAGATCTGCTGATCAAAAAATGCCGAAGGATTTACCTGCGAAAAAGAGAGAATACGATGCAGATCGTAAAGAAAGAGGAACGGAAAGAAACCTTACGGAAATGGCAGGCTAGATGGGACACCGAGGGCGATGGACGGACCGATTAATAGGCAATGTGAAGGACTGGGTGGCTGAGTGGTGAGGAAGCACAGTGAGGTATGCTACTACTTAACGCAGTTTCTTACCGGACACGGGTACTTCCGGTCCTTCCTTGTAAATATCGGAAAGTCAACCGATTCCCAGTGTAGGTATTAACATCGAAGAGGACAACGCGCACCACACCTTCTTTGTGTGCTCTCGATGGGAACACCTCCGAAGCGACTTGGTTAGAAAAGTAGGAGTTTTCACCACCGAAAAGATCATAAGCAGAATGGTCAACAAGAAAGAGAACTGATATGTCATCACCAACTTTGTCATCACCGTTCTGAAAGCAAATGAGGCATCGAGACTGAGAAGGAGAACAAAAGAGAAGAGATCGAGAGGCAAATAAGGGACTGCCCTGAAGTATTACTGAAAAAGTAGTTCGGGTAGGGATGGGCACCTAACATCGATGTTTTTGGAATATCGATGTTTTCCATTGAACATCGATGTTTAAAACATCGATGTTGTAATTTCGATGTTATATTTTTAACATCGATGTTACTTGTAATCATCGAAACATCGTTACGTATACCACAAATCCTGTTGCAAATGCATATCGTTTGCAAATAAAAAAAATTGTCTTGCTATTGTTTGACGACACATATATGGACAGATATGCAATGTAGAAGTTTTATTGGTGTTACTATGCACTTTGAAGATAACAATTCCATAAATTCTGTTGACTTAGGTGTATATCTTTTAGATGAACGGCATACAGACGAATACATTTCAGGAGTGTTAAAACGTATATGTGAGGAATAGGGTATCCTAGAAACTAAAGTTACTACTGTTGTTACGGATGGAGCAGCCAATATGACAAAAGCTATTGAGGAAACGTTTTCCAAAAAAAGGCACATTCGTTGCCTCGCTCATCAAATAAATTTAGTTGCTGACAGAGCTACAAAATCTATTTCGGAATTGTGATCAGTTATATCTAAATTAAAACAATTGTAACGTGGCTTAAGCATTCAGTAGTAGCTGCTGATGAATTACGGAAGGCACAAACAAGCGACCATAAACCTGAAAAAAAAATTATACAAGAGGTGTCCACCCGCTGGAATTCCACATACTACATGTTTAATCGTTTTCTTGAACTGCGGGAATACATAAATACCATAGTGAACAGACATCCTTCTGCCCCCACAATGGTTACAGCCAAGGAAGTTTTTGAACTGAATAAAATCATTGAACTTCTAAAGACGTTAGAAGCAGTAACAGAAATTTGTGGTCAAAAGTATATTAGTTCGAGTCTTGTAATCCCTCTCACGTATAATTTGGAAAAAGAAGTTTCACACATTGAATGTGTTGTAAACGACACCTTAGGTATTTCACTAAAAGAAGCACTTCTCCAAGAATGTAGGAAACGATTTTCTGCTGTTGAACAAGTCCAACAATTAGCCGTGGCAATCTTGCTGGATCCGAGGTTCAAAGAGATTTATTTTAAGAGTCCTCATAATGTTGCAGCAGCAGTTAATCTAATACAACAGTTATCACTGTTAGCAGAAACGCAAGGAGATGATGACCACAATCGCGAAATAATAGAAAGTGAAACGGCAAATAATAAACAGGACACGGGTAAGTAGGCTAGATTGTCACAATTATGTTTGGTAAAAATTTTAACATAATTATAGTTACTCCAAAGGGCAATATATGGGCGCATCATTCTCAGTTAGTTCAAAAGAGTGCTTCACAAGAGAAAGAACAATTAAGCGAAATGTCTTTGTATTTAAAGAATCCTCTAATTAATCTTACCGAGAATCCACTGAAATGGTGGTCATATAATAAAAATGTATGTCCCCAATTATACCCTGTCGCGAAAAAATTCTTGTCCATAGCGGCGACTTCTGCACCGGCAGAATTTTTTTTTCCAAAGCTGGACAGACAGCCACGCAAGAAAGAAACCGGTTAACTGGAGAACACTTGGGCAAAATATGATTCCTTCAGTCCATTGACGGAGATTACTGGAGTATATAAAACTGTATGGTGAGATTATCAGTATTATCACTAATATTGGTGAATTATATTATATATATATATATATATATATATATATATATATATATATATATATATATATATATATATATATATATACAGGGTTATTAACAGTTTAGAATTAAATTTAAAGTTTACTTTTTATTATTAAAGTCATTAGAAGTTAAGTTTTTCTATTTTTGTTTTACACATTCTTTCTTATTTTATTGCAGTACAATAAACATTTATTTATTTTTGTTACCACTTATTTTTTGTATTACTTGCACCTGCCATAATCTGCATCGGAATATGTTTCCATTTTCTAATGCCTACAAAACTACAAACTATTTTTTTTTCTCGAAAGAACATAGAATTGGTAAATTCACAATTATTTTGAAAACATCGATGTTTTCCAGCCGATGTTTTTCCTACCATCGATAGTAGGTTTCGATGTTAAACATCGATGTTAACATCGATGTTTTAAGAAATGTGCCCATCCCTAGTTCCGGGACAGTCTACTATAGGAAGCGGGGAACGGTGTTTTGGTCGGTATGTCCGAATGGACGATTCCGACACAAAGGATAAGGATCCTCATTGTCAGCCCATAAAGAGCCCCCCTCCACGAAAAGGATGATTTTTGAAGAACTTGAAGTATGAGAAGCTACAACGAAACAAAAAGAATTGCTGAAGGCGGAGAGAGAGAGAGAGACATGGTTGCAACAGCATCGCCTTTAGACTGTGATTATATATCTGGTGAAGTAAAGCCCCTTATTCAAGACCTATAAGCTCTATAAACCTAAATATCTTTATTGATATAGTAATTATACATAGTACAACAAACGTAATTGTTTTTGGCGCTAATACCTTGTTGAAGATACTATTTATTATTTACAATTGCAACATTATCTTGAGCTTAAGATCACCTAACTCTCGTATTCGTTTTTATAAATAATATTTGATAACATTTTCATAAGATTCGGAAACTCAAGTACACAACTGATTAGACAAAAACCAAAACAAACACTTAACAACTTACATAATGTTTATTTAAATCCGTAGAAAAGGCAAAGGCAAAGTTTATTTTAGAGTTTGTAAAGGGATCAGCTTATCTTTTGACTGCCGTGTGCCATGTGCTTTTCACCATTTGTATAACCATAGCATAGTGGCATAGTGGTATAACTAAAGATTTATTATCATCTCTTCTAACACCGTATAAGATTTGCCTTGACAATGTTTAAATTGTGATAAAACATGAATACGTTAACAAAATACAAGTCTTGTATTATTTTCTCAACAGGAATTAAGTAAATATTCGTTTATTCTATTTACGTAAAAACATACAGACATATGATATACATATTCAGGTGTATTATCAACATCAGGTATTCCTTGAACTGACAGATAACTGTGACAGGATTTACAATGTTTATAGCATATAGCAATTTAGAAAAGACAACCCAAACAAATATTTAATCCATATATACGAGAGTGCAACAACAAATTTTCAATTTAATACTAATAATATAACTACTACTTAACCTGCGGTGATGTAGTAATGACTCACCAGAATGATGTTTGCATCATATGTGTGAATTATTCATTACCAAACTGAATCAACATCATCACAATCCAAAGGTGGTGTCGCCTTTTTGTTTCAAGTCTCTCTCCTCTTTATTTTGTTGCAGTTTCTGCACTGCATCAACCAGTTTAAGTTTTTCTGAACGTTTCCTTTTGACAAATCGCCCCTTTCGTAAGTATACACAAATACACAGTATGCCGTTTAAAACGAAGTACTTTAAATATCTCATTCCACGTCCGTGTTTCTGAAATCGCACACCATTTGTGTTCAATTTCAACACTTAATCAACAGTTGAAAACAGATGGAGACTCAAATATTAGAAAATGCGCGGATAACCAAAGTAGCCACAAGCAAAACATAGCCTGTCTCACATACACACAACACTGCAACTTCGACCCCTGAGGATGGTGGGATCACCACTAAAATTTCAAAAGTAACATTGAGTTGAACGAATGTGCGTTAAATTACCTTTAAAGAGACACATCATTCGGGCAATTTAGTCTGGTAGTTTCGGAGATATTTGTCTTATTGTCTAACAGCATTAGAAATGTAGGTATCTAAACGACAGATAATTCACCCAGTTGGTGTTGTGTTCCAATGTTTATTACTTGTTACTCCTAATCTTCCTGAGACCAAATCTGTTTATTATTTTCTAACGACCCTGCCTTAACGCCTACACCAGTCGCCAGGAGGGTAACCGATTGTGCCACCATGGGACAAGTGTTTTCAACCTTCAACACCAGAATAGAAGCTAAAACGAGATCCAAGACCTAAGACTCATCCGCTTCATCATCCAGCGGCCAGTGAACAACGTAGCAAAAACGACTGGCCCGTGATAAGTCACCTTTCATACAACTTCTTCATCATCTATCGGCTAGTAAGCATCATTGTAGCAAGAACTAGTTTTCCGCTATCGATTGACCCGTGACGAGAAGTCCACAATAATTTCTGCTCTTGTCTATAGCTATTGCATCGACTGCGTGCAAGTGACATCAAGACATCGAAATTGACGAGTGCCACCTGAACAACTTTGATCCCCTTGGACGACGCAATCGGTACGAGCGACATCTCCCCGTGCTGGTTTCCACCATCTATATCTCCCTTTCTAAGTAACTTTCTGTGTACTAATCAATATTGGATCACAATTATTATATTTATGTGTAAATTTATAATGTAAACATTGTTATTATTTTAACACCACATGTGTTCATTATGATTCTGCACTTAAAAAAACAAGTCCTCTGGTACTTCATAAAGTATTGTTGCGTTCTTTGGGATTCTGGATCGGGTCACGTGACACCGTGGATTGGGGGAGTTTATTTCGACCTCCACGTCTAGATCCGTCATGTTTAGTTATCAGCAGGGTCACCTCGTGCAGGATTCAGCTCTTCACCGCGCATGACGGTCTTGGGGAAAGCTTTATCGAAAGATTATGTGGTTGCTTCCACGTCCACAGATTGCCCTCTGGAGTCCTTTAGCCCACGAGTCCTCGACCGCTGAAAACTAAATTACCAATATTTTTCTTATCTTATGATTGGTTTATTATGTATAATTTTTATTATAGATGTCTGACAGAGGAAAATATGGAAAATGGTAGCAGACAGATTTGGAAGAGGCTATAAACGCGAACAGAAATAATAGAGTGGCATTAAATGAATGCCAAAGAAGATTCAATATACCAATAGCCACATTAAAACGACATTTAGAAAGTAACAACAAAATTGCTAATGGTCAGAAAAAATTAGTTGGCACACCTGTTGATTTCGACACAGAAGTGGAAGGCCTTCTCGTTGACCATATTTTGAAGTTTGAGGAAAGAATGTTTAGTCTTAGAATTACCGATATTAGAAGAATAGCTTGTAACTTAGCTGTAAAGAACCACATTTCCCATCGATTTAACAACAAAAAATGGTTCTATGGATTCATGCTGCGTCATCCTGAACTATCATTTCGTTAGCCAGAGTCCACTTCAATTGCAAGAGCTAAAGCATTCAACAAGGTGCGAGTGCGACACTTTTTTGATATACTTGAAGTGAATAAATACTAGATAACCGCCAACACCCTGTTTAATGTCGACGAGTCTGGATACAGCACAGTTCAGAAAAGAATGCCAAAAGTTGTCTCTCTGGGAGGCAAAAAACAAGTACCTATGTATCTAGTCAGATAGGCTAATTAGTTTGTCGTAGTTGAATGTCCTGCTTCAAAAATAAATCTGAGTCTAATGCTCCTGGTTTCATTTTTTTTTGTTCCCTCAGGGCTCGTCCGCGGCCTTGCCGCCCCGATAGCACCGCAACCCTTGGTTGATTGTGCATACCCCTAGTCTTACTCCACCCATTCCAAAATCACTGTGCCTTGAACTAGTCTGCACAGCGATTGGTAGGGTGAAGTTTTATATTGCTCTGTCTCCGGTCTAGAGTGACCGTAGATCAGTTGTCTTTTCCGGTCCAGAGCTATACACTCGCACAAGATGTGCTGGGCTGATTCCTCCCCCTCGCCGCAGAGTCTGCATGCGAGGTCCCCTTCGAACCGCCCCATTTTATGTAGGTGTTTCTTGACGGCCATGTGTCCCGTCAAGAGACCTGTTGTGTTTCTGAGCTGTCCTCTGCTAAGGTTTAGCAGCTCCACAGATCTCTTTAAACTGGGTCCGTCAATTATTGACTTCCCATGTCTGAGCCCTGGACAGTCCGCCCAGTACACCTTGTGTTGGTTTCTGACCCAGGACTTAATGGCTCCCTTGGCAGTGCTCTTTGACACGCCCAGAGCCGGTTCTGGTCCCATAAATGGTTCTGCTGACCCTCTCTTCGCGAGACTGCCAGCTTCTTCATTGCCTTTGACCCCCGAGTGACCCGGCACCCAGATGAGGGTCACCTCATTCTGCCCAGCCAGGTCGCTCGTCTCGTCTCGGCACTCACTCACCAGCCAGGAATTTACCCGTGGGCTACTTAGTGCCTTAAGAGCTGCCTGGCTGTCTGTGGCTATGAGGATCCGCTTGTTGGTGTAGCCCCTCCTCTTGTTCTCCCGCACGCAGTGCAGGATGGCGTACATCTCGGCCTGAAACACCGTTGCATGGGCTCCGAGGGAAATACTGTGACTTAACCTCGGTCCTTCCGAGTAAACACCTGCCCCCGTCCCACGCTCCCCGCCAGATCCGTCCGTGAACCAGACGAGCGCGTCCCGTGGTATGCCCGGCGTCTCCTCCCGCCATGCCCCGCGATCAGGGATTTCCACTGTGAAGTTGTTTTCCCTGCACATTCGCGGGCTCGCGAAGTCTGACCTCATTTCAAGCATGGGTTCCTTCACGATCTCCTGAATTTTGCAGTGGCCCCTGAAGCCTGGGTTGATATTCAGTCTACCATTGCAGGCTAGTCTGTATAGTCCTAGCCTGGCCTCTCCCATAATAACTAAGTGTAGGGGGGGTAGATCCAGCAACACCTCCATGGCGGCTGTTGGGGTTGAAGACATGGCCCCTGTAATACCTAGGCAAGCCATCCTTTGGATCTTGCCTAGTTTTTGTTTGGCACTGGATTGTGTCACCTTAGGCCACCAGACCAGTGCCGCATATGTTAACGATGGTCTGACCACCCTTGTGTACAGCCAGTGGGCCATACTAGGTCTTAGTCCCCACGTTTTTCCATATAGCCGCCTAGTGACGGCTAAGGTCATGACTGCCTTACGCAGTATTTTTCCAATGTGACCATTCCAGGTTAGCTTAGAGTCCAATACGACCCCAAGATATTTTACCTCCCTGGCCATTGGAACGCTCCTACCGTATAGAGTGAGAGTTCTGTGGCTTTCACACTTCCTCCTCCTCGTAAACGGCACGACGGTTGCTTTCTCGGGGCTCACCCCGAGCCCTTGATCAACCGTCCACCCTTCCACCACTTTCAGTGCAGTCTGCATACGCTCCCACACTGCCTGTGTGACCTTTCCTCGGACTATGATGACAATGTCGTCCGCATAGCTCTGTACCTCATACCCCCCTCCCGAGAGCCTCCCCAGCAGGCCGTCCACGACTAGACACCACAGCAAGGGAGACAGAACGCTCCCCTGCGGACACCCCGCCGCGACCCCCGCCAGCAGAGTCCCTCCCGCGAGTGAGGTGAACACCGCCCTGTCCCTGAGCATGGAACCGATCCACCTGCAGCAGGTCTCCTCTATTCCACGCTCCCGGGCAGCTGCCAGAACCGATCCGAACGAGGTGTTGCTAAAGGCCCCCTCTATGTCTAGGAAGGCCCCCAGCGCCACCTCCTTGTTCTCCAGCGTATTCTCCAGTTTCAGCACCAGTTGGTGCAGTGCTGTTTCTGTTGAGAATCCTGCTCTGTATGCATATTGTCCGCAGTGTAGAGGATATGCTTCCAGTACACCGCCCCTAATGTGCCGGTCGAGCAGTTTTTCCACTGTTTTCAGCAAGAAGGACATGAGACTTATTGGCCTCAGGGACTTTGCCTGGTCTGTTGGACGCCCAGGTTTAGGAATAAATACAACCCTGGCCAGTCTCCATGCCCTCGGAATGTACCCCAGAGCCAGGCTGGCCCTCATAATGAGGGTAAGCACCGGCGCCAGTATATCTATCCCCTGTTGGAGCATGATGGGCATTATTCCATCAAATCCCGGCGATTTGTATGGCTTAAAGCTGTTAATGGCCCATCTGATTTTGCTCCAGGTAACCACCTCTTTAGCGACTGCCCAGTCTACTCTAGATGCCCGCCTATAAGGCGCCTCTATTTCTGAGTGTTCCCAGTCCGGAGGTGATTGGTTTATTACGTTACAGCCGGGGAAGTGCGTCTGGAGTAAAATTTCCATAGAGTCTTCCCCCGAGCTTGTAAAGCCTCCCGTGGGTGTTCTAAGGGAGCCTATGTTAGTCTGAGGGCCCTTAGACAGGATCTTGTGTAGTCTAGCACTCTCGGACGTGTTTTCCACTTCTTCGCAGTGCCTCCTCCACGACTCCTTCTTGGCGTCCCTCAGTCTTTTGTTATAGGTCGATAGGGCCTGTCTATATTCATCCCATGCTCCCGACCTTTTGGCCGCGTTAAACAGCTTACGAACCTGCGTCCTCCTTTGCCTGAGGTCCTCGTTTCACCATGGGACGTTCCTGGTGGACACCCTCATTTTCATGGGGCAGTTGGCGTTATAGGCCGAGGTAATTGCGTCTCGCAATTGGACTGCTGCAATCTCGAGGTCTATTGAATCCCTTATGGCACTCTCAACCCCCCGCAGTTCCACAGCTAGGTCTACCCTGTAGGCTTCCCAGTCCGCCTTGCGGGGGTCCCGGTACCATACCGTTTCTCTTTCGACTTTGGCGATTTCAAACCGGATGTATCTGTGGTCTGAGCTACTCACTTCCCCAGACACAGCCCAGCTTTTAACAAAGTCACCCAGAAACTGGGTGGAAACTGTTAGGTCTAAAACTTCCTCACGCCGTGTTGTGACGAATGTCGGTTTATTACCTCTATTCAATATGTCTAAATTAAATTTCATAAAGAATTGTAAAAGTGCCTCACCCCTAGAGTTTGTGTCCGAGCTACCCCACAACTCATGGTGCGCATTCGCATCCATGCCGATGATGGTCTGCCATCCACCTGCTCTGCTACCCACCATCAGCTGCTCCAATTCGTTGGGTGGAGGAGGGTCCGTGCTGTCCCCTGGCAGATAGGCTGACGCGACAGTAATGTCCCTCAGCCCATCCGCTCCTCCACATCGGATTTTGATCGTTGCCAGGTCCCTGGAACAGAAATTCATTAGAGGGAGAAACTCTATCCCTTCCCTGACAAAAATGCAGGCCCTCGGATTCTCGCTGGACCTGCTGTAGATGAGCTTTCCAGTAGCTCCGCCGAGTCCCTTGATTTCTCCTTTGTAGGAGTACGGTTCCTGGATGAGGGCCACATCCGTGTTCCTCAGAGCCATTAGTAGTCCGGCCGTGGCTGCCCTACTGTGTTGGAGGTTGACCTGAAGGAACCTAAGTCCCATTAACCCTTAGTTGCTTCCCCAGTGGGCGGAAGCTAACCCTTCCCATGCCCCAGAATGCCTTGAAGGAGGTTCCTTCAAGGGCTCTGTAAGATGTTGGGTCGATCGAGAAGGCGAGCGTCTGTCCTTTTTCCTCTGCCTTCCTGCTTAGAACCGACCAGTGTTGCGTCCCCAGTTCAGGGTTATCTTAAGTCTGCTGATCACCGTCTCTGGGGGACGGTGTCAGGGATCCGTACGAGGACCTTGCGTCTCTTTGGGAGTTCCTTGGGCTCGACGGCTGTTAAGTCCGCCCCCTCCCAAATCTGACCGAGGCCCCCGATCGTTTTCCGCAGCCAGTCCCGCGACTGCGGGCCGGCACAGGTTGTCCAGAGGATGCCCCCCGTCAGGCGCGTTCGGTGGAACTGAGGCGGGCTCTCCCCTTCCTGAAGAGAGTCCACTGCAGCTACCACCGCAGCCTGGATCAGGTCCGCCTTCCCCTGGTCTAGCGTGACCTCAGGATAGCGTCTGTCAATCACCGCCATCCCGAGGCCCTCCGCAGCCTCCTTGTAAGAGCCAGTCTGCGCCGGTGTTCCGGCCTTGGTTCCTTTGGGAGGTCTGTCTGTAGTAGGCGTGCTAGAGCCAGAGCGCGGCGTCTTCCGACTCGCACTCTCCTCTTGCGCCTTTACAGGCACCCTGGCCCTTTTGGAACGTCTGTCTGTAGTGGGCGTGCTAGAGTTCGAGCGCGTCCTCTTCTGACCCGCACTCCCCTCTTGCGCCTTTACAGGTTTCTCGACCGTCCAGGTCCCGGCCGCCATTTTTTGCGCCCTCCGGAGCTTCTTTCTTTGCGCCCCGGAAAGACGCTTGGACTGCCAGGGCAGTCCCTCTACTCTAACAGTAGAGTCCTCACTGGTGGAGGGGCCCCCGGAGTCCGCGGAGCTCGCCGCCCTCCGGTGGGACCCAGCCTCCAGCTTGGGTGTCGGGGACAGGTCTCTGGCCGAAGCTACCCCCTGATCCCCCGTATCTACGCCGGTCGTGGGACCTCCAGAGTCCGCTGCCGCCCCCTGGCTCGTCTCCGTTTCCGGGATAGACTCAAGGCACAAGTCTGTAGCCGGAGCCACTCCTCGAGCCTCATTGGTTTTGGTTTTGTATGTGTTTATTATTTTCATGTTGTTCCCACGAGAATGGGGGAAATACTGTCCACACCATCAGAACCCCCTGTGTGGTGCAAGGCGGGTTACTCTGGAGGGTTGCCTGGTACTCCAGAGGTTCCGTTCACGACACCATCGCCCTGGTGCCATCCATCCATAGGCACGGGTCACGTGACACCGTAGATTGGGGGAGTTTAGTTCGACCTCCTTGTCTAGATCCGTCATGTTTAGTTATTAGCAGGGTCACCTCGTGCAGGATGCGGATTTTTACCGCGCATGACGGTCTTGGGGAAAGCTTCATCGGGAGTTTATGTTGTTATTTCCACTTCCTCAGCTTGCCCCCTGGAGTCCTTTGGCCCGCGACTCCTTAACCCCTGGTTTCATATTTACTATTTATCAGTTAAATTTGAACGAAGAATAAAATAAAATATTTCAGATTTTACTCAGACAAATATATATATATATATATATATATATATATATATATATATATATATATATATATATATATATATATATATATATATATATATATATATATATATAATAAATTTTTATGGGCAGCACTTATTATCGTTACTGTTAACTAAGAAAAAATTATTTAATTACAGAAATTACTGCTAAGTTATTTCAGATCATACCTTAAGTAAAAACACTGTTAAATTATTATTATGTAACTATTTCAGCAATGTCACTTCAAAAGAACAATTTGAAAAATAAATGGTTTCTAAATGGCCTTTACTTGATTCCTTTTTGTCAGATGAAAAAAGTATTATCAGATTCATTCAATTTAAAAACCACTGACTTGTATCCTTTGGCTTAATTACCATTTGTTACCAAAATTGCAGCTCAGGATGGAATATTCAGAAGTTATATATTTATATCTCGACTTAAAACCAAAATTTCTAATCCAGGACAATTTTCCAGAATTTATTTAACTCAAAGCCAGAAATTGGAACTCAAAATTCCAAAGCTAAAAATGGATGACAAAAGGTTAGCAATTTAATTTGGCAACTAATGCCCGACATCTAATATCCAACAATTTTATTTCGCCACTCTTGCCCAACATCAAATATCCGATAATTTAATTAGGCAACTATTGTCCTGCAATTTTATTTGGCAACACTTGCACAACAATTCTATTTGGCAACACTTGCCCAATACCTCTGTAATTAAGAAGATATACTCTAAAAAAATTGAAATTCATAAAAATGAACCTTTATGACTTACCATCATCCCGGTGAGGATTTATACAAGGTTCGCAAACACAAATTTATCTGCTTTTATTGTGACACTATAAGAATATACTGAGTGTTACTATTAATTATACAGGAGTTTGAAACAGCTGAGCCAAAGGAGCAAAGTCACACTAAATTCTCAACAGCCGAAGGAAAATCTTTCGACCGTCTTTGTCTATTTGAACACACATCATCGCGCCTTCCCTTGGTCGCCAATGTTTGCCGCTCACCATTCTCCCGCTTCTCATTGGCTGAAGCACACTTGTGGCCTGAGATTCATGTTGCTGTAGAATATTACACACTGTAAGAATACTAACTATTTCTCGAGTTCGTGGAATTATCAATAAAACGTCGGAGTTGAGAACATATTGAAGTCAGAAAAACTGCCTCTGTTGGCGGCCAAACTGCGTTTTATTTTAAACATTTGGCGATGAAATTATTCTCCTTTTCTATTTAGAGAAGCAGAAATTTAGATATTATATTTCACAAATGAATAAGTCTCTTTAATACGTTGTAGAGAAATCCATTTGCCTCGCTTATTTATTTCACCAAGAATTAAAATGTTTTTCGCATATGATTTTTTTACTTTACAATCAATCCTTCTTTGTATTTAATACGTTAGCAGTTCAATCCTTCTTACTGTCAGCTAGTAATATTCCTCTTAAAAATCTCTAACAAGAAGACAGACGGTGTTTATCAAGTAGCGAATTTTCATAACTCTGTATGACGATATTTTGTTGGCTCATTTCCAATCGAAAAATATAGTAGGCATTGAAAATTTTCAAACAGTTGGTAAAGCATTTGCTTAGATTATTAAAATGTAATCCGATTTAAAATGTCGCGCGTAACAGTCTAATGCATAGCGCAATACCTTGCGATGTACCACACTCGATTTTTTTGCTGAGCTAACCATACCATTCACCCTAGCAATTTGCCGACATCCTCAAGGTGATCCCATAAGACTGTGGGCTTGGTGAGTAATGTAATGAGGATGTGGTTAAAATAAACTGTAAATTTATATTAATTTTTATTCATTATGTACTTTATACAAAATAATACAATACAAACTGAAATAAAATGCTATGTACAATATAAATAAAATTATATTAATAATATTTATTAATTTTTCAAGACAGAAAATAATATTTCGCTGCAAACTAATTTGGGTTTATTATATATGCATAGTTATATATTTATATAGTTTTTACATAGTAATTATATAACAAAGTAAATATAAGGCTGATAATTATATTGCAACAAGAAATGTTTAAACTTTCCTTTTTAGGCTAGTTGAAATTATAAAGTTTTCAATTCTGGTTGTTTAGCATTCCTACAAGATGTTTCGCCCAGAGCTGTTATCTTTTTCACACACCGTCGCGACGACACAACTGGTAGAAATTACAATACACCTCCGCATAAAAACCCAAAAAACTTAACTGTTTTAGTAAGCACTGGCCATAAAATACACAACACATGATACACAATAGTGCTGCAAATTGAATCATAACTTCCACATAGCTGTGATAATCTACTCTGCTCAGAAAGAAATTATCATGAAATGAACTACTAAGTGAAGATTGGTAATTTATTGCCAAATTAAACAAGCAATTTGATTCTATAAAATTTACCCACGAATTAGAAATTAATAATAAATTACCCTTTCTAAATGTACTAGTTATCAAGAATAAAGACACTTTAGAATTCGATGTCTATAGAAAAGAAAACACTACCTTAAGCTACATCCCGAACGACTCACACCATACGTACGCACAAAAAATGGCCAGTCTGAATTTTTTAGTAAATCGGTTAATTAATTTTCCTTTAAACAAAAGTAGATATACCAAAGAATTAAATTATATTAAAAACGTGGCCGAATATAACGGATACACTGCTTGCCTAGTGAAAAAATTAATCAACAAACAGAAAACAAAGAAAATGCTGACGGAATCAACGACCTTCAGAAGAGAAAAATCGGAAAAAAACTTTGTTTGCTTACCATTTGAACCTAGAATCACGTGAAGTCTAGACAGCATTTTTTAAAAAGTCAACTTACAGCTAACATTTTCAACAACAAATACCTTAAAAAACTTGCTAGGTAACCCAAAAGACAAGGATAGCGCGGACAAAATGTCGGGAATTTATGAAATAAGTTGTAAAGATTGTAATCTTAAATACGTCGGACAAACAAAAAGATCGATTGGAATTAGAATTAAAGAACACATATCCCAGTCTGCCGTCGCCCGACATATTTGGGATAATAATCATCACGTTGATAAAGATAATCTGAAATTAATAAAAAATGTTAGAAATCCAGGACAGCTAAATGGGTTGGAAAGCGCATATATTGCGAAATATAGTTACAACAAAAAATGTATGAACACTTCACCAGCGCCAATTACGAGTCACTTGATCGATTGCTTTGCTAAATAAAATCCCACGTTTTCGGCACGTTCTACCTATTAACATAAGTATACAGTTGTTGCCGCCAAAGGAATCGGTGTTAATTTAGCTGGCGTTGAACCTTCTCAAAACTATTACAGATGGACACTTTTTAGATAAAGCAGTAGGGATAGCACAAAGACCTTGTCCGGCGATAAAAATACAATACACTGTGGAATTTGCCTATGACCAGTGTCTCATCTCAGTTCGATCTCTTTACCTGAGATCCGGTATATAAGTTGATGTTAGTTTTTTAAGTATTTAGAATGTTTCATGACGCTAACTTGGTTAGTGAAACGATCGTCAGGTCTTTTAAAATGTGTTGTGGTGATTTGGGTTCTCCAAGTGTACTTATCTCATGAAATGAATTTAGGGTCCATGACTTGACCATAAAGAAAATATTCGTATTCCTGTACCCACAAATATCTGGAACGACATGTTATTCGAGTTTTAACGAAAAAATGCCACTTTACACCAAATCACCCCTCATTTATCCCCTACCCCCTGAAGCGATCTTACAGAGAAACCATTCGAAGCGGTCTTTTGTCGGGTGCTAACCGGATACCAAATTTCAAGATGATATCTCAATTCGTTTGGACGTTATTGCGCCTACTAATAGACAGACGTCCAGGCCCACAGACCGACCGACCGACTTGAACGACAGAAAAATAATTTCGTTACAAATTCAATATTTCTATATGTTTTGAGACATTCTACGCCGTTTTAGCAAAAAAAAAAATCGAAATTCCTGTCACCGATATTCTACCCCCACACATTCAACTCCTAATTTAATTTCAGCACGGAATACCAGATCAGTTGTCTATATGTTTTGGGACTTTCTACGCCGTTATATCCAAAAAAAAATCTAAATTTCTGTCATTGATATTCCACCCCCACACATTCAACCCCTAATTCAGTTTCAGCACGAAATGTATGATGCAATTGAAAGTTTTCTAATAAACAAACCCTAAAACATTATATTACTCGAGTTCTAACGAAAAAAATGTCAATTTTCACCAAACCACCTTCACCCCTATCCCCTGGAGCGATTTTATCCAAAAACAATTCGAACCGTTCGTTTGTCGGGTATTAACTGTATACAAAATTTGAAGACGATATCTCAATTCGTTCTGAAGTTATCGTGGCTGCAAACAGACAGACATACAGACCGACAGACAAAAAAAATTCCTTCCCAAATCATGTTTCTATGTTTTGACAATTTTTACGGTGTTTAAGCGAAAAAAATGTTGAAATTTTTGTTGCCGATGCCGTACTTTCACACGTATTGACGATGTGGAAGTAATACGTGACATTACGTTTTAGTGAATTTTCCTAGAAAAAATTCACTAATAGGGAGATCCCAACTTTTGAATTTTGAAAAAATTTTCGCAAAGGAGCGCGAACTAGGACCCCTAGAACCCATATCTCGGGTCAGTTTCAATTTTTATATGTTTATATATATATATATATATATATATATATATATATATATATATATATATATATATATATATATATTTGTGTGTGTGTGTGTGTATAATAGGCCGATTTTGATAAAATTTAGCACGTACCTTCCCTTTGTAAATTACTTGAATAAGTTCGTTAGTCGGGAAAATCGGACGAGGTTTTCTGGGAAAATTTCGAGTTTTCATTCGAAAAAAGTTTTTATCTCAAAATATAAAAAAGCTGTGATAACCAAATTTGGTAGGTACGTTTGCGATATAAAAAGTAAACTATACGCCAAAATTTATATTTCTAATTAAACGTTGAATGTAGCGGCTTCTCCTCCAACAGCAAAATTTACTTAAGATTTCTCTTACTCCCGACGCGTTTCGACACTCAAAGAGGTCATCCTCGGGGGAAAATCTAAAAACACAAACAAGACAGGTCTGTCAGAAAAACATTAGTTTTTCCGGTAGGCAATTGTGCATCACCGAGCACAATGATGACAAGGTGATCCTCACAGAAAAGTCAAAGATCACAAGTCACACAGGAAAACATCGACCAACAGTCGAGTCAAAATCTAAAAACTACAGATACAGTAACAACAGTTAAAATGTTAAGTTAAACATGCAAACTACGTTAACAAAGCTAAAAGCATCAAGCAACTAAAAAGTACTGAAAGACACAAAACTGTCAAAGTATAATAACTGATAATTTGAACACTAAAATAAGCAAGTCTATTGTTGAGGCACTAGCAAAGCCAATGAATGAAACTGACAAGTTAAACAACACAGCAGGCAGGCAAAGTTAATCAAGAAACCCAATGAGAACCACCAGGGCAAAGAAACAAATGAAAAAATGAACCATACTCACTTGAACAATTCTCAAAAAATTGAACTCGAAACTATACATGATGGCCGCCCTTCATCATGATTGTTAAAATCGCCGATCTTTCGCATTGATTTTTGTCGTTGAAGTCAATTTTTCTGGCATTATGCAGAGGTATTATTACACGCCCCCTGGCACAATGGATGAAGTTGTGACCTGTAAAAAACCTCATGTATAGTTTCGAGTTCAATTTTTTGAGAATTGTTCCAGTGAGTATGGTTCATTTTTTCACTTGTTTCTTTGCCCTGGTGGTTCTCATTGGGTTTCTTGCTTAACTTTGCCTGCCTGCTGTGTTGTTTAACTTGTCAGTTTCACTCATTGGCTTTGCTAGTGCCTCAACAATAGACTTGCTTATTTTAGTGTTCAAATTATCAGTTATTATACTTTGACAGTTTTTGTGTCTTTCAGTGCTTTTTTAGTTGCTTGATGCTTTTAACTTTGTGAACGTAGTTTGCATGTTCAAATCAATATTTTAACTGTGGTTACTGTATCTATAGTTTTTAGATTTTTAGATTTTGACTTGACTGTTGGTCGGTGTTTCTTCTGTGTGACTTGTGACCTTTGACTTTTCTGTGAGGATCACCTTGTCATCATTGTGCTCGGTGATGCACAATTGCCTACCGGAAAAACTAATGTTTTTCTGACAGACCTGTCTTGTTTGTGTTTTTACATTTTCCCCTGAGGATGACCTCTTTGAGTGTCGAAACGCGTCGGGAGTAAGAGAAATCTTAAGTAAATTTTGGTGTCTGGAGGAGAAGCCGCTACATTCAACGTTTAATTATGGTAATCCCAGACGGTGTGACGTTCAGAAATGATATTTATATTTCTATGTTACAAGAAAAAAGTTATAATAATATATTTTGTGCCAGATCATTTCTATGAAAATTCACTACCATAACGCACTTGCTGCGTCCAGGCTTTTTTAGACCTGGCGATTGTTTTGGTAACAAAGTTAGCTTCATCTGAGGATGCATAAGCTGGTAGTTTATTACGACTGTCAGGATTAAAAATACTTGACTTATTGGCATTATTGTTAAAGTTTAAGTTGCATTTTTAAAGTAGTAAATCAGTAGTTCTTTAAAAAATCAAGTGTGTTAACAAGAAAGTTAACTGGTGAGTATATGAACCTAGTTTTAGGGGAAATTATGTTGCAAAGATAAAGTTTTGTTTGAAAAAATAATTTCCTTTTCTGATGTAGGTAAAGTAGTATTTAATACCTTCTCGTAGAGATTGTTTTTTGACGTGAAAATAAATAATACATCCAAAGTGCTTGGTAAACTTGATTACGAAAATTTAAAAAAAGTCCCGACGGAAGGTCAAGGAAATATTTTGCCAAATGTATTTTGTGTACAAGGAAAGATATGTGTTATTTTTATAAAGTATTTGTTTATTTTGCTTTTGACTAGCTCTATTGACACAGTACATACTATTAAAAAACATAAAGCGATATATACAATCAAAACAATAATAGACAATTTGCATGTTTTTTTTTCCTATCACATTGATAGACATCCAACTAAGATGATTTTAAATATTTTCATTTCACATACTACAAAAATAACGATGCAAAAAAAATATTTGAAAATGCGAATTTCATAAATGATTTCAAACACCACTATTTTGCCGCCACGATCTGTGACGTCACGGGGCAGTACAATAGTCAACAATGAACTTCCTTCTGTGAGTTTACATCCTGTGTTGCAAGTTATTGATTGATTTTTGGCTTCTGCATGTGATTTTATTTCATAATATGGAAAATAAAGCCTATATAAATACGGTATAGTACCAATGTCTACAAATACGACAATAAAAACTCCAGAAAAACTATTTTCCTTCCACATCGTCATAACCTGTGGAAGTATCGCATCGGCGACAAAAATGTCAACATATTTTTTTTTCGCTTAAACGTCGTAAAAAGGGTCAAAACATATAGAAAACGATTTTTTTGTCTGTCGGTCTGTATGTCTGTCTGTTTGCAGCCACGATAACTTTAGAACGAATTGTGATATCGTCCTCAAATTTTGTGCGCAGTTAGCACCCGACAAACGAACGGTTCGGATTGTTTTTGGGTAAAATCGCTCCAGCAGATAGGGGGTGAATGGGGGGTGATTTGGTGGAAATTGACATTTTTTCGTTAAAACTCGATTAATACAATGTTTTAGGGTTTTTTGTCTGTTGGTCATAATTAATTTCTTTGTCGTGATATAACTCTTCTAGATGTGTCCTCCATAGTCTAGCAAAGGCTTTCCTTTCTAGCAATAAATTTCCACCACTATCCTTTATAACTACTTATATAATGAAGGACTGATTCTAGGAAATGGACTGCTTAGAATCGGACGAGAAGAACGCAAAAATTGAAGTTCAGGATTCCGAGGACAACCAGCTGTTCACTATATCAGCATCTTCGAAGAGGAAACTCGTGGTGGCTTGGTTGCGGGCCTATGAGTGATGCCAAATGTAGGCATCCGCTCACAAACTGTAATACGCACCCAAGGAGGCGCAAGTCCTTTATAAGGGTGCTAAAAAAGACAACCACGCGCGCACTTAAAGGAAACCGTTCGTCAATATGGCAGAGAAGGAAACGAAGATAAAATATATTGAAATGATTGATTGTTGTTGCCCTTACTTGGTGAAACTTGTCCATACTATATGTAATATTGAAATGATGTTTGACTCGGACCTACTCTGAATAAAGTATGCCAGATACGTAGCGGGTAAGATACCGGTGCGGCGTGTAGGCTACGGGTAATACGAGGGTGCGGCGAAACCTACTCTCTGGTATGGGTGAATCCAAAATTTGGGGTGAACAAGTGAGAGAATATAGGGTAACTGGAATACTTTAAGCGGTCCAAAGAGCATTTGTATTAGGCATAACGAATGCCTACAGAACGACCTCCAACGCAACATTGGGTGTGCTAGCGGGTGCCTACCTCTGTGGCTAAAAGCACATTAACAGGAACACTCGAAGGCTGTTGCCATTTAAGGTAACAGGAAAGGGGGGGGGGGCAAATAGGGGGACGAACACTCGTATAAATGTGAGGGTTCTATGAAAGACTTACGTTCCCCACTAATTTTCGAGAGTGTGGAGGTTGTAGGGTTTCCTTTGTAGGGGGTTTCAACCTGGTAGTGGGGGAGCACACCGCGGCCTAATGTCTTCGAACAGGAAGGCAAGGTTTTTGGCCCCAAAATTGTAAACTTTCAGTATGATGTGATAAACAAGTAAGTCTATTAAATCAGGTATTGTTAGACACTACAAAATAAAAAATAGCATTAAACATAACCATATTTGCCGAGTCACATCTTGGAATCTTAGACAGGCATTTAGGAAATTGGTTACTTCGACTATAGAGAGAGTAATACGTTTATTTTCCAATCCTATCCAGTTCTCTGTAAAACATATTGTAGGTATCATTTAGATAAATAAACATGTTACCATTAAATAATTAGACTTGAAGAACCCAAATCACCACAACACATATTTTTAAAGACCTGACGATCGTTTCACTAACAAGATTAGCGTCATCAGAGGATGAAAAATTCTAAACTGCTTACTACTAAACATCACCTTATATTATGAGTTTTAGGTAGAGACCGATTCCGAGAGGGACACTAAATCGCAGGCAAATTTCTGTGTATTGTATTTTTATTGCCGGACGAGCTTTTAGTTTTCTATGTGATCCTGTCTCTATTGCATTACTCTCTCTCTCTCTCTCTCTCTATATGTATATATATATATATATATATATATATATATATATATATATATATATATATATATATATAATTCTTTTGGTCCAAGATCACAATCTTATTGCCTTTATCTGACCTGACCTGACGATCGTTTCACTAACAAGATTAGCGTCATCAGAAGATGAAAAATTCTAAACTGCCTACTACTAAACATCACCTTATATTATGAGTTTTAGGTAGAGACCGATTCCGAGAGGGACACTAAATCGCAGGCAAATTTCTGTGTATTGTATTTTTATTGCCGGACGAGCTTTTAGTTTTCTATGCGATCCTGTCTCTATTGCATTACTCTCTCTCTCTCTCTCTCTCTATATATATATATATATATATATATATATATATATATATATATATATATATATATATATATATATATATATATATATATATATAATTCTTTTGGTCCAAGATCACAATCTTATTGCCTTTATCTGCTTTAACATAAAAACAATCCTTGTCTCGCAATCGTTTAACTATTTTCATTTGCTTAGAATTTTTGTTTTTAGTGGTAGATATTTTTTCAAATTTTTTGAGATATTATCTTTACATGCTTCCCGAATAAAGTTTTTTGAAGGTTAGGGTTTTTATGTTAAAAAAAAGGCAATAAGGTTGTGATCTTGGACAAAAAGGATTATAAAGAGAGAGTGAGTAATGCAATAGAGACACGACCGTATAGAAAACTAAATAAAAACCCGCTACCAAAAATGATTAACGAGGTGAAAAATAGCAAAAAGAGTCACAACCTTATAACAAAAGACTTAGAAAGACGGTTACAGGGCTCAAATCCCAAAGTCCCCAAAAAATATTGTCTCCCAAAAATTCATAAACCGGGAAAATCAATGAGACCTGTGATTTCGGCTATAGATTCACCGACATATAATCTAGCAAACTGGCTGTCAAATGAGTTCAAATCTTGCCTGTTAAACAAACAAATCCAATTGACTTGAATTCATTAATACAGTTAAAGACTTTAAATTAGTCGAAGGCGTGGTTTTGATATCATTTGATGTAGCGTCCTTATTTCCTAGCGTGTCCACGAAACAAACGCTAACGTATTTAGAACAGTTGTTGAAATTGAACAACATAGGTGAAGAGGTTTGCACAGAATAGTTAACTTTAACAAAGCTTTGTGTAAAACAAAATATTTGTCAATTTAACAATGAGTTTTGTGAACAAATTGAAGGCACGGCAATGGGCAACCCACTCTCTCCATTCATTGAGGACCTTTTCATGAGTAGATTTGAGACGGATTTCGAAAATTAAAGTTAGTATTTTCCTAGAGTATGGTTTCGTTATGTGGACGGTATTTTGCAGTGTTTAATACAAATATATGCAAAGTAGATGATTTTATTAAAAGACTGAACTGTCAATTTGATTCAATAAAATTCACCCACGAATTAGAAGTTAACAGTAAACTTCCTTTCCTAGATGTACTAGTTATTAAAAATAATGACTCTCTTGAATTCGATGTCCACATGAAGGAAACTACCACTCTTAGTTACATTCCAAATGGCTCACATCATACGTTTGCACAAGAAACGGCCGGTTTAAAATTTTTAGTTAGTAGATTAGTAAAATTTCCCTTGAGTAAAAAGAGATATAGTATAGAATTAGACTAATATAATGTCACAGTGACAACTTGCAATTTTAGGTCCTAAAATGTTTGAAAATATTATTAAACTAAAGTTGAAAGAAAACTATTTTGGAGTGTAAAACGGTCGGAAAGTTCAAAGAATGTAGAGGAAATATTGGAGGTGCCAATAACTGAAGATTGGTTGAATAAATTGTAAATTTGGAATACCGAAATTTTACAGCAAGAAATGTCAGAGCCAATAGGATTTTGATATGTTTCATTTTAATATTTTAACCAAATCGCATCATTTGCAGCCACAAGTTTGTAACTTTTATGTAAGATGCACTGTATAAGTTTAATGCATATAAATACATAAATAAATAAATAAGTACATTAAAAACGTAGCCAAATATAACGGATATTCGGATTGCTTAGTGTAAAAATTAATTAATAGACATAGAAAAAGAAATGTTAAAAGAATGCACGACATTCAGGAAAGATAAAATAGAGAAAAAAATTGTTTGCCTACCTTTTGAATCGCGTATCACAAGGGGTCTCGAGAGCATTTTTAAGAAACTTTTTCGAAAAAAAATAATTTGAGAAATCTGTTAAGTAATACGAAAGACAAAGATAAAGTTACTGAAATGTCGGGTATCTATGAGATAGGTTGTAAAGAGTGTAATCTTAAATACGTTGGGCAGACCAAGAGAACCATTGAGACTAGATTTCGTGAACATCTGGCACATTTGAGGTACGTGTAGACAAGTCATGCGTGGCACAACTTATTTGGGATAATAACCACCACATTAATAAAGAAAATCTGAAACTTATCAAAAATATTAGACAAACCGCGAAGCTAGATGCGTACGAAACTATTTATATTTCTAGGGCAATAAAAAAACAAGATTCCTTAAACCGAGCTCCGCCACTAGTTTGTAGTCCTCTGTTTGCGCTCTGTCTTTGATGCAGATAAAGATTCTGAAACCTCTCAGGTAAAGTGATAAAGAAAATTCAAAAAACTCGTCCAGCAATTAAAATACAATACACTGAAGAATTTGCCTGCGATTTAGTCTCCCTCTGGGTATCGTTTGTTACCTAAAATTCAGTATAAAAAGTGATGTTTTTTTTTTGGTTCCCTCAGGGCTCGTCCGCGGCCTTGCCGCCCCGATATCACCGCAACCCAAAAAGTGATGTTAGTAATAAGTAGTTAGAATGTTTTATCCTTTGATTATGCTAACTTTGTTAGTGAAACGTGTTGTGGTGATTTGGGTTCTGCAAGTGTACTTATCAGTGTGCATAACAGGTTCCAATCTTCACTTAGTGAATAAACTGATTAGGAAAAATATTAGCGAATATATTCACCAAAAGACCGTCCATACTAGTTTGAATGCAAAGCGTCCAACATGTAGGTACTTTGACATAAAATAAACATGTGCCTTTTGGGTAAGCCGGATTTTTCGGTTCTACAAGAAGTGTAACCAGTCAAGCAATTTTTACGGAGAGATGATGATGTGAGTATTGGCATTAAATAAAAGTAATCGACCTTTGTTAGATTTTCTTGACAAACTAATATTTCGCTTCTGGAAGGGCATCAAAAGTGGAAGTTTGAAACAAAACACAAGCTTTTTGCCGTAGCAATGTTGAGAATATATAAAATAAAAAATATATGTATAACTATATAACACCTAATGAATATATGATGAGCAAAAAACTAGCGATGTGATTCTACTCGAACCATTGATGACCCAAATTTCCGAAACCTTTTTATGAAAACTGAAAAATCGCGGAGTTGCCGGATCTTGAAACTTTTTGATTTCACTCAATTTTCCTAAATAATAAGCTTTTTGTTATGTTTTTGCCATGTATCTACTTTTTAATAAAACGTAAGCAAAGCAATAATTTAATCAGAAAATTCTCCTATTTTGTTGCATTGAATAAAAATTATCAGCCTTATTTAGGTACTGGTTATGAGACAATATACAATATTGGTAATTAATCAATTCTACTCTTAAAATAAGACAAAATTCACTTAATAAAGGTACTAAATATTGCCACAACAATAAGATCACATATCATAATCCAGTCTAAAACATCTTTGGTCGATATACACAAGGTTATTAATAGTAGTCAACAAACTTATAAATAAAATTATTGCATATTTTGTTTCTAACTATAAATTATTTACCAATTTAATTTAAAACTCTTTTTAAACGAATAAATTATTTACCAATTTAATTTAAAACTCCTTTTAAACGAATCACATATTTCACATTTTGTTGGCCATTTTAGTTACATAATTGGCAGATGATTTCAACACATTGGTATACGCGACGGTCCAACGGGGTGCGTTGAAGTTCAATATCTCCTTTATTATCCCATAATAATATTAAAAAATCTCGGGACGCAGCAAGTGCGTTATGGTAGTGAATTTTCATAAAAATGTTTTTATTGCAAATATGTGTGTTTTCTTTTTAAGAAAGCAGACATCAATTTTGGTTACCAGTATAACCTATATAGAAAAAGCAGGCATCAAATTTGATTACCAGTATAACATATATAGTAAAAACAATGTGCCATGTTTCATCAAAATAACTTGATTGTTTGAAAACGTACAGAAATTTCCAAAAGTAAACCAAAAGTGTTACTGAAAAAATCCGTTTCTTGGTCAACCTTATAGGTTAATAGCAAATTGAGCTTTTCAAATATGAAGCATTTAATCAAAAATCGCAACCACAACGCACTTGCTGCCTCCAGAATTTCTTAACTTACAAACATGCATTATATTTCGATGGAAAATGCAAAAAATAAGGCGTTTTCGACAAAAAAAATTTATTTGTATCACCAACGACTTATGGGCCACCCTGTGATTGTCGCAATAATTTTTTAAGATGTAGCTCAAAACACCGTATAATTAATGTATACAATATTTTTTCATATCTTGTATAATAACGAATATATTGAGCTTTATTGATTTTTTACGAAAATTCGACAAAAATTATATACCATTAAACAATAAACTCTATAGCTAAGGCTACTGCCAAGCATCAGAGAAAGGGTCTATTAGAAATGAATTTTCTGGAAATATTTTAGTAAAATGAAGGACAATGACGGTTGAAACTAAGAGTTCGGTGTATGTAAAACATTCTTCTTGAGACATTTTCTTCCCATAGCCCGTATTAGATTCAAGTTATTTGCCTAAATGTTGCGAATTTTGACGTTTTCAATTGTCACTTTGACGTTTTGAGGAAACCCCCAATTTATTTTTCTTTAAATGCCCATAACTTTTTTGTCTTTTGACCTACAGAGCTAAATTTTGGTAGGTGGCACACCTATAACGATATAAACCAGCCTACCAAATTTGGTTGCCCTTACTTTGTTAATTTTGGAGATATAAATATTTTGCGAAAGAAAACACAAATTTTTCCGGGAAAACCTCGGCGGATTTTCCTGGCTAACAAACTTATCCAAGCGACTTGCGAAAGGAATGTACTCACCAATTTTGACGTTTAAAATCGCAATTTTGACGTTTTGAGGAAAATCCAAATTTATTTTTCTTTGAATGCCTGTAACTTTTTTATCCTTTAACCTACGGAGCTAAATTTTGGTAGGTAACTTGCCTATAATGATATAAATCCGCATATGAAATTTGGTTGCCCTTACTTTGTTAATTCCGGAGATATAATTTTTTTTCGAAAGAAAACACAAAATTTTCCGGGAAAACCTGGACCGATTTTCCTGGCTAACAAACTTATCCAAGCCATTTGCAAAAGAAATTTATTCACCAAATTTAATCAAAATCGGCCCATTATTTTTTGAGTTATCGGTGTGATACATATATATATATAAATATATATATATATAAACATATAAAAATTTAAACCGACCCCGGATATGTGTTCTGGGGGGCCTAATTAGCGCTCATTTGAAGAAATTTTTTCAAAATTCAAAAGTCGGGATCTCCTCATTAGTGAATTTTTTTTAAGAAAATTCACTAAAAAATGGAACAAAAGTTGCAGGTACAAACGTTAGCTACAAATTAAAATTATTTTTCCAATAAGTGGGTGTTGCATAAGTTAGATACAACCCAAACTTCATTGTTTTTAAACGGTACATCCTATATATTGTTTCATTTTTGAAAAAATGGAACAAAAGTTGCAGGTACAAACGTTAGCTACAAATTAAAATTATTTTTCCAATAAGTGGGTGTTGCATAAGTTAGATACAACCCAAACTTCATTTTTTTAAACGGTACACCCTATATATTGTTTCATTTTTGAAAAAATGGAACAAAAGTTGCAGGTACAAACGTTAGCTACAAATTAAAATTATTTTTCCATATAGTGGGTGTTACATAAGTTAGATACAACCCAAACTTCATTTTTTTAAACGGTACACCCTATATATTTTCATTTTTGAAAAAATGGAACAAAAGTTGCAGGTACAAACGTTAGCTACAAATAAAAATTATTTTTCCATTAAATGGGTGTTGCATAAGTTAGATACAACCCAAACTTCATTTTTTTTTAACGGTACTCCCTATATATTGTTTCATTTTTGAAAAAATGGAACAAAAGTTGCAGATACAAACGTTAGCTACAAATTAAAATTATTTTTCCATATAGTGGGTGTTGCATAAGTTAGATACAACCCAAACTTCATTTTTTTAAACGGTACACCCTATATATTGCTTCATTTTTGAAATCCTGTTGCTTTGGCGATTCATCCAGTGTATACTTGTTGGGGTCTATACAGAGTTGTTCAAAAGTGATGGTCACTTTTCTAAAACATCAGACATTGGTCGTTTGACGATCTGTAGCTTAATTAATATGTCAGCATGCAACACTTTATGATGTCAAAAATCTTAAAAGGTGTTCTTCTTTCAACTTCAATCAATACAGAAAGAATTCCTTGAAGACAGTATACAGGGTGAGTAAAAACACTGGAGTCAAGTTTTCTAGAGAAATTCAAATGGAACATCCTGTATATTATATTCAATTTCGATACATCAACAAAGGTTCTTTCAGTTTTATGAAGTATTTCCTATGCCTAAAACCAGTATTTACTGAGATATTGGGTGTTTTTTAAGAAAAAAGGTACATTTATGCATAGAAACGAATTAGTGTATTATATCGTAACTATGCAAAATAAACAATGTATTGACTTACTTGTAAAACATTAACTTAAACTATCGACTAGTTATTTCCTCGTATTTGAATTATAACAAGACGCTAAAATGAATTTCTTTCGACAAGAAATGATTGATATGATTTATGTGTTAGGAGAAAGTAACAAGAACTGTTTATTCGCGACAAGAATCTATCATGAGAAATATCCCAACAGAAAACAACCACACAAAAGCGCTTTTGAAAGACTGATGCGACGTTTTGACGAAACGAGTAACACAGGATACAAGAAGACTGGGAGAACCAAGCCTGTTTCGAACGAAGAGAAAAAGTTGATAGTAAATTTGAAAGTGATAGAAGACCCTCATATCAGTTCAAGAAAAATAACAAGGGAAATTGGCATCAGTAAGACCCCTGTTTTGCGAATTTTACGTAAAAACAAATTTCACCCATACCCATATTCAACTCCTCCAAGAACTGTACAATTATAATCATCAAAGGCGACTATCACTATATCACTGCGCACAGCAACAAATCCAAACAGATACAAGATTCTTCAACTTTGTGTTGTTCACTGATGAAGAACAAACATGTCAGTAGAATGGTAGTGAAATTTATTCACTACTATTCTACTGAAAACCTTCACTTTACTCACACGATTGGTTAAAATAGGTGGTCTCTTAACGTCTGGGGTGGAATTATTGGAAATTTTGCAATCGGTCCGTATTTGTTTGAAGAACGGCTCACTGCACAGCGATATTTTCAGTTTCTAAAAGAAAACCTTGGACCATTATAAGACCAATTGCCTTTAAGCATACGTGATCATATGTGGTTTATGCATGACGGTGCCCCAATTCATCATAGCTCAGCTAACATTCATGTTTTTCTTAACCAATATTTTCCAGAACGCTGGATTGCGAGAGGACGGCCGAATGCATGGCCGCGTAGGTCACCTGATCTAACAAAATGGACTTCTTTTTAGGGGGTTATGTAAAAAATAATAGTTTATCAGACACAACCGTCGACAAAAGAATCCGTGGTGGTCATTTCTAACACTCAATTAACTAGTTTTCACTGTTTTTGTGTAGTTGTTATATCATTGTTATCACAATTTTCCGTGATTTGATACATTCTAATTTCAGCTTTAAGTTTTATTTCAATGTCACTAAATCGAATAGTCTTTAGTTTATACTTGTAAAATTTTTCCATAAAATTTTATTTTTTAGTTATTATTTTTATTTGAGGAATATCTTTTCTCCATGCTTTTGTATATTTGTAAAAATACATTCTTTAAGGAATATGTGACAGTTAAAACAAGCCGACATTGGCAAGTTTTCTGAAATAATAAAACGAGGTCGGAATAAATACGAGGTTTTGAGAAGTAGTGACCGTAAATCTTAAAATAATTCTTCATATGCTCCAACAGACGATTAATAATTAAACCGAGAGAAGTCTAGACAGGAAACTGTATACAGGTGTTTCAAAAATAATATGTTAATCCGTTCCTGTGTATAAATTTGCCTTTTTTCTTAAAAAACACCCAATATCTCATGAAATACTGGTTTTAGGTATAGTGAATACTGTATGAAGCTGAGAGAACATTTGTTGATGTATCGAAATTGATTATAATATACAGGGTGTTCCATTTGAATTTCTTGAGGGAACTTGACTCCAATGTTTTTACTCACCCTGTATACTGTTTTCAAGGAATTATCTCTGTATTGATGGAAGTTGAAAGAAGAACCATTTTTAAGATTTTTGGTATGATAGAGTGTTGCCTGCTGACATATTGATGAAGATACAGACCGTCAAATGTGCCTCCGATGTGTTAGAAAAGTAACCATAACTTTTGAACGACTCTGTGTAGACCCCAAAAACTATACACTGTAGGAATGGGAAAAACAAGAGGAATTAAAAAAGGAAGCAATATACAGGTGTAACATTTAAAAAAAGTGAAGTTTGGGTTGTATCTAACTTACGCAAAAATAATTTTAGCTTGTAGCTAACCTTAGTACCTGCAGCATTGGTTCCAAAATTTCTTTTTATTATTGAATAATAAAGGAGATATTGAACTTGAACGCACTGTTGGACCATCCTCTATAACATTTTTTTCCTGCGAATTTTAGTACTGTGTCATTATTCAGTTTCACTTTCGCCTCTTCTGCAGAATAAAAAAATTGGTAAAAGAGCTTGAAATCAAGTAGCCATAGAGGCTTTAAGATATTGCACGACTTTCGGCGATATAGATAAAAGAATTGTAACTTAGAAAATCTTAATAACTTAAAAAGGAAAGTGTATATATCAAAGAGTTTGATACCTTTAATAACGTCTAATTTATTACGTGACCTTAAAATCAGATATTAGAATCAAATTATTACAGGTAATCAAAGAGACTCTCTAACTTGATATCTACCCAAAAAAAGACGGAACCGAAGATAATCAAAGTGAATCTATGGAATATGGAATGGAACAACACATAAAAGAAACCGATATTTAAGGTATGACTGGTGAGGTCGCAAATTTAGGGCGACAGAAATGCGAAAAACAACTAATGTTGTAAGCCGTTTCACAATACTTCTATGACGAAGATAATTGAGTCATGCACAATCTGTCAACACTGCAAAATATGTCACAAACTTAGTGGAAGTGGTATTAGTTGTAAATAACTGGAAGAAAAAGCACGTTTAAATTTTTAATTTATAACTAGAAGCTCAACAAGAAATACATAAATATGGATCTCAATATTCTGATGAATCTATAGGGTAGCCACTCTAATGTTCAGATTTAATTATCATAGAATGCATGTGGATTTGTAGGTAAGTAAATACATACATCTCATTACTTTTAATACTATAAAAAAATAAAAATTCACAAATTGTAGTTAAAACAAGATTGACATTAATTTATTTTTCATACATTTATAAACAAAATCCCGGAAGGACATCATGAAAAAGCAGATTATACGCAGTTGCCATATTGGCTAAACTTTCCTATATTCGGGGTAAACGTATGTGATACACCCAAAGTATTGAATGTTTGATAATGGCAATGGGTAATCAAATTTATAAACAAAATCTCCGAAGGCAATCATCATCTGAAAATTATATTATACGCAGTTGCCATATTGGCTAAACTCTCCTATATTTAGGGTAAACGTATGTGAAAATTGTAATAGGTTATTAAACAACTCAAGCTAAAGTCTATTTAGAATTGGTAGCATTCTAAGGAAGATATAAAGAGTAACTTACAGTGCAGGTAAAAATGTAGACACAATTTTTATTTACTCCCAACTTTTAGTGAAAAAAGCGGATTTTTTACAACTCAAAATAAGTATTCATTTTACCAGTTTTTAAGACAGTTATTTGCATTAAAACATTCATAAATATTCAGATAGCAAAGCTTAAAAGTGTGTTTTAAATTAATATTATCGTCTGTCCCCATAAAATTATAAAAATGAGGAAATAGGCAATAATTTTATCGAAAAGTATATACTACATACATAATTTCTAATCGATTGCTATTATACAAGTTAATTATACATTATTATTCGTCTAAAAACTATTATTACTACTATAATACAGTGACACTTGGTTCAATTTTTTGAAATCGATTACTTTGTAAAACAAACTTGAAAATAAATTATCAAAAGTAACAATTTTTTTATGAGAATAATTATTTTTAATAAAAATTTGCTACCATAATGCATTACTGCACCCAGACTTTTCGAAACTCATAAAGTGCTGTAGCTTTCCACGTGACACTATCAAAAAAGGCCTACTTCAAAATCATTTTTTGTAAACATTAATGAAATGAGGTAATAATTTAAACATAAATTAAAGATCTTATCAAATACATGTCACCTAATATTTTGTTCTGCCAAAGCCGTATTTCTTTCAGAATCTTCGCTTGGATACCTTTTAATTAACATTTACCTTTTTACAACAGATCTTCCTTCCAGAAATAATCGACTGTCGCGCGGACAGTGCTAACAAACTGCCAAAAGAGGATTATTTCGAATACATTTTCTGTAAACATTTAAATTAAATGAAAAAAGTAAGTATTAAAACAAAAACTTAAGACTTTGTGAAACACGTTTAATGCAACAATTGTTGTTTACAAATTGCATTTACTCCAAAAGAAAAGAAAAGTTTGGAACATACCTAATTCATTAATGCGTTATTTAAATTTTTCAAGAAAAACGCTCCGACATATCAATTTTATCTTTTCAATTGCCAACTTATAACGTAAAAATTACATTTATGACGTCACCTATTTCTGAATGGTGACGTCATCATAAGTTTTTTAAATAAAAACCATATTTTTGCTGCTTTTCCATAATAATAATAAAAATAATAATAATAATTGTTTATTGGTGTCTTTGCACAATAGTGCATTACACAGCTCATGTACTTATGCGTACAAACAAAATCACAAACCATAATGTGTAATGGAAAAAATTATTGAAGCAAGGAAAACAAACAAAATTTAGCGCATATGTTCAAATGGTTCTCCACCTACCATTTGGCATTGACCGATACGAGTCTAAACACTTTGTATACTGAGCACAAAAATATCAGGAGTAATATGCTTCACTTCAGCGCGAATTCATTGCTGTAGCTCCTGTAAATTATTTGATCTGTTGAAATAAACTTTCGCTTTTAAATAATTGCACAGAAAAAGATCAAAGGGAGTCAAGTCTGTGGAACGCGGTGGCCACTCAATTGCTCTTCGACGACCTATCCATCTTTTAGGAAATGTGACATTTAGATATTGACGGGCATCTACACCAAAGTGAGGAGGCGCCCCGTCTTGCTGAAACTAAATATCTTGATGGGGCACATCTGCCTCGTGCTTATTGGGAAAAATTACTGTCAGAGCTGCCACCAAATCCAATCTCAAGAAATTTAGGTAACGTGCTTTGCAAGATTTCCTTGAAAAAGTTAAGGCCCTATGAAACGCCGTCCGATTATTCCCATCCATACATTCACTTTGCAATGACGTTGACTGTGGGAGTCTTGAGTCCAGTGAGGATGTTCCCATGACGGTGAATCGTCATCGTTTAACTTGTGTATCAATTGCACTTTGTAAGGATGGTACTTCTCTTCTTTGAGTAATTTTACCACTAAAGATTGGTCAACGTTGTCATTTAAGGCTAGTTGTCTTCTTCATATTCAAGCAATATATCCAATCTAACTTTTTCACTTACTCGTGGTCGACCTTGTCGACGCAAATCTTTTAGGGGCCCCTTTCTTTGAATTCGGCAACCAACTTACTTACTGTAGATCTTGCAATTGGCAGTCTATGAGGATGTTGTTGGTTAAATAACTCGTTTGCTTCCTGATTACTTCTAAGCCTGTCGCCACATCCAATCACCATTAATATCTCCATTCTTTCCCTTTCAGTTAAACGTGCCATTTTTTGTTAAATTCGAATTAGAATTAATTACATTTACCAATTTTACACTTTCACCGCTAAGACTATTAATTCATTTAAACGGCAGATAATAATTGAAATAAATTCACGATTTAACAGTGTTGTCTTTATTCACTGAATTCCAGATCCATTTTGCGATAAATGTCCGATAACTAAATACTGATAATAGCAAATAATTAATCAATTATCACAAGTGTTGTTAGAAATTGATTTTTGCTTTACTTTTTGTTCCACCTATCAACATGTATGAGTATAAAAAATCACAAAAGCAAAAGTTCATTACTTTAGAAAAGTGAAGGAAAACCTAATTATTCTAATGAGAATTCGTCCTAAATAAAATCGGTGAGAAATACTACGCATTTCTTATTAAATATACGTTTCCATTTTTTTAAAGTAAATATTGCAATTTTTTCAAAAAATGGTTGTCAGGTACCAATTTTTTTTCATCATCATTTAAGTAGTAAGCAAGTCTATGGAAAAAGAGCAAAAAAATATGGCTGTTACTAAAAAAACTTATGATAACGTCATCCGTCAAAAACAGGTGATTTTATAAATATAATGTTTACCTCATAAGTTGGCAATTGAAAAGATAAAATTAACCTGTACGAGTTATGAAATATCTTCCAAATTTTATCATGACGCTGTATTATTTTAAGCGTAAGTGGCATACCCTCAGCTTCAAATAAACAACAAAGTTTATATTGCCTCTTACGCGGTTAATTTTTATTTAAAAAAATCTCAAATCCTTACTTATAGACCCTTTCAATTATGTATTACTACGATAACTCAAAAAAAATTTGCGCGCGTGCTTCGTTTCTTTAACGTCAGCCTATTTCCGCGACTATGGCCAATCACCGACGCCAGGGAGCAGTTTCACCTCACTATCCTGAAAAATTTGCGGAATCCCTGTATTTCTGTAAGGAGGGTAGGGATCTTTAATGTGCCCAACATTGCATGGACACGGGACCGACGGTTTTATACCTTCTTCGAAGAACGGAATGTGCAAACATTCAATTTGCTGAAATGCAATGTCACAACCTCAGTTCATGTTACAGTATGTACTGAAAAAGTGAAAGGAGAACCCAGGCATAGAACCCAGAACCCTTCGGTTCAGAGGCACACGTTCTTACCACTTAATCACCTAAGCTCTAAACTCAAAAAATAATAGATTCATTTTAATTAAACTTAGCACGTGTGTTTCTTTAGTAAATGTCTTGGATAAGTCCGTTACCCAGGAATATCAGACATGGCTTTCCAAAAAATTTTGGATTTTCTTTCATTGTTCCATCTTTGAAAATATAGAAAATATTATAGCCACATTTGGTGCGCAAGTTTCTCTTATATAGCATATATTTTATGCCAAAATTCGAGTAGAAATAAAAAATAGTTATAAGGATATAAAGAAAAAATTTAAGGTACGCTGAAAGCCAAGGAAGAACACAAGACTAAAATATTGTTTATGGTAAGAAAACATTAAATATTACAGAGAATGATTGCATTTCTATAACGCAAACAGGTAAAGAAATAGGAAAAAATACCTCGTGATTATAATGCTTTTTCTTTTGTAATCATCTAAGTGATAATTTTAAACGACAAAATTGCTGATTTTTAAACAAAGATTCTGAAACGAATATGGGCTATGTGGAACAAACAGCGCAAGAAATGTGTTTTGCAAGATCTTAAATTTTATGTTTTTTCCTCTGAAATCATCAGTGACAATTTTAAACGTCAAAATTTGTGATTTTTAAACAAAGTTTCTGAAACGAATGCGGACTATGGGAAACAAATGCAATAAATGTGTTTCACAAGATCTTAAATTTCTGTTTCGACGGCTATTACTCTCCATTTGAGTAAAGTTGAATATAGGGTACAGACAAACTGCACATGTCGCAAATGACGTCACATGACGATAAATGTGAAGCTGTATTGCCAGATTAAAAAATTTAACTCTAAATTAGATTACAAAATAAACCGTAAAATTCTGTTTAGTATTTATATTGATTATTTACTTCTTTTTAAATAAATGAAAATATTAGCAAGTAATAATAATAATAATAACAGAGAAGGGAAAATAGAAAGTAGATAGGTATAATGCCAACATTGATAATTGGGAGTGAATAATAATATTAATAATTGAAAAAGCGAAGTGTCTCGCCGCAGGAAATGAACTCGAGCACAGGTTTTATTAAATCGTTATAAACAAGACCTGGGTAAAGGTGAAACGTGCAGTTTAAGCAGAACCCTTCCCCCCAACCTGCCCTGGCCGTCAGTTTGCCTAATTAAACCGCTGGAGGAAGGACAATAATGAGGTAATGTACATACTAGGTTTTTATGCTCGCATGACCTTGACATATGCCAGTATTAATTACCTCATAGTTCTCCTTCCCCCAGCGTTTCAATTAGTCAAACTGATAGTCAGGGCAGGTCAGGAGATTGGGGGAAGGTTTCTGCTTAAACTGCACCTTTCACCTTTACCCACTTCTTGTTTATAACGAGTTAATAAAACCTGTGCTCGAGTCCATTTCCTGCGGGAGACCCTCTTTCACTTTTTCAATTATTATAAAAACAAATGCGATCTACAAAAAACAAAAATAAATTCTAGTAAATACATGTGGCAACCATGAAAGCAATTTAACGGTTAAAATTTGCATTTCGTAACTACTATTCTCTGTACCTTAGGTATATTTAACGTAAAAAAAATATCATTTAAAATAGACTTTTTTTGTAATATTTTGGCAGCGTTTTGAATGATAAAGTTTGTGGTTTAAGGGCATTAAGTTATCGTATTTAACAAAATGAGTTTGAAAAAACGCTTAAAACCATAGGTATACCTATGAACTGCCGTAAAAGTTTTGATGCAGCAAACAGTTTGGTTTCTAATCTTAATAACTTAATTTTGTATAAATCTAGAAAATCCAATTTTGGTGTGTAACAAAGCCTTCTTAAAGGCAACATATATGTAACAAATTTCATCAAATTAACTTCAGAGATACAATTGTTTTCTAGAAAAACCTTTTTATTTTGTATGATTTGAAATATCGTTATGGCAATTCATTACCGCATAACGCACTTGCTGCGTCCAGACTTCTTTACAATACAAAGATAAAAATTAAATATAATTTTTATATCCAAGCATATATTTTATATTTGACAATTCAGCGAAACACCAAAGCAAGGGTGAAATGAATTTCATTATTAGTAAATTTTTATTTAAAAAATGCACTAATAGAGAGGTTACTAGGTTCATAGAAGATTGAGTTATTAAAATTTAAAACATTTAATCAAAATTCGTTACCATAACGCACTTGCTGCGTCCCGAACTTTTTGTTTAAACAAGTAAACAAAATTTACCAAGTGCCAATTTTCGAGATTACGCCTAAAACTACATAAGATCACTAAAATAATTTCACCTCATCCAATCGTCTGACGCCGACAACGGTGAAAAAGCCGAAACTTGGTTATGGATCCTCGAAAACGTTACCTCACCATTTTCCGGTTTAACCTTTATTAAGTTTTGGGGTTTAGCTGAAGCTTTTCCATCATTACCCATGATGGAGTCTATAGAAAACCCGTTTCGACTCTTCTTGTCGATTTCCGTTGCTATATACTCCTCAGTATCCGAAACTGGAGTGACACTTTGGTGAGGTTGTACCGGCACTGGCTTGCATATCGTCGCTTGTGGGATGATTCCTATGTGGCCCAGACTCAACCGAGACAAATCCATGGGTGGCAACATCGGAATTGTGTTCTGAATACCAGCTGGTATGTTTGGCAAATAAGAATATGGATTGTGGAGATGATGATGCCCAAAAATACCATGCTGGTAGTTCTCTTGACTGAGAAAAGAAGCGATCATCGCTGAGGCGTGATGATCACGCAACATTAAATTAGGAGAGGGCCTTTTATACCTCTTCCTTCTCCTCAAGAAGCTTCCATTATCAAACATATCCTCAGCTAAGGGATCTAGAGTCCAGTAATTACCTTTACCGGGATTACCTGGTTCTCGTGGTATTTTTATAAAGCAATCGTTGAGGGATAAGTTGTGTCTTATCGAGTTTTGCCAGGCGGGGAATTTTTCTCTGTAGTAATGGAACCTGGACATGATGAATTCACATATACCACTAAGGGTCAGTTTCTTCTGAGGCGACTGGAGGATGGCCATCGTAATTAATGCTATATACGAATATGGCGGCTTAATTAATTGATGTCCAGGCTTTTTACTCGATGATTTCGATTTCGACTTATCGTCTGATAATTTGACATCTTGATTTTCTAACGTGGATCCCCTGAGATCTAGTGGTGTTTCTGTGGCGAAATAACGCTGGTCTATTAGGATGTTATCTTGTTGAAGATCGTTCATCGCCAAGTGGCGACTGTCATCGTCCATTGTTAACATTGAAGGATATGAGAAGAACAAGCAATACGGGCACTTTTAAACACACACTGGCACTAAGAAGATTATCAATGCACTACTTACTTCATTAAATTAGTGTTTTTAAGAAGAGTTGCATAGCGTTTAAGAGTATAATCCTCGCGCAAACAAATTTATCTGTCACATTTTTGGTGTGCTAGTCTTAATTAAATTAATACGAAACCACAAGTTTATTTAAATACGGTAAGCGACATTCTAATCTTTTGTTTAACTTAACAATAATGTTTTTTCAATAACATAATATAAAATGGTCTAGATTTTTTCTGTAAACATTCTTATCAGATGAGTGAATCTGTTTTTATCGAGTTGTTTGTTTTGATAGAATCGTCGCGATATGAGCTCGATGTCCTGGTGGCTGTGTAGCTTAGATATATCTTCACTAGATAAGGATGTTTGTCGTGGGCCTGAAGGGCTTAACCGGACCGCACGCGTCAGCTCCGGAGCTCCGTGAGAGAGATTATGGATGCGGAGTCGCTGCAATCTAGAAATGTTATCCCAATATTATCTTGGCAAGAACAATGATGGTTCAAGCCACCACATTTCCGGCTATGTTGGTGAGAAAACAAAGCGGTATAGGTGGGGGTTGACGGGATTCGCAGGACACGCCTTCGACCCCTGTAAGGCACGCCCATTTCACCCCTAAGGTATCAGGTTTACGTTGGGATTTTCAGAGTTCCTACAGTTGGTTTATTATTTGTTCTTGCCTCTCTGGGAGCTGCTGATTGATTTCTTGCTAACATATTCCGGGCGACGGGAAGGAAGGCTGAGGCTGAGGGTTTTCATATTATCTCACGTTTTGTTCACAACATTCCGTCGTTTATATGGACATGTAAGGGCGCGTGACTTGCAAAATGAATCCTTATGTCAACAATTTTATTATGATGTTGTTTGCATGAGAAAGCATTTCTCACAAAGGAGCTTTTGACTTTTATTTATCTAAATTTGTATTCAAATAAATCACAAATTTGTTATCTCAAATAAAATAAATTGAAACATGATTTTTTCCAAGTAAGAAGGGTTTTATTTTCATGAAAATCGTGCACTAAACGGTGTTAAATAACTTTTCTAATTATTCGCACTGCATTATCATACTATAACCTATAATAGTCAGTGACATAGTATATTATGTCAAAATATGGTAAAATCGTGGGGGCTCCCAATTTATGACTCAAATTTTACTATTAATTGTTGGTTGCATTTAATTTGAAAGTAAGTAAGATATTCGAACATTACATTAGCTTACTTTTTAGCCATTCGTTATTAAATTATCAGGCCCGCGATTATATAACCAAATTAAGTCAACAAAATGGTAATTTAAAATATGACCTAACTTTTTTTTTTTTTTTTTTTAGTGAATTTTCTTTAAACAAATCACCAATGAGGAAATCCCGACTTGTGAATTTTGAAAAAATGTCTTGAAAGGAGCGCTAATTAGGCCCCCAGAACACATATCCGGGTTTAGTTACAATCTTTATATGCTTATATATATATATATATATATATATATATATATATATATATATATATATATATATATATATATATATATATATATATATCACACCGATAACTCAAAAATAATGGGCGGATTTTTATCACATTTGGCTAGTGTCTTCCTTTTGCAAGTTGCTTGGATAAGATCGTTAACCAGAAAAAGCTGATCAGTTCAAATCGAGTAAAGAATCGTTTGTTTTAATTAGTCAGACGGGGGCCGTCCCAGTTCTGAGCTGAGCGTTAATATATCTAATTTCGACCACCGAACAAGTCCACTAGTTTATATCTAATAACGGACCAGATTACGTGACTAGGTAATCACTAATGAGGAGATCTCGACTTTTGAATTTTGAAAACATTTCTCCAAATGAGCGCAAACTAGGACCCCTACAACCCATATCCGGGTTTTAATTTTTATATGTTTATATTATATTGGATGGATAAGTAGTTCGTTACCCAGGAAAACCGGCCCAGGTTTTCCGGGAAAATGTTGTGTTTTCTTTCGGAAAAATTTAGATCTCCAGAAATAACAAAGTAAGGGCAACCAAATTTGGTACGCATGTTTGCATTATAAATAGTGACACACGTACCAAAATTTAGGTCTGTTAGTTAAAGGACAAAGAGTTATGGGCATGTACAACAAAAGGGGTTTTCCTCAAAACGTCAAAGTCGGGATTTGAAACGTCAAAATTCGCAACATTTAGACAAAGAACCTGAAACAAATACGGATTACGTGACGAAATTGTCGCAAGTAGAGTGTTCTGCAAACGCTTAAGTTTCCGCTTCAACCGTCATTGTCCTTCATTTTACTAACAGATCTACAGAAAATTCATTTCAAATAGACGCTTTCTCTGATGCTTTGGCTGTAGGTTTAGTTAAGTTGATACTTTGGCTGTAGGATTTGTTAAGTTTTTGGTTTAACGGTTTAGCTAATTTCGTAGAAAGAATTCGTTAATAAGGAAAACGCGACTTTTGTCTTTAGCTGCATCTTATAAAAAGATTTTGACAATCACATGGTGGTCCATAAGTCGTTGGTGATCCCTTCAATTGTTTTTTCGAACACCCTTATATTATTGCATTTTTGCATTTTTTTATCGAAATATGATGCATATTTGTAAGAAAAAAATCGAGACGCAGTAAGTGCGTTTTGGTAACAAATTTTCAATTTTCAATAACACAATTTGCTATTAACCTAAGGTTTGTTGGCTAGGAAACCAGTTTTCTCGGAAACATTTAGAGTTTATTTCCGAAAAATTTATGTACACTTTTAAACTATAAGTAATTTTGATTATATATATATATATATATATACAATGTGTCCTTCGATAGGTGAAACTACTCTCTTGTAAAAGATAAAAAATTATGGCTTTGAATTTTCATTTTTTTAGGTTAAGCCCGGCTTGGTTAAAATTCAAGTATGCCTTCGGAATTTTTTTTTCAGAAAACCTATTTTCTATGGAGTGAACTGCTTTTTATGTGGCGAATATGACAAAAATTTATAAACAAAACGTTCTTTATAATCAACATTTAGGCCTCTATGCCAAATTTTAAAATTATCGGCCAACTATGATTTTTCATTTTTACATTGTTATTTTACAAATTAAAAAAATGTATAACAGTTCTTTTATTATGAATAAAAAATTCACACTTATAGTTATTGTTAAATAACATCTTGGTGAACTGCTTATTCATGTGCTAATAAAAATGTTTATACCTACTTAAGAAGAGTACTTTGTTGAATGATTGCTTAGCCATCGCGATCCTCCTCCTCAGATATTTGCTACATTTACTATCATCTATGATAATATTTCCAAGGTACATGAATATTTCGACTCGTTTTTATTAATTTGAATAATTCGTCTATCATTATTTTACTACTATTTAAATAAAGCAGACTAAAATCGTTATTATAATTGCTGACTGAGGCGATGAGATGTTTTCGTTAACTATTTTAAAGTAAATGCGCCAGTAAGTGTTAAAATTATAATTGAAACCGATCCTCAAAAGTAAAAGAAAATCAGCAAAAAATCAAAGTTCTCCAAATCATATAAAACTTATATACAATATGCAGTGATTCATAAGAATGAATAAAAACTATACTATACGTTGATATCAATTGCAGGTGCAGAGTTGGAAGATATTTTCTTGTCGCAATTCTTTTTAATTTTGAAGATAAATCCTTGTAAATCAAAAAATACAGAAGATATTGGCACGGAGTTTTTATTTTTTATATACGAAGGTACAATATATTATATTAAAGTTTAATCAAGTTCAGATAACTTTCATTTCATTGCAATTTTTTTTATTTTGATGGTTGTTAAATATCGAAATCCTATCAGTTCTTTTTTCAGGCTAATGGTTTTTTATATAGAAAATTGGGAAAAATTTTATGACTGCACATTTTTTTATCAACCTTTTTGGTCACAACTATCATGATTTAATATGGCATTGTGATGGTTTTATATTAAAATAACTAAATAAGTTAAAATAAAATAATATCAACCCTGGAAATGCTCCATAAAATTAGTACACTTACATTTGTAATGCGGGCAATTTTTTGACGTTTTCAGAAAAATCGTTATACCTAACTTGAAAACTAGAAGCGATATCAAATTGCGGTTTGTTTTATTTTAAGGTCTCAAGTGTCTGGAAAGAAGCGAGCTACCTGGTGATGAGAAGTTCCGGTTGTGTTACAAAAGCCAGAACCCATTAGAATAAGGAATCAAATATTCATACTGTCAATATTATGGCTCAAGTTCACATCGATCCTATAAGTTCAACCAGTCAAGTATCCAGACAATGTTAAATGTGGAATATCATAGCAAGCTGCGTTGAAGATATTAAAAAAGTCTGGACGCAGCAAGTGCGTTATGGTAGTACATTTTCATAGAAATGATCTGCCACCAAATATTTTGTATAACTTTTTTTCTTGCAACATAGAAATCAAAATTTTCGTTGATAGTTTACTTTTTATATGGGAAAGCTACGTACCAAATTTAGTTACCATAGCTTTTTATTTTTTGAATAAAAATTTTTTTCGAAAGAAAACTCAAAATTTTCCTAGAAAACCTGGTCCGATTTTCCTGTATAACGAACATGTCCAAGCCACTTAGTAAGGAAAGGTACATGCCAAATTTGATCAAAATCTGCACATTATTTTTTGAGTTATCGGTCTACACGTATATATATATATATATATATATATATATATATATATATATATATATATATATATATATATATATATATATATATATATATATATATATATATATTATATATATAACGTGCTCACCATCGCATGGACACGGGACAAACGGCTTTGCGCCCCCTCCGAAGGGCGGAATGTGCAGACATTCAACTTGCTCAAATAGAATGTCACAACCTTAATTGATGTTGTATAGTATGTACTGAAAAAGTGAAAGGGAAACCCTGGGAATCGAACCCGGTACCCCTCGGTGCAGGGGTACACGCCCTTACCACTTAACCACCGATGCTCTTACCACCAAATTTGACGGTAAATTTCTACCTAAATTTTCTACAAAATGTGTTCAGCGTCCTGATTGATGTTTTGCCGTTGCATTTAAGGCGGAATATGTATTTTTTGCGAGACGGTGCATCGGCATACTTCTCTGTTCATTTGCGAAATTACCCAAATAAAAGAAGGTGTCTCCAAAGATGGGTAGACCGTGGAAGCCAAATGACTTGACCAACTCGTATCTCGGATTTTAACCCACTAGAGTTATTTCTTTGGGGTTGACTTAAGTCGGTTGTCTACGCAGAAACACAATAACTCCCGCGATGAACTATATAAAAAAATTCTAGAAATTGTCAATTTGTTTAGAAATAAAGGGATACTAGTTAAAGTGAGACAATCTCTTCTCTGGCGTATATGAAAGTGTATTAAGGTTAATGGTGACCATTATGAACATTTGTCGTTTAATATTTGAGTAATTAATTATTTCTTTTCTTAATAATAATAGTTGATATTTTGTAAACGGTCAGCGTCATTCAACAAGTATACTTTTTTATTAATGCAGATTTCGATCAAATTTGACATGTACCTTTCTTTTATAAGTGGGTTGGACATGTTCGTTAGCCAGGAAAATCGGATATATATATATATATATATATATATATATATATATATATATATATATATATATATATATATTATTTTGTTTATTGTAATATTTTTAATTATTTATATTTTGATTTGTATAATTTTATTTATTTCTATAAATAATCACCCTGTAGATGTGTATAAACCTTTTTGGTTGTTTTTGTATTTTTTAATTGGTACAATTTTAGGGATGATATTATTTTATTGATTGTAATTTTACATGTAACTAGAAACCTTTTTATATTGATAATTGACACAATGTTTATGGATGCCCTGTAGATTTTATAGTGTATATTTATTTTTTTAGCTGAATAAAATGTTTATGACTCTGGTGTTTGAATTTTAGTTTAGATCAGTATATATATTTGTCATATTAAAGCTAGCTTCAGTGTAATATGGGTTGCCTACCCCTCTACTATAGTATAGTATTTATGCCAATTAAGTTGTAATCAAATAATTAATGTACTTACTACTCTCAGTAGTGGATTCTGCTAAATAGGGGAAAAGAAATAGCCTGCTAATATGCAATTAACCTTATTTTTTGGTCTTATTAAATTTTCTCAAAGAATTATGTTTTTAGAAAAATTTTCATAACAACTTTTATTGGACACAATTTTTAAATTTAAACCTAAACGGATCCGTTGTTATAACTCTCAATCTTACTAATAAATTAAATGATTAATATTATTCACAGAATTTCGGCTGATTTTCAAATGTTCGTTACAAACTAAAATGGCTTTCCGAGCTGCGATCCTGACTCCCTCTAGGTTCTTAACTTTGAACTTTGGTGAATTGTAAACTAAGATTTCTGTTTATGTATAAAATCTTATTTTTCCCGTGAATGCTTTTGCTTGACGAATGATCGACAGAATAGACTGTCTTTTAAATAAAGTAATTTGCCTCCTTGTGTAGATTTAGATAAAATAAAATAGATTTCAAACCTTGGTTCCTCGCTAGTTGTGGTAGGTATCTCTAAATGTGGTTATTCTTGATATATATAATTAGGTTTTTTCGTAGCGATTGTCCGAAAAAGTAATTTATTTATTTAAGTGGTACAATTATTTCAGTCTTAAAATTTATTATAAAATATGTGATTCAAAACAACATGTGAACAACTAGAGTTACAGCGATTGAATGAAATAATGTTCTACAGAATTAACATAAATGCAAACGTCTACATCAGCACTCTTACACAGGTCACTAAACTGATGATGCAGGGTTTCCGGATTCGTCGTATTTTGTATGATGTTGAGAATATACAGGGATGTAACTATATACTGTTTATCTTGCAATTTATTACTTTAAAACTTCATGTAACACCTTCTGTTTGTTTCAGTGATACAATGGATCTTCTTTACACAAAATATACTTTTAAAATATTTAAATTCTTTGGGAAGCAAGAATGACGCTACCCTGGCGTCTGAATTTATTTAACAACCAACAATAATTAACGAACAAAAGCGGAAATCTGCTCTAAATGTTATTTCCTGTTTGATATCAAGGCATCCTCTCTTGAAATTAATTAATACATTTTTGACAGCTATTCACCCGGTAAGTTTAAATATCATTATTCTACATCCTTATTCTTAAAATGACATTTGGCCTAACCTTACTTTTTTGACACTCATAACCAACAATAACTTTCAAAACTAAAATAAGTTTATATTTGTTGCACTCTTGATTTGAAAAGTCCCACAACACAAACACTGTCTTTGGTAAACTCCAGTTCATTGTTCACATAAAAAAAACAAACTCATATCTAGGTACATTATACAAAGTGTTTGTTTATTCATTACCTTTAGGTAATTGATTTAGAACATAATTCTTTGGTATGTATTTCATGCTTAAGAGTTTAATCTATTTGCATATAGATTTTTGGCTCTTTTAAATTCATTTAAACTGAGATACTTTTCAAATTTGCTACTTACAAATTTCAAAAGTTTATTTAATGATCATTTTAACAAATTATGGCTTTATATCTTTCATTGCTTATCCAAATAACACTAACTACCAATAATAGAGAATATGCTTGTATATTAATGTTATTATTTTGTTTTCTGTTTTAGTGTAAAGTAAAATATGTCGAACGATGTGGATATGTATACAATCTACAGAGAACCCATATGCATCACGTGTAAACCGTATGTATTGTACTTACTACTGACCAGTGGTCCTACTATAACCCCCCATTGCTAAGCTGACCCCCCAATTTTGTAGGTCTGACGATTTACATTATTGAAACAATAATCGGAACTTAACGTCATCATACTAGTTTATGTTATGTACACTCTGATGTACTAACAGTTTATAATGTGCAATTTCCCAGCACAACATATGTATATGTATATATATATATATATATATATATATATATATATATATATATATATATATATATATATATATATATATATAATTCACTTCATCATTTGAAAACATTTTCTCAAAATTCAAATGCCAGGATCTCCCCATTAGTGAATTTTTTCTACGGAAATTCACTAAAAGCAAAAATATCACCCGTATAAATATCATATTATTCACCATTTGACACTGACACAGCCTTTCAGAGAGGAATTGATTTCTGCCAGTGGCTCATTAGTCAGTCTAAACCAGGAGGAGCTAGCGTCTAAGATTCTTTGGACGGATAAAAGTTGTTTCACGAACAACGGACTATTTAACAGACGTAATCATCAACATATCCAGCTTTTCAAGACACCAGGAAAGATTCAGTGTTAACGTCTGGTGCGGTATCTTGGATAACAAAATCATTGGATCCTATTTCATAAAACAAAGATTTAGTGGAGAGAATTGTAGAAATCTCCTTCAAAATAATCTGGATGATTTTATCCAGATTATATACCAGATTTTTCGAAGAGACATATGGTACCAACAGGATGGCGCATCTACCATACTTGTCGTACTGGTACCTATTATTTGAACCATATGTTTAGAGAAGAGTGGATAGGCCACCGTTGTCCAGTAGCTTCCCCTGCAAGAAGCCCAGATTTGACTTCAGTAGAATATTTCTTCTGAGAATTTGTGAAAGACAAAGTGTATTCGAGTAGTTTTGATAACGAACGTGATTTGAGAGACCATATTTTACGAATAATTGGCTCAGATCCAGAGATGATAGGGGCTACTACACATAGTGTAATTGATATAGAGTATTACAAACTTGAATACCAAAGAACGGTATGCAATTTGATCTCCGATCTTAAATAAACACGATTTAATGATTGATTTGGGACAATTTGTATTAATATTCTGTTTTTTGTTTGTTTTGTTTTGTTTTAGAGTTATAAAGGCTAGATGCATCCTCACCACAATTAGAACCGTAGACCGGTTTCGCTCTAATTAGAGCTCGTAAGTACGGCATACTAATTGCAGAGAAAATACACCTAAAAAGTAATACGGCTATGGTAGCCAACCTCGCAAAACTAAGTGAGATGTAAGACAAGATTTTTACACGTGTCGCCATCTCGTTGTGGAACCAAGTACCATGTACTTGTACAATTTAGTAAATTGTCAGCCCTGGCCCATTTCTTCCCCAATATAGGGACAAAATATGTAAGGCTGCCGTGACAACAATACTTTATAGGTGTATTTTCGCTGAAATTAGTATGCCGTACTGACGAGCTCTAATTAGGGCGAAACCGGTCTACGGTTCTAATTGTGGTGAGAATGCATCTAGCCGTACATACTTTGTCCCTATATTAGGGTAGAAATGGGCCAGGGCTGACAATGTACTAAATTGTTAGTTGGTTGTACACAGTCTCTATTTTTTAAAATTATGTGTTATTTGGAGCTGCCGTGACAACATACTACTTGGTTCTGCAACGAGATGGCGACACGTGCTTGTCTTATATCTCACTTAGTTTAGAGTTAGAGTTAAGGTCGTTATAGTTATTATTTAGGTAGCCTTCTGTCTTCCACAAGAAACATGTTTTACTTGTTGATGTTGATTAATATATAAATACTTTTCCCACCGTAAAACGTGTAATTTCTCGAATTGAAACTCGAACTTTTAACATAAAATCAATTAATGATGCTCTGATGCAATAACTGACATTCAAAATTTGTCAAAAGCGTATTTCAAGCAGAGGTAACCATGGTAATCAAAGCCTACTTCATAAAATCAGCTAATATTGTAAATTGAGATACGTACGCCATTTATCAATGAATGATGAGGAATGCTATATCACCGAGTGCAGAATATTGCCATATTTTCAAATTCGTGAAAATTCAATATGGCGTCTGTAAGGAAAAAAGTTGACAATCATCTGGGCGTAACTGACAATAGCACCGCAAAATAAACCTCACCATTTGATTTCGCATATCTTCTTAAGGAGAAAACCTTTTTGTTGAGAGAAAATAGCCAGATAATGACCGATATATGAATGATTTAAGAACATGGCAATGTTTGTTTTTTACGTATAACTCCGGAACCATTCGGAGTTTTCTGTACTTGAAAGTAGGTCTCAACTGACCTGAATTTCCTGTACATAATATTTGCTAATTTAGGCGCATCTCTATCGCTGATAATAAGGGAAGATAGGTGTAGTGGACAATGAAAAAGTTGTAAACCTGTATATACAGCGTGGTCCAACAGTGCGTCCAAGTTCAATATCCCCTTTATTTCAATAATAAAAAAAATTGTAACAAAACTTGCAGGTACAAACTTGAGCTACAAACTAAAATTATTTTTGCATATACAGAGTGTTGCATATGTTAGACACAACCCAAACTTCACCCATTTTAAATGGTACACCCTACATATTGTATCATTTTTCAATTTTTCTTTTTTTTTATTCATCCAGAGTATATTTATTGGGGTCTATACAGAGTCGTTCAAAAGTTATGGCCACTTTTCTAAAACATCTAGGGCACATTTACCGGTGTGTATCTTTATTAATATATCAGCATGCAACACTCTATCATGCCAAAAATCTGTAAAACTGTTATTCTTTCAACTTCGATCAATACAGAAAGAATTCCTTGAAATTATAATCAATTTCGATACATCAACGATTGTTCTTCAGTTTCATCAAGTATTCTCTATACCTAAAACCAGTATTTACTGAGATATAGGCTGTTTTTTTTAAGAAAAAAAGGTACATTTATACACAGGAACAAATTAGTGTATTATCTCATAACGCATAGCTATGCAAAATAAACAATGTATTGACTTACTTGTCAAATATTAACTTAAATTATCGAGTAATTATTTTCTCGTATTTGAATTATATATAACAAGACGCTAAAACAATTTCTTTCGACAAGAAATGATTCATACGATTTATGTGTGAGGAGCAAGTAACAAAAACTGTTCATTCGCGACAAGAATCTATCATGAGAAATATCCCAATAGAAAACAACCACACAGAAGCGCTTTTGAAAGACTGACGCGGCATTTTGACGAAACGGGGAACACAGGATACAAGAAGACTGAGAGAACCAAGCCTGTTTTCAACAAAGAGAAAGAGTTGATAATAAATTTGAAAGTGATAGAAGATCCTCATATAAGCTCAAGAAAAATAGCAAGTGAAATTGATATCAGTAAGACCCCTGTTTTACGAATTTCACGTAAAAACAAATTTCACCCATTCCATATTCAACTCCTCCCAGAACTGTACAATGATGATCATCAAAGGGGACTATCATTTTGTCACTGGGCACAGCAACAAATCTAATATGATACAAGATTTTTCAACTTTGTGTTGTTCACTGATGAAGCAACATTTCATAAGAACGGACATAACAGACATAACTTACACTACTATTCTACTAAAATCCTCACTTTACTCAAACGATTAGTCAAAATAGGTGGTTTCCTAACGTCTGGGGTGGAATTACTGGAAATGTCATCGATCCGTATTTCTTTGAAGAACGACTCACTGCACAGCGTTATCTTCAGTTTCTAAGAGAAGACCTTGGACCATTATTAGACCAACTGCCTGTTAGCATACCTGATCATATTGTGGTTTATGTATGACGGTGCCCCAGTTCATGATACAAAATTTGAATAACTCAATTTTCTATAAACTTAGAAATTTGAACTTTTGTACGTAGTAAGGTCTCTCGCAAGGCAATATATATAGTAAATTTTGTTAAAACAGCTTTGTAATTTTCAGAGAAAATTTTTTTAGGAAGAACACTCCAAATTTTCTGGAAAACCCTGACCTAACCTGACCTGACTAACGAACTCATCCAAGCCATTAATAAAAGAAAGGCACTTGCCAAGTTTCTTTGAAATCGGTTAATTATTTTTTGAGTTATCGGATGGATACATATATATATATATATATATATATATATATATATATATATATATATATATATATATATATATATATATATATATATATATATATATATAAGTGAATTTTTTTAATAAAAATTCACTAAAAATTTAAACAGCTGTAACTCAGTTTTTCAACCAGAACACCCTGTATTTTATTTCAATTGTATTTACAAATTATATAAATTAAATTTTATGTACATTACTGCAAAGTTTCGTGTAAAATGTAATACATAGTCAATTTTTGGAGAACTTTTGTATTAGTTTTTTCGAGAAATCATGTTTGTCAAATTGTTGTAAAATGTTAGTAATTAATAACAATTAATTTTCTAAATTTTCGTGAAAGATATTTGTTTAGCGATTGTAGTGTAAAGAACATTTTAGCTAATTTTCGTAAAAATACTTTTATACGAATTACGTGTAACATTACTTAAGCCAATTTAAAAAAAATAAGTGGTGCAAATTGTATCATAATTTCCACATAGCTGTGATAATTTATTCTCTTCAGAAAGACGTTCTCATGGAATGAATTTAGGGCCCATGACCCATGACCCATGTATTCCTGTACCTATAAACTTTTGAAACGTTTTGTTACTCGAGTTTTATTGAAAAAATGTCAAGTTTCACCAAATCACCCCTTATTTATCCCCTACCTCCTGAAGCGATCTTACCCAAAAACAATTCGAAGCGTTCCCTTGTCTGATGCTAACTGGAAACCAAATTTGAAGATGATATATCAATACGTTCGAAAGTTATTGCGCCTATTAACAGATAGAAGTACATGCCGACAGACAGACCGACCGACAGGCAAAAACAATTTCGTTCCAGAATCATGTTTTCTATATGTTTTGAGACTTTTTACGCCGTTTTAGCAAAACAAAATTTTGAAATTTTTGTCAACATTATTCCACCCCCACACATTCAACCCGTAATTTAATTTCAGCACAGAATACCAGATGTTTAATGAAATAAAAAGTTTTCTAATAAATAAACCCTAAAACATTACCTATATTACTGGAGTTTTAACGAAAAAATGTCAATTTTACCCGCTAAAGCGTTTTTACCCAAAAACAATCCGAACCGTTCGTTTGTCGAGCAAATTTGAAGACGATATCTCAATCCTTTCTAAAGTTATCGTGGCTGCAACCAGACAGACATACAGACCGACAGACTGACATGTTTTCTATATATTTTGATACGTTTTGCGTTTAAACGAAAAAAAATGTTTGACATTTTTGTCGCCGATGCGACACTTCCACACGTTGTGACCATATGGAAGTAAAATTGCTAATTTTCGTGAAAGGGGTTGTTTGAAAATTCTCATGTAAACATTTCTCTTGCAATCGTGGTCAAAAAACATGTTTGTGAATAACTATATATTGGCAAGTATGGTTTTTGTGTAAATTGCTTGAATTTGTTCATTGGTCAGAAAAATCGGACATATTTTTTAGGGACAATTTTGTTTATTTTCGGAAAAATTTTATATTTTTGCACACAATAAAGTTGCGCCGAGACGAGACGAGCGACCTGGCTGGGCAGAATGAGGTGACCCTCATCTGGGTGCCGGGTCACTCGGGGGTCAAAGGCAATGAAGAAGCTGACAGTCTCGCGAAGAGAGGGTCAGCAGAACCATTTATGGGACCAGAACCGGCTCTGGGCGTGTCAAAGAGCACTGCCAGGGGAGCCATTAAGTCCTGGGTCAGAAACCAACACAAGGTGTACTGGGCGGACTGTCCAGGGCTCAGACATGGGAAGTCAATAATTGACGGACCCAGTTCAAAGAGAGCTGTGGAGCTGCTAAACCTTAGCAGAGGACAGCTCAGAAACACAACAGGTCTCTTGACGGGACACATGGCCGTCAAGAAACACCTGCATAAAATGGGGCGGTTCGAAGGGGACCTCGCATGCAGACTCTGCAGCGAGGGGCAGGAATCAGCCCAGCACATCTTGTGTGAGTGTATAGCTCTGGACCGGAAAAGACAACTGATCTACGGTCACTCTAGACCGGAGACACAGCAATATAAAACTTCACCCTACCAATCGCTGTGCAGACTAGTTCAAGGCACAGTGATTTTGGAATGGGTGGAGTAAGACTAAGGGTATGCACAATCAACCAAGGGTTGCGGTGCTATCGGGGCGGCAAGGCCGCGGACGAGCCCTGAGGGAAAAAAAAAACACAATAAAGTTATTTTGATGAAATATGGTACATGGTTTCTACTATAGATGTTATACTAGCTACCAAATTTGATTCATTAAACAAAAGAAATATTTGGAGTTAACAACATTTTAATGAAAATTCACAACCATAACGCACTGGCTGGGTCCAGACTTTTGATATATCAGTATAAATAACAGATACTTACAGGAAAGGTATACTTTTATTGTCTGATACCCTGAAATGTGTAAGTGTATGGGAAACGAACGTCAAAATAAACAACAGCTGAGAAGGAGACAGAATATTCCTGTTATAGAGACAGAAGAGAGTAAAACTGGATGTAATATAATCCGAATCGCGGTAGATTGTATCCCGCGGCTGCAATATTTTACCCTTTGTGCCAGTATTTGCATTTCCACACTACAATGCAATATATCAGCTCTTTATATTGCCAGTTCTGTATGTCGTATGTCAATATTACAACAGAGACTACACTCTGAACTTTCAGAGCTCCTCTCTTCCACGTCGCGGGACTTCCAAACTACTCCTTCTCCTCCACTCCAGGATTTGTTTACTAACAAGGAGTTCTTCTATATGAGTTTTCCGAGAGACTCTCCTGATATTTATAGTTATCATCATCTACGTGGATGTTATTAGTTTGATAGATGTTTTAGAACTTCTTTGAAAACGTATTTTTATACTTTTTGTGTTGTCAAACTTCTCTCGTAACTCATTTCGTGAATTTTTCTTTTATGTACCTTCTTATATACCAGTGATCCTCAACCATGAGTCGGCAGTGTCTTAATATAAAACTTCACGAAACATACAATCGGCCTAATCTTGGGAATTATAATATACAGTGTGTCCACGGTTTGAGTGTGGGTAAGGTTAAGTGACAAAAAATTTTTGAATTAGATTATGATATTTTGGGAATCGCTCCTGCTTTGTCTTAAACTGAGATGTTGAGAAAATGAACAAAATCAATTAATCTACAGGGTGGTTTATAACTGATGTAATGAACTGTATTAAGAGTATTATAAAGATACCGCAAAAAGTTGTTAACGAAATTTGTTTAGAATTAAAATTTATGACAGGCTCTCAATTTTCAGCCAGATCAGCTTACTTTGAATTTTTAAGTAAATTATTAACATTTTTTCCCTATCAACATGGAGCTTTTTACCTGTGGTTTTCTGATCGCAGGTGCGCAAAGTAAGTAACCATGCAATGTTAAATAATAATTTATTAGTAAAATACAAAAGGCTTATTGCTAACAAAAACCAAAACGAACAACGAAAAATAAAGAAATTATTCAAATGTGCTACCACCAACCGATACACATAACTCAGCCTGTTTAGTAAAGGCTTTGTAGGCATTTTAAATGTGTTGAATTGAAATACCGTCAATTGCCTCTCTCAACTTCAGTTTCAACAAATCAAGATCGTTGTTTAATGGAGCCGCGTAGACTTTCTGTTTGAGATGGCCCCATAAATAAAAGTCCATTAAGGTAAGATCGGGACTTCTGGGAGGCCAAGGTATTGGCCTATATCGAACAATCCACCGCCCAGGTAATTCGCGATCTAACCATTCTCACACGATTCCTGTTGCATGTGCTGGGTGGCCGTCATGCTGAAAGTATGCTGTTTGTCTATCTTCTAGTGACATGTTATGCAAATGGTCTTGAAGAATATTTTTCAGCATTTCCAGATAACTGTACTGGTTCATATTCCGCCCAAAAAAATATGGCCCAATTATCCCAGTATAAGAAACAGCACACCACACATTTACTTTTTTATGGCATTGTCTTTTGGAAATTTACCACCCCATTAGTGGTGAAAGTGGATTCGTCAGAAAAAAATAATACTTCTGCCAAAATTGTGATTTTGCAGATATTGCTCGCCGTACCATAAACAAAAATCTAATCGTTTTGACTCGTCATTTTCTTCCAACGTGTGTATAAGTTTTGCTTTAAAAGGTTTCACCTTGTTGGTACGATAAAGGTGTTGCAAATGCGATTTGCTAATATTGCCAATTTCTAATGCCCTTCTTCTTAATGACAATTTCGGAAAAGGCCTAACAGAATCCATAGCTAATGCAGCTGCAGCATTGTCTTCTTCATTTAGGTCGGACTTTGTCTTCTTAACATTTAAAACACTCCCAGTACGCATAAATTTTGTAACAACTTTTTTTACACCAGTAGCGGAAAACGAATATTTTGGCCAGCGTTCAAGGAATTTTTTATCACTCGCTGATAAGAATGTTCTTCACCCAAACCATAGCACTGCACAATAAACACTTTTTGTTCTGTTGTTAACATTTTTAAATACAGAAGCTTACCGTTCGTAAGAAACAAAATTGACGTTTCAATTTTCCGAATAAGTAGTATCCCGGGAAACGAACAACAAGGCAGAGCTCAAGTAGCCATGCAACTCGCCAGTTATTGCTTCGAATGTCCAATTGTGCGTTTACTTTACTTTTTTTATTGGTTAAGATGAAAGCAAACCTATCCCAAGTTTAATTATGGTAAAGACTTTTTTAATACTGTTTCAAGTATTTTTTAAAGTACACCTAATCACAGAAGCCGTCGAACGTCATTTAAATAAAGTCGCAGCTAAAAAAAATTCATAGTAGGCTGATCTGTTCGAAAATTGAGATCCTGTGATAAATTTGAATTCTAAACAATTTTTTTTAATAACTTTTTGCGGTATCTTCATAAACGAAGGTAGTTTACTCTTAATACATTTAATTACATCAGGTATAAGCCACCCTGTATATTAATTGATTTTGTTCATTTTCTCAACATCTCAGTTTAAGACAAGGCAGAAGCGATTCCCAGAATATCAGATTCTGATTCGAATTTTTTTTGTCACTATACCTTACCCACACTCAATCCGTGGACACACTGTATAATGAATCTATCAATAATGAAATATGCCAATGCAGCCTAAATGACACGAGTAGTAGGTACCTACGTATACGTACTAAGTAGGTACGAGTTAAGCATTAAAACAACATGTTGTATTAGACATTATGATGATAAAACTTGGAACATAATTCATAAATGCCTTAATTAATTTTTTCAAGAAAAACGCTCGGACAGGTTAATTTTACCTTTTCAATTGCCAACTTATGACGTAAACATTACATTTATGGCGTCACCTATTTCTGAATGATGACGTCATCATAATTTTTGAAATGAAAACCATATTTTTTGCTCTTTTTCCATAGACCTGCTAACGACTTAAATGATGATGAAAAAGAATTGGTACCTCACAACAATTTTTTTGTACAAATTGCATTTTTTTCTTTAAAAAATGAAAACGTAAATTTAATAACAGATTAAGAAATATTTCTCACCGTTATTATTTAGGACGACATTTCTTTAGAATAATGAGGTTTTCCTGCACTTTTCTAAAGTAATGAACACTTGATTGTATGATTTTTGATTATCTGTCATGTAACTATTTGACAGATGGAACAAAAAGTAAAGTCAAAATCAATTTTAAACAACACTCGTTGTGATAATTTATTGATTATTTGCTGTCATCTGTATTTTTTTTATTTTTTTATTCCAAGAACACACCACGAGGGCTTACAGCCTAAATACTATCGTACCGTGGATGTCGACAAGGAGGAAAGAGGCAACTTGTTAATTATGGACTTGAAGGTTTGGAGGTTCGGGGGAGAAGGAAAACATGTGCCGGCAAGGAATTCCCCAACTTGGAAGTCCTCGGGACAAAAGAGCGGGCATAACAAGTTGTTCTATGTCTGGTGACCTGGACAGTAAAAGGGTGCATTCGCTCTATTCCCTTGGTAGATCTGTTGGGGGCAGAAGGTGTAGTAATTATAGAATAAAGCTCCTCTGATCAGTGCCCGTGCAGATATCTATAAAAGAGAGAGAGGTCACCAACGGCACGTCGGTGGGCAAGGGATGGCAGCCTTTGGGTGAGGGTAGGGTCACTGATGAGACGTATAGTTTTCTTCTGAATGGAGTCCAGGATAGCGAGTGTAGAGGCGACAGCAGCACCCCAGATGTGGGAGCAGTATTCGAGGTTTGGTCTTATTTGTGAAGTATATAAGGTATAGAGATTAGCTGGTGAAAAGTATTTGCGAGCCCGGAAGAGGAAACCTAATTTCTTAGCAGCCGCTTCTGCAATTGATGTTACATGTCGGTGCCAATTGAGATTTCGATCCACAGAAATACCAACAAGTGAAAAGGACTCATTACTTTGAATAACTTGGTTGTTTATTGCGATGGGTCTAGGGCTGGTGTATCTCTTATGAGAAAGGAAGCAAGACTGTGATTTAGTGAGGTTGAATTGTACAAGATTTCTACTTCCGCAGTCTAATATTTTTTTGGAGATCAACGAAGATAGAACCCTCCATGAGTCTGCGATCCTCATCTAATTGGGCTAAAGAGACAGGCTTAGAATTTTGTATATTTGAGTGGAGGGTGCTGTCGTCCGCGTAACTGTGAACTGGGTTGGGTGTGCTAGAGGGCAGGTCGTTGATGTGGAGAAGAAACAAAGTAAGGGCTAAAGCTTAACCTTGAGAAACTCCTGCATTAATTGGATACAGTTTAGAGGAATGGACATCCACGACAACAGAAATGCTCCGGTTGGAGAGGAAATTTTCTGTCCAGGTACAGAGTTTTGGTGGTGGGCCATAGGCCGGTAGTTTATTAAGCAGCGCTGCATGCCAGACCTGGTCGAATGCTTTGGATATGTCTAGAGCGACAATCTGGGATTCACCGTGTAGTTCCATAGACTTGTTCCAAGAATGGGTGACAAAGGAAAGGAGGTCGGCAGTTGATCTGCGCTGACGAAATCTATACTGCCTGTCGTGGATTAGACTGTGTTTTTCAAGAAATTTTAGTAATGCGGTGTTTATATACTTTTCTATCACTTTAGAGACGACTGAAAGTAGAGAAATAGGCATCTAGTTGCTAGGAAGCGCTTTGGATCCTTTCTTGGGGACGGGTTGTACTCGAGCAGTTTTCCAGTTACTAGGGAATATGCCTCTATTGCAAGATGTCTGAAACAGGAGCAAGTTCTGGTGCGCATTTTTTGAGAACAATTGCTGTGATCTCGTCAAGGCCAGATGCTTTCCTGGTATTAAAAGAAGAAACCATCTTTCGTACCGTATTCAGTTATCGGACTTTTATCGCAATATGGATTTGGAATTTAGCGAATAAAGACAATAATGTTAAATCGTGAATTAATTTCAATTATAACCTGCCGTTTAAATTGATTAATAGTGTTAGTGGTGAAAGTGTAAAAGTGCTAAAAGTGATCAATTCCAATTCGAATGTGGATAAATGGCACGTTTAATGGAGAGGGAAAGAATAGAGTTACCAAATTCACAGAAACAGGATCTGTAAAAGATTTGCCTTATCAAAGTTGACCTCGAGTAAGTGAAAAAGTCAGATTGGATATTATTGTGTTCTAATATTGTCGAATCCTCACGTCTAAGATCCCTAAGTTCAACCCTCTGCTTTATTGGCAACTTAATGCCTACAACAGACACCAGAGGCGCAAGTACCGACAGAGGCGCCCCTGTGACATATGTCATCAAGAGGCAACAAGGAAGAGAAGCAGCTACAAAAGGATTCAAGACTCGATCACTTCCTCGTCATGCAGTGTCCAGTAAGGTCGTGGCAACACCGTCTGAACCGTGAGCGACAATAGTTGATTATGCTGTGGTCATACCAAAGTTAACTTCGTCGTCGTCCAGCGGTTAGCGAGCATCATAGGAAGATCACCTGACCCGCGGCCCGTAGTGAAGATATTAAAACCCACGGTTGTCACCTTGACACGTGGACAAGCCACTGAGCCTCGTTGTGGGAAGAACCAGTCTTCCGACGAGCAATTGACCCGTGATTAGAAATCCTTTCAACCGCGGCATCAACACACCGCAATACACATATGTCACCTGGACACGTGAAACACCTTGGCCCCTTTGGGCGACGCCCCCAGCGGCATCATCCACGTGCTGGTTGCGGCAACCTACCCATCTGCAATCGCAAGTCACCTTATATTGTATTGATCAGTATTTGATCACAACTCACCCATTAATTTTTGTATGTGAATTTGTAACTGTCATATTAAACTGTTATTGTTTTACCGCGTGTATTCATTATAAATCTGCACTCACAAAGAACATATCCTCTGGTCTTTCTAGAGTATATAAACGGGTAATTAGAACCACTATCTTAGACTTTCTAAACTAATAATACTAATGAACGCACTTTAATTTAATTCAAACATTTAGTATTTCGCGCCAATACGTTTAGCCTTTTTCTAAACTGTACAGATATATTGCTTACATCTGAAGAAAATCCTCATTATTCTACAAGGCAACGAGAAATAAACAAATTGATTTACAGTATTTAATTAAATATATAACTGCAGTTTCGCTGAAGTTCTCAGCTTCGTCAAGTACAGAATGAAAGTCTGTGTTGAATGAACCTTTCTTCCTTTTTAAGGAAACGGTATCGACTCGGAACTACCTGTTTTGGTGAATTTTCTTTAAAAAATTCACTAATGAAGAGATATATATTATATATTAGATAGTGATAATTTTCAAATAATAGTATGTATGCATTAGAAAAATTGTTAAAGATAATCTTAAGTAAAAATTCTTTGTCTGGCCAGATAACTCTCAATTAATTTACGGAAGAATGCCCAATTATAGCAAATAAAATTTGGGGCTGAAAGCCACTATTTAATTTTTAACTCCCTTACACACTAGATTTAGTGTGTAAACATTAATAAAAAGCTTGAACATTCTTAAGATAAACGTTAACAAATTATACCCTTCTATGAGAGCTAAATTTGCAAGAAAAATACGTAATAATCAAGATAATGATTTCCAAAAAGGTAATGAACCATATTCTTATATGGGCAGCTTTTCTTATCAAATTACTGACCCTAAATAATTAAGAAAATAATTACATACGCCATTTAAATGGATTATAAAGCAAAGGTAAAAATTTGTTATTCAAAAAATTTTCCTTAATACTAAAAAAAGTCACATAGTATGTCTCTATAAAAGAAAATGAATGTAATTGATTGAAAATTAAAGCCATAATCAGGTAAAAGATAGTATTCTGACACTCTCATCTAGCTTGTTTTGTTCCAAAATAATTTCTGGACATGAGGAGGGTAGTTACAGACATTAGATGTGAAAGAGAACTCACATGTATTCCTCGGCTTTAATTACCATTAAAATTACAGTAACACGGAGCTGATGCCTGTCTGAGAATCATCTATCCAGAGAAAATGTATTTCCCAGCGACTATTGCGCCACACTGTATCTAGGAAGTTTACTAATGCTGCCCTGCACCCTGGATATTACTTAATGCAAGCTACTACCCCGTAGCCAGGAGATTACTCAATGCGAGCTACTACCCCGTAGCCAGGAGATTACTCAATGCGAACTACTACCCCGTAGCGAAGACGACATAAGCATTATCAAAAAAGAAAATGCCCGTTAAAATCGTGTAACCTAATTAAGAAGTTAAAATTCCTTACCAAGTTTTCGAGATGAGGCCTTGCATACAAAAATAACTGAAATTGCAATTCAGACACATTGGCAATTATTTACTTAAAATGGTTGAGAACTTTGCGAAGAGGGAAGTGATGATATTTCACCCTTTTTTGCCGACGAAACCAGCAGTTCGCTTCATCGTTGCTCTCTTTATAGACTTTAACGGACCTCCTAATTTAGCAGGAGAGTGTGATTGGTGGAGACTTAAAATCTCCGCGATTCTCGTGCTGACGTCTCCAGAAACTTCTACAACTCAAACTAACTGGCTATTTAACGGAAAACTACTGCATGTCAGTACATCTCAAAGGACTCATCCAGACAGAGATAGAGAACAGCAGAGGTGACCTTTAACAGCAGAATTATTGATTTTTACTTCTTAGTGTATATATAAACTATAACGTCGCTATTTGAAATAAGTGCCTTTGATACATTAAATCGACGTTACATTATATTCTATTTAGGTCTAAAGTCTCTTAACTACGCCGTTGAATATTATTTCTGAGAATACAAAGATCCATAGACCAAACAATCCTTCACTGTATGCAATATTTCAGCGATTACATCTTTCGATGCTCGCTAGATAATGTTTCCTCTAAAATAATATTCCAGAAAGGTCAGAGGTGTCTTACGATATCAAAAATAATACCGAATTTTCATATAATTTTTATTTCGATAGTTTATTCGCTATTCAATATTAAAAAGATGTTATGACCATTAAAATTTTATCAGATCTTTTGTAGAATTAGCAAAATAATACGGTATCTGAAAAGTCGACCGTAACAAGTTGGCAATGTTAGTTTTGTTTAAAACGCCTTAGCAACTTGTGTGACTGTAACCGCATGACAGTAGTTGTCAGTTGTCAACTGTAGTCCAGAAATATGGTCTATTTAACAGAGATGCGTTAAATAACAATTCTGCAGATGATTGGTTACGGAGATAAAACACGATCATGCACAGAACAAAGTTGCTCGCCTATTTCAAGAAAAATTTCTCGATTTGCAGGACAATTGGTAAAATTAAAAAGCAATTTCGCAAGCTTGGAAATGTAAGGCAGATCCAGTGAGTAATTATACCAAATTGTATGTAATGCTTGAGTTTGAGGAAAATCCACATATGTACTTCAAGTCGACAAGCAGCCACAACATTGGATGAAGTCGACTATTAGGAGGAGCTCATGGAAGTCGATTTTGATAGAAGAACGTCTTTTTATGAAGAAATTAAGGAAATATTAGATAACAATGTTATCCAATTAGAACATGTCTCGTTTTCTAATGCGTGCAGTTTTACACTTCACGGCCATGCTAAAAGTCCAAATTGTCGCTACTGGGTCTAAATAAAATCCACCCTGGATGAGAGAAGAACATACGAAATACGCCGTAAGGTTGACCCGGAATAGTTGGAAACCATGTCATTGGTCGCTTTTTTTATTGATAACAATTTGAAGGAAAATAATTATTTAGCACTGTTCTAAAATAATGTCGTGCCAACTTAGGCAAACTTATATCCTGATCGACCAAACCCACAAGTTCCAGCGGATATAATATGATTCCAGCAAGATGGGGCATCAGCACATTACCAAATCAATGTTCGGCAGTGTCTCGACTTAGTATTTCCTAATCGGTGGGTAGGGAGGCGAGAATCGTTGGAATAGCCGGTACGATCACCCGATCTCACGCTACTGGACTTCTTATGGGGATACGTGAAAATTATAGTATACAAAACTAAACCACGCGATTTAACTGACTTAAGCAGAGGAATAGCGATTGCGGTTAGGTCGGTCGCGCCTTGATGTTGATTAACGTTAGAAGAGATTTTTATTTACGAATAGGATGCAGCCAAGACTTTTAAGCCATTCATTTTGAAAATCTCCGACATTGATTGATGTGCTTTATTTTCTCGTTATCAAGAATGAAACACAATTAGTTATTGATTTGTTAGTGTGTGGTAACAAAGTTCGTCAAACAAATAAATTTATTTTCTTTTGCTGTAAATTTTTGCAATACATTCTAAAACTATCGGGATAAATAAACTCCTCTGATGACGCTAACTTTGTTAGCGAAACGATCGTCAGGTCTAAAAACGCTATTGTAATGATTTGAGTTCTCAAAATTGTACTTATCAAAGCTAATTCCAATCCTCACTCAGTCCTTATCAAAGTTTACGAAATTGTAGGTATATAAGAAAAGTCTGGACGCAGCAAGTGCGTTATGGTAGTGAATTATCATTAAAATGTTTTTTAATAGGAAATATGTGTGTTCTTTTTAAGAAAGCAGGCACAAATTTGGTTACCAGTATAACCTATATAGTAGAAACAATGTGCCATGTTTCATCATTTATTGTTAGAACACGTACACAAATTTCCGAAAGTAAACTTAAAGTGTTCCCGAAAAAACTGATTTCTTGGTCAACCTTATAGGTTAATAGCAAATTGAGCCATTTAAATTTGAAGCATTTAATGAAAATTCGCTACCATAACGCACTTGCTGCGTTCCGAATTTATTTTCTTACAAACATGCATTATATTTCGATGGAAAATGCAAAAATGCAATAACATAAGGTATGTTCGATTAAAAAAAAGAAAATTTGTATCACCAACGACTTATGGGCCACCTGTGATAGTAGAAATACTTTTTTAAGATTTATCTCAAAAAACCCTATAATTAATATACACATTTTTTTCCGTATCTTGTATAATAACTGATATATTGAGCTTTATTGATTTTTTATGAAAATTCGACAAAAATTATATACCATTAAACGATAAACTCTATAGCTAAGACTACTGCCAAAACATCAGAGAAGGGTCTATTTGAAATGAATTTTCTGGAAATATTTAATAGAATGAAGGACAATGATGGTTGAGGCTAAGACTTTTGTAAAACATTCTTCTTGAGACATTTTCTTTCCATAGCCCGTATTAGTTTCAAGTTCTTTGCCTAAATGTATCCAATTGTGACGTTTTAAATCGCGACTTTGACGTTTTGAGGAAAACCCCGATTTATTTTTCTTTAAATGCCTCTAACTTTAATGTCTTTAAACTTAGAGATGTAAATTTTGGTAAGTAATTTACATATAATGACATAAATCCGCGTATCAAATTTGGTTGCCCTTACGTTGTTATTTCCGGAGATAAAAATTTTTTTCAAAAGAAAACACAAAATTTCCCGGGGGAACCTGAGCCGATTTTCTTGGCTAACGAACTTTCACAAGCCACTTGCAAAAGGAAGGTATTCACCAAATTTAAACAAAATCTGCCTATTATTTTTTGGGTTATCGGTGTGATTAATAACATTTATAGGTAAATTATCAGATTAGCGTATTGTTCGTTTTTTGAAAAAAAATCAGAAACATGCTTAGAGGAACCCCTTTATGCATTAACCATCGGACAAATGCTGTGATCTCAACTCCACAAAACAGTTAAGAGACCTAAAGCAAATTTGAGGTAAACATACTACAACTGTAAAAACTCACCTTACAGAAGTCCATAGAAAGGATAAAACTCCTTACCAACACCGTTTCTCCATAAAAAACTTCCACTTTTCCCAATTGAAAAAAAAAACGCTAAATAATAACGTAATCTGATTATTAGAATTGAATAAATATCTGAAACTGCTACCAAAGCATCACATAAAGGGTCTGTTTTAAATTAATTTTCAGCAAATAGGTTAATAAAATAAAGAACAATGAATATTGTAGATGAAACTTAAGGCTTTCTAACTTCTTACGACATTTATACCGCATAGCGGTATTCATTTAGGTACTCTATCTAGAACATGTCAATTTTGACGTTTCGAATCGCGATTTTTTTGACGTTTTAAGAATAAAAACTTAAAAGCTTATAACTTTTTTTTTATTTTAACGTAGAGATTCAAATTTTGGTGCATGGTTTGTTTTTATGATATAAACCCTCGTACCCAATATGGTTGCCCTAACTTTGTTATTTCCGGAGATATAAAAATTTTCCGAAAGAAAACGCAAATTTTTTTCCGGGAAAAACTATCCGATTTTCCTGGCTAACGAACTTATCCAAGCCGCTTGCGAAAGGAAGGTACTCACCAAGTTTTATCAAAATCGGTACATTATTTTTTTAGTTATCGGTGTGACACATAAATATATAAACATATATATATATATATATATATATATATATATATATATATATATATATATATATATATATATATATATATATATATATATATATATATATATAATGTCTGAAACCGGATTTGGGTTCCAGGGGTTTTTTCAAAATTCAAAATGTTTACCAAAACATGATGTAGGTGTTTAGTCTTATTTTGGAGCGATATATGCAGATAATAAATCCTTGTTACGCTCTTATGTCTATTACTTGCTAAGAAATGTTTCGCTACTTAAAAGTACAAAATGTTCAACAAATTTTATACCATATCTAAGGTTAAGTCTTCACTTGACCTGAAAAGGGTCTTGTTCTTAATTCTCTGGACACCTCTATAATGATAATTAAACGAGGCACCATAAATTTCCAGACATCATCCAGTTTAGGTAACGATTCTCTTATTGCTGACACATTTCTCCCTCTATCTAGAGCCCTCTGAAAATAATTAAACTGATTCCGGTGTTTGTCAGTAAGAATAGGAAGATGGGAGATAAAATTAGAGTGAAGATGTAAAACACGGGGCAGAGAGGGACACAGGAGGATATGGGCTATCGTAGACAAGAGTGATATAGCGGCATCAAGCTGAGAACAAATAGCTGAATGAAATGACTGGAATCAGCCCTCTGGGATTAGCTATTGTCTGACCATATCATTCGATATTAAACCTGTCCTCACACGTTTTTACACACATACTCCAGTGGCGTAGATTCCAATGCGTCGAAACAAAGGCCGCGGGAAAAAAGACGATTGTTAATTCTGACTAAATCAATTTTATTGACATATTAGTATTGTTTTTGACATTTGATCATATCTTACAATGGAGTGAGATGCTTTTACAAATGAAGACAATTTTGATAAGCGGTCCTGCTACATTTTATACCAATGAAATTGTGTAGAAGCCAAAGAGATGTAGATATTTAGACAAATATAGAGACAGAACATTCTGAGATGTACGACAGGGTCGCCATCACGGTGTGGAACCAGGTAGTATGTTGTCACGACAGCTCCAAATAACACACAATGTTATAAAATAGAGACTGTGTACAACCTACTAACAATTTTGTAAGTTGTCAATCCTGGCCCATTTCTTCCCTAATCTAGAGACAATGCATGTAAGGCTAGATATATTCTCACCACAGTTAGAACCGCAGACCGGTTTCGCTCTAACTAGAGCTCATCAGTACGGTATACTAATTACAGCGAGAACACACCTAAAAAGTAATACGGCTATGGTAGCCAGCCTCCTAGAACATAGCCGTATTACTTTGTGTGTTCTCGCTGGGATGTAATATACCGTACTAACGAGCGATACACTGCTACTACAGAAAGATACAAGGTCCAGTAAAACTAACTGTCAAAATTCAGAATAGCCCTAACGGCCACGCAAGACTTAAACTGACATAGTGTCAGGAGTTATAAAAAGATTTTTATAAAATGTACAATTTCAAATTTAAAAATTTTAAAACGAGACTGGTGTCCCGTAATATGAATAATATTCTGATGGAGTCAAAAGCAACAAGCTAAAAGTCAAACCAGACAACTAGATAAAAAGCTACAGACAAGCACAAACATAAAAGCAAAGCAGGCCGTACAGCCGATCAGAACTCCCCGAGAACATCTGAACATGTGAAATTCAGAAAGAAAAGAAGGATATGAATGCCATTATGGAGCTAATACTTACTGTTTCCTATCTCAGTTACTGAAAACTGCTATATGAAATGTGGCCAAAGTTTGGGTTTTCCACCACTGTCTTCAGGATTCCAAACAAAAACTGCACAACACAAGAAGTCAGGAACATCACAAGACTTAAAGAAATCAGAGGATGAATGCAAATGACGCTTATTTTTTAGTTTAATTCTTATCAGACGAACAAAATGGAGTCCCTAACATTGATCTTTGGAGACATAACTGTAAAATGCAAATTGAAAGTGACAAGTGACATGACAACCAAAAGTGACATATGAACTACGGCGGGCGGAGAAAATGTCAACGGTGCAAAGAGAGAACCAAAGAAACACCCGATTTTTTCTCCATGGCTGGAATCGATCACACGTTATTCGGAGCACTACTATTGAAAGTCCAACCAGTCAGGTTTCTGCATATGAAAGTCTATTCACTCAGGTTTTTGCGTGTGAAAAGAAAGTTATTCTTGACTCTGGTGCTCACAAAGGGAGCACTTTAATTATATGGAGCTAGAGCACTACCATTGAAAGTCTATTCAACAAGGTTTCTGTTCCTGAACTGTTCTTCCTAAAAGAACTGAACAACTGTTCTTCCAGCTCAAACCGACCGACTCGGCGCACCGCACGGCCGCGCTAAATCTGCGTATTCAGAGTTCAGTGGTTCAGTGTTCGTGTCCACTGACGCTGACTGAATGATGTAAATCAGGACTCGTAACTAAACGTGGTTACTCCGGTTCAACATTGCCAGTATTATATGCGTAACAGTATAATATTCCAAAATCAGTACAGTTTTGACGAATAATTAAATAAAACTTCTGGACGCAGCAAGTGCGTTATGGTAGTGAATTTTCATTAAAATGTTTTTAATAGCAAACAAGTTTTTTAAGAAAGCAGGCATCAATCTATATAGTAGAAACAATGTGCCATGTTTCATCAAAATAACTTTATTGTTTGAAAATGTACAAAAATTTCCGAAAGTAAACTTATACGGTTCCCGAAAAAAACTGGTTTCCTGGTCAACCTTATAGGTTAATATCAAATTGAGCTATTCAAATTTGAAGCGTTTAATGAAAATTCGCTACCATAACGCACTTGCTGCATCGAGAATTTCTTTTCTTACAAAGATGTATTATATTTCGATGGAAAATGCAAAAATGCGATAACAGGACGTGTTCGATAAAAAAAAAAATTGAATCACCAACGACTTATGGGCCAGCCTGTAATTGTGAAAATATTTTTTTAATATGTAACTTAAGACACCCTATAATTAATGTATACCATTTTTTTTCGTAACTTGCATAATAACGGAAATATTGAGCTTTAAAGATTTTTTACGAAAATTTGACAAAAATGATATACCATTAAACGATAAACTCTATAGGCAACACTACTGCCAAAGCAGTTTTAAAAGAATTTTCTGGGAATATTTTAGTAAAATGAAGGACAATGACGATTGAATGAGTTCAGGCTTTGTAAAACATTCTTCTTGAGACATTTTCTTTCCATAGCTCATATTAATTTCAGGATCATTGCCTAAATATTACCAATTTTGACATTTTAAATCGCGACTTTGACGTTTTGAGGAAAACCCAAATTTATTTTTCTTTAAATGCCTGTAACTTTTTTGTCCTTTAACCTACAGATGATAGTATGAACCCACGTACCGAATTTGGTTGCCTTTACTTTGTTAGTTCCGGAGATATAAATTTTTTTCGAATGAAAACTCAAAATTTTCCCGGAAAATCTCGTCCGATTTTCCTCACTAACTTCACAAAATGAAGGTATGTGCCAAATTTTATCAAAATCGGCCCATTATTTTTTGAGTTATCGGTGTGATACATATAAAATATATATATATATATATATATATATATATATATATATATATATATATATATATATATATATATATATATATATATATATATAAATATATAAACATATAAAAATTAAAACTGACCACAGATATGGGTTCTAGGGGTCCTAGTTCGCACTCATTTGCAAAAAATTTTTCAAAATTCAAAAGTCGGGATCTCCCCATTAGTGAATTTTTTCTATGAAAATACACTAAAATCAGTAAAATCATGCAAGCACCTTAAAAAAAATTAAAAACGTGCAGAATCTCATATCCACCACATTGTCAATGATACATTTACATAAATATACATTATTTAATTAATTTTAAATAGTTTCGTGAAAATATAATTATTTAGCTTGGACAAAATAGCAAAAGGGAAAATTTTATTACCTAATCGAAATGATGGTGTGTCAGAGTTTGAGCAGAGGAGAGAGAAGTGAACACTTATTTACATGTATCTAATGCATCTATGCTACGATCTAAACAAACGAACAGATGAACAGGTTTATGGAACATGTTCTTGGGTAAGAACCAAACTGTTCAAACTTGTTCAGCAATTTCACCTGTTCCTTAACAACTCTATTTTACACGGTCTCCTACACGCTGTAATTAATATACCGTACTGATGAGCTCTAATTAGAGCGAAACCGGTCTGCGGTTCTAATTATGGTGAGAATAAATCTAACCTTACAAATATAGAGTCAACCTAGCGAGTCTAAAGTTTTAAAGCAAAAACTGTTAAGTCTAATAAAAACTCTCAAGGATGCGATTTCAAACAAAACGATTTTAGGAAATTCATTCTTCCGACTTTTCCTCGACTTATATCGGACAAACAAATAGACATACTCACAATATACTATATAAGCATACGCTCGCAGTTAGCAAATCCGTCCCCTCATCCGCACTGGCCATGCATCATATTCATGCAGGACACAAAATAGGCTTCGACAATGCCAAAAAATTATCAGCGAAGCAAACGAGATCGAAAAACGTCCCGATTGGTTAAATAAGAAATATGTTGGTCTTCGAGTTCCGATTATCCAAATACTTACTATATCCTCATTACAAATACTCAAAATAACTACTAATTCGACAGACTATGTAACTGTCCAATTATTTGACTCAACCAACACCTCTAATCCCCTTAATCCTATAAGTACTATTAGGTACTTAACTACGTGACCTAATTAACATTAACTAATTACCCTGATAACGAACCAGGTACACGAAACTCTATAAATAATACGATAATTATCACAAACGGTCAGATCCCTCTCAAATCTATAGCATTGAACACACTGAGACCTTAGAGACGATCAAAATTTGGGGAGTAGGCAGACTAAGGCTGCATAATTGACTTACAATAACCCAACCCACCCTTATCCACCGCTTTAAGGAGTGATTGAGGCTCATTCCCTTTCATATTTTCTTAACTCCTTGAAAATGGCTGCAGAACAAGACCCGAAACGCCGCGTTTAAAAAAAATTCTAGACGCCGTTCAACCCGAGAACCGAGTATTTCTCACAATAATGACTACGGAATCCTTTTCGAACATAATAAACATAATAGACAATTTGCATGTTTTTTTCTTATCACATCTGATAGACAGCCCACCAAGATGATTTTTTGTATTTTTTTCATTACACGTACTACAAAAATAACATTGAAAAAAATATTGGAAAATGCGATTTTATAATTTGCTTCTAACGCCATTATTTTTTCGCCATGATCTGTGACGTCCTAGGACAGTACAACAGTCAACAATGAACTTGCTTCTCTGTGTTTACATCATGTGTTGCAAGCTATTGATTGAATATTGGCTTCTGCACGTGATTTTATTTGACAATGTGGAAAATAAAGCTTATAAAGTACTGTATAGCGCCAATGTGTCCAAGTATGACTATAAAAACTCATTTTTACAATGAATATTAGTGATATAAGATATAAGGTTAAAATTCTTATACGTCCTTGTAATTTCCATGTGGTCAAGGTATGTTTATCTGTACATATTAAGTATAAACTTTACATATTACCCTTAGTATTAACAACCGTCAAAAATAATGGTTATTAGTTAACGAAATTATTGGGTTTGCTTCCATTAATTATCTGTAATTAATTCAGACAACATTGTTCTATCAAAAACATATGGTAGATTTGAGATTATGTTGTCATGTCATGTTGACTTCATTCAACGCATAATATATTACAAATGGCATGATTAAGTACAGACATACTACTTAATATATGTTCAACTAGCATTGACTTATTTAGACATACCTTCTAGCTTTTGCTCATTTTATTTCAGCATTTATGAAATCTTTATTTTCAGCAAAAAAAAATATATGTCATCATAAATGAGTCAATTCTTTGCAAATTATCTGATTGCGCATGTTAAAAACCTGTGTATCCCATTTTATTACGCACACTTTACACTATTCCACTAGAAGAAACAAAAAAAAAGTCTGGACGCAGCAAGTGCGTTATGGTAGTGAATTTTCATAGAAATGATCTGGCACAAAATATTTTATTATAACTTTTTTTTCTTGTAACATAGAAATCTAAATTTTGGTGTATAGTTTACTTTTTATATCGTAAACCTACCTACCAAATTTGGTTATCATAGATTTTATATTTTTTAAGATAAAAAAAATTTTCAAATGAAACCTCAAAAATTTCCCGGAAAACCTCGTCCAATTTTTCTAAATAACGAACTTGTCAAAGCCATTTACAAAAGGAAGGTACATGCCAAATTTTATTAAAACTGCTCATTACTTTTTGATATATGAATTTTTTTCAAATGAAAACTCAAAATTTTCCCGGAAAACCTCGTCCGATTTTCTTCACTAACAAATATGTCAAAGCCATTTACAAAAGTAAGGTATGTGCCAAATTTTATTAAAATCGGCTTATTACTTTTTGAGATATGAATTTTTTTCGAATGAAAATTCAAAATTTTCCCGGAAAACCTCGTCCGATTTTCTTGACTAACAAACATGTCAAAGCCATTTATAAAAGGAAGGTATGTGCCAAATTTTATTAAAATCGGCTTATTACTTTTTGAGATATGAATTTTTTTCGAATGAAAACTCAAAATTTTCCCGGAAAACCTCGTCCGATTTTCCTGACTAACGAACTTATCCAAGCTATTAACAAAAGAAAGGTACATACCAAATTTTATCAAAATCGGGCCATTATTTTTTGAGTTACCGGTGTGATACATATATATATATATATATATATATATATATATATATATATATATATATATATATATATATATATATATATATATATATATATAAACATATAAAAATTGAAACTGACCCCGGATATGGGTTCTAGGGGTCCTAGTTCGCGCTCATTTGCAAAAATTTTTTCAAAATTCAAAAGTCGGGATCTCCCCATTAGTGAATTTTTTCTAAGAAAATTCACTAATAAATGAATAAAATTCACCACGCTGTTTAGACACAAGAGACCATACTTATCATAACAAAAGGCAAATGTAAACATTATATTTATTTCCTATCCAACTATGTACCAATAGCAGAACGTTCAGGGTCACATGATAATAATTCGAAATTTTTCGATATTAAAAGTCTTTGTCCACTAAATATGTTTTTGGGTAAGCACACTTGGAGAACCCAAATCACCACAACACATTTTAAAAAACCTGACGATCGTTTCATTATTCCTCCTCTGATGACGCCAGCTTGGTTAGTGAAAGGATCGTCAGGTTTTTAAAATGTGTTGTGGTGATTTGGATTCTCCAAGTGTACTTATCTAGAGTTTGTGATTTAAATGTGTTATAATTTTTTATTTAACACATTAAATTTGTACAATTCCCTTCTTTATCAGTGCTCGTCCGATCTTTACTTGATCTTTTTGGGTATTTTCATGCATGTAATAATGTTATATGTATTAAAAATTAAATAATTTTTTTGCTTTTAGCGAATTAAAAAAAATCGCTAATGAGGAGATCTGTGTTTATATATATATATATATATATATATATATATATATATATATATATATATATATATATATATATATATATATATATATAGATATTGATCAAATTTGTTGAGTACGTTCCTTTTGCAAGTGGCTTAGATAAGTTCGTTAGCTAGGAAAATCGGACCAGGTTTTCCCAGAAAATGTTGTGTTTTCTTTCTAAAAAAAATTATATCTCCACAAATAACAAAGTATGGGCAACCAAATTTGGTACGCGTGTTTGTCTTATAAAGGTTGAATCCTGTACCAAAATTTAGGTCTCTAGCTTTAAATATAAAGAAGTTATGGGCAGTTAAAAACACAAATTTTGGAGTTTTCCTCAAAACGTCAAACTCGCAATTTGAAACGTCAAAATTGGGAATGTTTAGGCAAAGAACGTGAAACAAATACGGATTGTGAAAAGAAAATGTTGTAAGAAAAGTGTTCTGCGCACCCTTAAGTTTCAGATTTAACCGTCATTGACCTTCATTTTACTAAAATATTTACAGAAAATTCATTTCCAATAGACCCTTTCTCTGTTGGTTTAGTTAAGTTGATGCTTTCGCTGTAAGTTTAGTGAAGTTTATGGTTTAACGGTCTACAATTTTTACCTAATTTTCGTAGAACAAATTCGTTAATGCATTTTTGCATTTTTTATCGAAATATGATGCATGTTTGTAAGAAAAAAAATCTGGCCGCAGTAAGTGCGTTTTGGTAGCGAATTTTCATTAAATCCTTCAAATTTCAATAACACAATTTGCTATTAACGTAAGCTATGTTGGTTAGGAAACCAACATTTAACTTTATCTTCGAAAAATGTTTGTATATTTTCAAGCAATAAGTAGTTTTCATAAAATATAGTATTAGCGAATTAAAAAAAAATCGCCAATGAGGAGGTCTGTGTTTAATATATATCATACCGATAACTCAAAAAATAATGAACCGATTTTTATAAAATTTGGTGAGTACCTTCCTTTTGCAAGTGGCTTGGATAAGTTCGTTATCCAGGAAAATAAGCCTAGGTTTTCCCGGAAAATTTTGTGTTTTCCTTATAAAAAAAAAGATATCTCCGGAACTAACAAAGTAAGGGCAACCAAATTTAGGTCACTAGGTTTAAATACAAAAAACTTATGGGCACTTAATGAAAAAAAAATGGGAGTTTTCCTCAAAACGTCGAAATCTCGATTTGAAACGTTAAAATTGGCAAGGTTTAGGCAAAGAACGTGAAACAAATAGGGATTGTGAAAATAACATGTTTCAAGAAGAGTGTTCTGCGAATCCTTAAGTTTCAGCTTCAACCGTCATTGTCCTTCATTTTAATAAAATATTTACAGAAAATTCATTTCAAATAGACCCTTTCTATGATGCTTTGACTGTCGGTTTAGTTAAGTTGATGCTTTCGCTGTAGGTTTAGTGAAGTTTATGGTTTAGCGGTCTATAATCTTTAGCTAATTTTCGTAGAACAAATTCGTTAATAAATTTTTGTATTTTTTATCGAAATATGATGTATCTAAATAAATCTGGACGCAGTAAGTGCGTTTTGGTAGCGAATTTTCATTAAATCCTTCAAATTATAATAACTGAATTTGCTATTAATGTAAGGTTTTTGGGCTTTGGAAAGCAAAATTTAAGTGTATTTTCGGAAAATTTGTGTACATTTTCAAACGAAAAGTAATTTCGATAAAATATAGTAGGTACATTGTTTCTACTACATAGGCTATACCGGTAATCAGATTGATGCCTGCTCGCATTTGCTATTAAAAACATTTTTATGAAAATTCGCTACCATAACGCACTTGCTGCGTCCCGAACATTTTTCTTCATTCAAGAGGCTAAACGGACACAAAACATAAAGCTCTGTATGGAAGACAAAATTTATTTAAATTTCTTATTTAGTTGATGGTAACTGTGTTTCACTAACAATTATTTCAATGAAACTTCGCTACCATCACGGACTTGCTGCGTTCAGATTTTTTCTGGATTGGTTTTATCAAAGAACAACCAATAAATTTAATTAACGAGTCGCTTCTGGCTTACAATATACATGCACATCAATGCATTGTACTGGTCCAGCATTCTGATCTTCCAGTCCTCTATTCCCGCTCTCACTACATTTTACCACTGGAAGCAATTCGTGTGTGTGTGCGTGCGTGTGTGTATGTGTGTGTGTGTGTGTCTGTGATGAAATTGCCCAGTCAGTTCCATCATTGTCACTGGTCATTGGACGTTGGACGGTCCTTGATTGCAGGGATTTGCTGAAAATCCGTGAAGCGGTTTTATTATGTTATCTAATCTTACAACTGGAGCTCACTCAAACTAATCTGACGCTGAACTTCTCTTTAGTTAAATTTTCTTGGCATAATAGGAGTCATTCAAACCAAACGAAGTTAATTAAAGATATTGGAAAATATAGAGGTAATATGCACGTCTTGTTTTGAAAATAGGAGTGGTCAGCTTTGTGCAATGGCATATTCCAAAATTAATATTCACCAACAACCGGTAGGTACCTACCTGTTAATTATTTTCGTTAAAGCAAAATGTTATATCAGTAAAATAATTTAATGAAAATTAAGCCATATTCATTAAATTAAGTAAAAAAAATATCTGGTTGAGGCAAGTGAGTTATGGTAGCGAATTTTCATAGAAATGTTTTGTTTATTTTTATTTATTAATGACTCTTTAGCAAATTTTCATTAGAAAAAATCGCTAATACGATTGATGATGAAAACTTGTTGAAAAAAATTCTTCAGGTGAGCGCGAATTTGGTTCCCCAGAACCCAAAACCAAGGTCCGTTAAAACTTTTATTTACAACAGAGGTTTACTTACACCATTTCTAGCCACAAGTAAAGTCTCATTCCAGTTACTCTGATACTTACAAAAATATAGGGTTTGCAAAAATATGTTTGTATATTTTTGAGGAAAAAATGTCCGTTATAGCTGACATACGAACTCGTCCGAGGTTTTCATACAATGAAATTATGCGCCAAGTTTCGCTCAAAAGTTGAGTATTTTTTGAGTTATACAAATATATATAGGGGAAAGGTCCCTAATTTGGACCGGATCTTAAATTGGACCATCACTTTCATATGAATATTAATTGTGCCAGGCGGCCTCTGTTGGCTGGTACTTGCAGCTAATACGTGGTTTAGTCGCAGCACGGAACGAGAGATCTGTACAGTTCGTGTAACTTGCGGAAACACATGTGTTATGTTTTTGTGCTGTCTGATACAATTTTGCTGTTATCTTCTGTAAGCTATAACTTTTTCACTGGTGAGTAACTTTTTCTTTTTCATAGGTGTACATTTCAAGCAAGTTTTTATCTGTTATATCGTTCAAGAATTTATTTGTTTTTCACAACAAACCCCTTTTAAAAGAGAAGTTTTCAAAGTAAGGTTATAGTTTCCTAAATTGAACCACCTACTAGTTCCTAAGTTGGACCGGTCCAAATTAAGCAACTCACTTTTTTCTAGGTGAATATGTCACAACGTGGGAAATACGGGAAATGGGTGGAGGAAAATATGAGGGAAGCCTTAATAGCCCACCAAAGTGGTGTTATGGGTTTAAATGAAATAGCCAGAAAGTATCAAATACCAAAGGCAACTTTAAAACGCAGAATTGACAATAAGAACAAAAATGCTCATGGAAGTGAGAAAAAATTTGGACGTGCCGCAGATATTCCACCAGAAATAGAGGAAGACATAGTAAACCATGTACTACAGCTTGAAAGAAGTCTGTTTGGAATCACTCGTAGTGATTTGAGAAAACTCGCATATGATGTCGCAGAAGCAAATGGAATTCCTCATAGGTTCAAGAATGGACAAGCCGGCAAGAAGTGGTACTATTGTTTCATGTCTCGACACAAAGAGCTATCGCTCCGCCAACCGGAGGCAACTTCATCGGCGAGGGCTTTAGGGTTCAGCAAAGAAAAAGTTGAAGCTTTCTTTGATTGCCTCACTGCTCTTTACGATGAACATAACTTCAGTCCATCTGAGATCTATAATGTTGATGAGACCGGTCTTTCTACAGTCCAGAGACCACAAAAAATAATTGGACAGAAGGGTAAGCATCAAATAGGATCTCTTACAAGCGGGGAGCGTGGAGTAAATACGACATGTGTTTGCTGCATTAATGCTGCTGGTATGTACGTCCCTCCGATGCTTATATTTAAGCGCATTAGATTCAAAGATGAACTCAAAGAAGGTGCACCTCCAGAAACAGAATTTGCTTGCTCAGAATCGGGCTGGATAACAAGTGAGTTATTCGTAAAATGGCTAAGGCATTTCATTAATTTTGCGAAGCCATCTAAAGATAAGAAGGTACTTTTAATAATGGATGGTCATACCACCCATACAAAAAATCTAGAAGCCATAACGTTAGCCAGGGAAAGTGGAATAATCATGTTGTCGCTACCAGCACACACCACCCACAGGTTGCAACCCTGTGACGTCTCATTCTTCAAGCCCCTTAGTTCGTATTACAACCAAGCAGCTGATAAATGGCTTCGTACGCACCCTAACCAAAATATTACGCAGTTTCAGGTGTCAAAATTACTTGGAGAAGCCTATGCCAAAGCTGCTTCAGTAGGAAACGCTGTAAGCGGTTTTGCGAAATGCGGCTATGGCCTTTAGATAGAAATGTGTTTGATGATAGTGAATTTGTTTGTCTTCCCAATGTGAATATGGATCCAACGAATGCGTCAGAGGACACCTCTTCAGCAAACGAAGTGACCCATCGTGCTCTCATTAACATCAACAATGTAACCCAACATGCATCCACATCTACAGACACTTCGGTAGGAGGAACATTAGAGGCAGAATGCTCCACGTCTTCTCTCCAAAAAAGAAAATCTGTGTCTGAGATATCTCCCCTGCCAATCTTAAAGCGAAAATCGCGCACACCTGCTTCTAGTTCTACCACAATAATAACTAGTAGCCCCTACAAGGATGACCTTGAAGAAAAACAACGTAAGAAAATGGCTCCTCCTAAAACCGCCAAAAAGGTTTTTTCTTCTTCATAACCAGATTTCAAAGGCAAGTCTTCTGCGTCTAAATCATACAAGGGAAAGCGCCCTCTGCCACAGCATTCAACAAGCGAATCAGAATCCGAAGATGAAGATTGCCTTTGTATTATTTGTCTATCTCCATTTTCGCAATCCGATCCAGGAGAAGAGTGGATTCGCTGTATTTCGTGCAAAAAGTGGTCACACTTGAGGTGCACCAATGGCCGCAATACTGCTTTCTATGAATGTATAAACTGTGAGTCTGACAGTGACTGATTGTGTTATTTTATATACCTAATATTTTGTTATAATATGTTACTTAATCCATCTCAGAATCATATGTTCAGTTCTGAATGAAATGTTATTACCATTTTAATGAATGTTCTCTCCCTAAATAATGAAAAATAGACGTGGTCCAATTTAGGGGACCTGTGGTTCAAATTAGGAAACCAGTATCCTAAATTGGACCGATAGATCTATTTTGATTTGATTTTTTTTGCGCACCACCCGCACGGTTTTCTGCCTGTTTTATAAAATTTATCCATTTATAACACACAGGAGTACCCCTCCAAATTTTTTGTTTCCATTTGGTTCAAAAATTTCCATTTTATAGAGATTCTTTCTTAGGTGGTCCAATATAGGGACCTTTTATATATATATATATATATATATATATATATATATATATATATATATATATATATATATATATATATATATTTGCAAACCCTATATTTTTGTAAGTATCCGAGTAACTGGAATGAAACTTTACTTGTGGTTAGAAATGGTGTAAGTAAACAAACCTCTGTTGTGAATTTTAAATAATTTGATACACAATATTTAAAGTTTTTTCCAAATTAAAAATAAAATCTGACAGACATGCGTTGAAACGACTTAGTGGTGTGGTTAAAGTCCAATGCCTGACAGCAGAGATGTTAACTGCCATGCGTAGATTGCTTCAGACAATACAACAACGGCAACCAAACTAAATAAATAACAGGCATAAAACATAGTACCCGAACCAACAATGGTGAAATCTCGGCCACAAATATCGCAAATGACAGACGACATGAAATTAAAATTTTTCCAAGTGATCGTTATTTAACTGGGGGATTCAATCAATTTTTAAAATACACTATATTTTTAGCTTGATGAACGTTCTCACATACATTTTTAGCACAGCATAGATATCTTATGCTGTGGTTTTAGACTGAAAGTGTAGCATAATACGGTATAAATGTAAACAAAATCAAGTCAAGTAAAAATAATCCTAAAATAGTTTCTTTTATCTTTAAACTTAAACATAAGACGTCATATAAGATCGAAACAGTCGAATGTGTTTCAATGGCAATTCTACTAATTCTGTAATTAATTGTTACGTACACTTTTAATATAATATTAGGTAATTCGTGTCAAGTATCATGTAAACAAAACGTTAGTTAACGTATCCTTAGATAGCTCAATAGTAGTACAGCATATATATATATATATATATATATATATATATATATATATATATATATATATATATATATATATATATATATATATATATATATATATACAGGGTAGCCCATTATTCTGGGATTCCTCGATATCTCCTAAGCTATTCAAGTTATTAAAAAAATTAAAAACAAAGGTTGCTTTGTTTTTGAGGGTGTATAACCTAAAATTATTTTAAACTATACAGCATGTCCCATAAGTCACCGCCATCATGCAACTTTGATATTTTAAATGGAACACCCTATATATTATTACATATTTCGATCCTACGTAAAATTTCAATGTTACTTTATATAAGATATTATATGTCATAAATCCATAGTTTTTCAATTCAATTTTCTCAAAAAATTTTGACACTTGCATAGGTTTGCAAAAAACCTAATATTTCCTCTGCAAACAAAGATATCAGGATGTTTCTTGTTGTAAGCTTAAGCTTAATATTGTTTAACTACGGATAAAATGTTATACTTCGATTTGCAATATACAGGGTGTTTATCTAGACTGTTCGCTTTGTCATATTTCAGAGGCTAAAAACTATTTTTTTTTCAAATGAAACACCCTGATATTTTTTCTGCATCTTATAGAGAATTCAATTCTGCATCGATCTATGGTGCATACTATACACCTATTACATATAGTTTTAAGGTTAGAATCAACTCTTTATTTTATTGGGTGGAATTAAATAGTCTTCAATTAATTTATTAATATTAATTAATTATTTAGTAAATTTATTATTATTATTATTATTATTGTTATTATTATATTATTGGATAACTCAATGCCTCGAAGGCCTATTTTAGTAAACAAGCTTATGAACTTACCTTTTATTAAGGAAAGGTCCATTGAAAAAGATGGTATAAAAGATCGTATTCTCGGAGTAATACATGTTATACAAAACGACTATATTAGATTGTCTTCATCGTTATATTATATCAATTAATTATATCATCGTTAATAAACCAAAATCTGAGAGTAATATTAGGTAGCCAATTACAATGTCTTGTGACTAATGGAAATCTTCCAAGGTCAAACTTAAGGGAACACACACACACAGATTGTCTTCAAGTATTATATTAAATATGTTAAACAATTAAATATGGAGTTTACGGGAAAATATCACTTATGATTAAATTATTTACAACACTGTAATAATAAATAATAGTCAATATAATAATGTAATATTCAACAACAAAATTATTAATGAAAGGCTCAAATGCATTTCCATTATGCTGTACACAAAGATTTAATCTCTTTATGAAATTGCATCCTACATTCGACAACATTTCTGCAGTCACTAGCAAAAATGCATTGCTTATGCGCTGGTACATGTCTTCTCGTGTTGTTACAGGTATATTATATACAGTATTTTTCAGAAAACCCCAAAGAAAAAAGTCTAGTTTACTAATATCAGGTGATCTCGCCGGCCACAGAGTCATACCTCCTCAGCCAATCCATTTATTTGGGTACTTTTCATTTACAAATTGAATAATGGGTCGAGTGAAATGCACTGGAGCCCCAATCATGCTGGAACCACATGTCTCGCCTTATTTCCAAAGGAATCTCTTCTACCAGATCGGGAAGAATACTTTTTAATAATTCTAAATACTGGGCACAAGTAAGACGTTCCTCAAAGAGGTGTGGTCCAATAAGGTAGTGCTAAAAAATACCAGCCCATACATTTATGGTCCATCTATGCTGGTTATTAATTGCCAGTGTTACGTAGGGATTTTCTGTTGCATAGTGATGATACTCGTGTCTATTTAATAAACCATTGCTATGAAATGTACATTCGTCAGTGAATAATACTTTATCAAAGAAACTGACATTTGTTTTCACTTTTTGGAGTGCCCATAGAGCAAATGTAAGCTTTAGCTGGTGATCCTGATCACTTAAATATTGGGTGGCACATATACGGTAGGGATGATACTTGTTCGTTTTAATTATTCTTTGTACTGATGTTCTAGGAATGTCTAAGTACCCACTCACATCCTTGGCGCTTCTTTGACGTTCTTCTATTACAGCCAGCAATACATCTTCCTGTACAGCTTTAGTTAATACAGAGTTAGTTCTTTTATGTTTATTGTAAGAAACGCTACCGGTTTCCTCAAATATTTGCTTCCACTCTTGAAATGCAGTTTTTCTTAGCGATCTCCTTTCTGGATACCGCTCTCTGTAAACTCTTGAAGTCAGAAAACAGTTCATGTGGCACTCTCCTAATATAAACACCATATCTGCAAGCTCTTCTTTATTAAAATTCATTTTAATATGCACGCGTACTTAATTACAATTAACAACACAAGTACTTTGTGTCAGTTTATAGCTTCTCTTAGAATATTTTATTTTCTCAAGTGGCATAGCCTACCTATTATGATTTATTAATTCATTTACCATCTATCTTTTTCAGTTGACCTTTCCTTAATCAAAAGTAATAGGCCTTCGAGGCATTTTAGTATCCAATAAAACGACGGAAATTCTAGTAAATAAACAATTCACATTGTAATGTTAATTTTGTGCTAAATTTGATGCAACTCCTATAAGACACATACAATACCTTAAGATCTTCTTTACTGTTATAGATTGTTATTAAAACCTGATTGGCCTGAAATAGTAAGTTATTACAAGTTCAACTATCTATAAGAATATATTTTGATAGTATTTGTTTGCCAAATTGACTAAATAATGTCAAAGCCTACTAATTAATTCGACCCAATAAAATAAAGCGTTGACTTTAACCTTAAAACTATATGTAAAAGGTGTACAGTATGCACCATAGATCGATGCAGAATTGAATTCTCTATAAGATTCAGAAAAAATATATAGGGTGTTTCATTCGAAAAAAATAAGTTTTTAGCGTGTGAAATATGGCAAAGTGAACAGTCTAGATAAACACCCTGTATATTGCAAATCAAAGTATAACATTTTATCCGTAGTTAAACAATATTAAGCTTAAGCTTACAACAAGAAACATCTTGATATCTTTGTTTGCAGAGGAAATATTAGGTTTTTTGCAAACCTATGCAAGTGTCAAAATTTTTTGAAAAAAATTGAATAACTCAAAAACTATTGATTTATGACATATAATACTTTATATAAAGTAACATTGAAATTTTACGTAGGATCGAAATATGTAATAATATATAGGGTGTTCTATTTAAAAGATCAAAGTTGCATGATGCCGGTGACTTATGGGACATGCTGTATAGTTTAAAATAATTTTAGGTTATACACCTTCAAAAACAAAGCAACCTTTGTTTTTAAATTTTTTTGATAACTTGAATATCTTAGGAGATATCGAGGAATCCCAGAATAATGGGCTACCCTATATATATATATATATATATATATATATATATATATATATATATATATATATATATATATATGCTGTGGTAGTAGCGTGCTTGTTTTCTACGCAGAAGGTTGCATGATCCATTCCAGCTGGATAAATCTATGGTTTTCTTTTGTTTTATTTTGACATTTGGAGAAAAAAATACTGCACAGATTTCATACGTTTCGAACAAGATCTCATGTTTGTTTACAACGCCTAAATAACTTTGTCACCTTTGAGTCTGAAATTATAATTTTCAACCAGACATTTTGTTATTGTTGAAATTTGAAAAACCGGTTTGATTAGGTTGACTAAAATGAAATCATTCTGGCGATTAATAAGAAAAAATAACAGCTACGTTTATAATTTGGCAGATACTTTACTTTTCTAAATATGAATTAAGTTTACTTCTAGAAATCTTTTGTAACTAATGAAATTTGTAATACAACTTTCTTTTAAAGAGACCTAAACTATCTACAGATATAGCAAAATTTAATTTTTTAGCTTCGTAGAAAATTGAGTTTTGGGCATTCCTCTCAAAATGAGTTACAACACAAAATCTTTTTGATAATAGAGGGATATCGATGAAAACACTTTCGAACGAATTCTTTCAATGTGGGCGTACTAGGACCTCTAAAATTGATCTTCAAGTTATGTGTAAGTTTAAAGTATTAATTTAAGTAACTGATGTTACAAAAGGACCGTGGTTATATGAACTGGGTTACCAGTCCGAAGCCAAACAAATAAACGAACAAAAAACAATCACTTTAGTAATATGCCGTATAATAATAGAGTACAATTTTTATTAAAATTCACTACTATAACGCACTTGCTGCTTCTCGACATTGTTTATTACAAGGTAGATACCATTACCTATAAATATAAAATATAAATGCTTATAAATTTTCTAAACTTCTAAACACAATAATATATCGACTGGCCGAACCCAACCAAAGTCTAGCCAATATGGCTACTCTTACTTAACCGCAGATTTGCTTCCGATCCAATCAAGCACCTCGGTGACTTGGTACCAATGCTTATAACCAACCCTAACCTACATCGCATAACAAAAACACACATCATACATACAGCCACACCATATACATACACAACCCAGGCTTCAGGGGCCACTGCAAAATTCAGGAGATCGTGAAGGAGCCCATGCTTGAAATGAGGTCAGACTTCGCGAGCCCGCGAATGTGCAGGGAAAACAACTTCACAGTGGAAATCCCTGATCGCGAGGCATGGCGGGAGGAGACGCCGGGCATACCACGGGACGAGCTCGTCTGGTTTACGGACGGATCTGGCGGGGGGCTTGGGACGGGGGCAGGTGTTTACTCGGAAGGACCGAGGGTAAGTCATAGTATTTCCCTCGGAGCCCATGCAACGGTGTTTCAAGCCGAGATGTACGCCATCCTGCACTGTGTGCGGGAGAACAAGAGGAGGGGCTACACCAACAAGCGGATCCTCATAGCCACAGACAGTCAGGCAGCCCTTAAGGCACTAAGTAGCCCACGGGTAAATTCCTGGCTGGTGAGTGAGTGCCGAGACGAGACGAGCGACCTGGCTGGGCAGAATGAGGTGACCCTCATCTGGGTGCCGGGTCACTCGGGGGTCAAAGGCAATGAAGAAGCTGACAGTCTCGCGAAGAGAGGGTCAGCAGAACCATTTATGGGACCAGAACCGGCTCTGGGTGTGTCAAAGAGCACTGCCAGGGGAGCCATTAAGTCCTGGGTCAGAAACCAACACAAGGTGTACTGGGCGGACTGTCCAGGGCTCAGACATGGGAAGTCAATAATTGACGGACCCAGTTCAAAGAGAGCTGTGGAGCTACTAAACCTTAGCAGAGGACAGCTCAGAAACACAACAGGTCTCTTGACGGGACACATGGCCGTCAAGAAACACCTGCATAAAATGGGGCGGTTCGAAGGGGACCTCGCATGCAGACTCTGCGGCGAGGGGGAGGAATCAGCCCAGCATATCTTGTGCGAGTGTAAAGCTCTGGACTGCAAAAGACAAATGATCTACGGTCAGTCTAGGTCGGACACAGAGCAATATAAACTTCACCCTACCAATCGCTGTGCAGACTAGTTCAAGGCACAGTGATTTTGGAATGGGTGGAGTAAGACTAAGGGTATGCACAATCAACCAAGGGTTGCGGTGCTATCGGGGCGGCAAGGCCGCGGACGAGCCCTGAGGGAACAAAAAAAAATACATACACATGCACACACACACACTCACACATAACTGCAATCACACACACAAACAACCTAAAAACCACTGAGCTCCTCACCTCCTCAAACACCGTCACACCCTGATCCCAATTGTTCAACCACCCCGTTGCCCTCGCAGCAGAGTTTCTTTAAATCTCCGCCTAAAGACACAAAGACTACAAGCCCAGAGTCTATCTGGTAATGAACAATTTCACCGCATTATATAAAAAACTTCTTGTGAAAAGCGAAGTCCTGTAACCGGGAATAGCTAATTGATCATGTAACTCCGAGCGAAACATCAACTTGTTCTCGAGAGATACGTAAGCGCCCGGCTAATGCAGCAACTTATAAACAAACACACAGAGGAGACACTGCGATTTTCCATGTTTAACCAGTTGAACATGATCATCTTGTCGAAGGCCACAAATCAATCGAGTACATGAGTTCTGCATTTTCTATATTCGGTTTTTCTTAGAGATCTGTAAACAGTTACCATACACAAAGTGGCAATACACGTAGTGGGATAAAACCAATGAGTCACATAGCATTCTCTTTAAACGATAGTCTAGAAAATGTCTGCTACTGTAGGGGAAAGTTACTTAAAATGGGATACTGTGGTAAACTGGGATACCTTAATTTTTTTGTAGTACATGCAGCGCCATCTATTGAGGAATAGACCTAATACTCCCTATTAGTGTATTAGTAACGTACAGCAGTTTGACCAAAATCGTGACGGGTGCAACGTCGCTAGGTAAGTTTTTAAGATTTTAACATATTTATTGTAAAACTTTAGATCTGCAAACATAAGCTTTTTGTCTTTGTGGCCAATGAGATAAGGGCGTTAATTTTTTTAGCAGTTGCTAGGATATAAACGACTACTTAACGTATGAAATTGCAAGGTTATATTCTTACATGGAAAACGTACAGGCATTGTTTGTTTACATGTTGATGTGTTGATAAAATGGGACGTGGCATGTGCTTCTAAAACGGGATGTATCCCAGTTTAGAAACACAATGCTCATATTCTGTTTTAATTTGAATTTGAATACTCTTGCGGTGGACATTATTTGTAGGTATTTTTTTTATTTCAGAATCAAGTTATTCTTAGCAAATATGGCACCTCGGAAAACAACTCGTCAGTCTTGGTCCGAAGAAGCAATGGCGAAAGCAATTAGATCGGTTTCAAGTGGCAAATATGGTTACTTAAAAGCGGCAAAAATTTTTTCGGTACCAAAGAGCACCCTTGAGCGGAGAGTGAAAAACTTGAACAAACGAATTACCGGGCATGATAAAGGTTTAAGAAGCAAACAACGAACTTTTTCGCGCCAAATGGAACAACAACTAGTTGACTACATAAAACTATGGAGAGTATGCTTTTTGGATTAACGGCTACAGATGTGCGTAGGTTGGCGTTTCAGTTAGCGGCCAGGAACAATTTGAAACACTATTTTAATGAAAATTAAAAAAATGGCTGGCTGGGTTTGGCTCCGATCATTTATGAAAAGAAATCACCTGTCCCTAAGGAAACCTGAAGCAACATCGGCTGCTCGCGCTAGGGGCTTCAATAGATCTGCGGTGAACAAATTTTTTGATTTGCTGGAGCCCCTGCAAGATAGATACGCGTATACACCATCTAGAATATTCAACGTCGATGAGACGGGCTTAACAACTGTACAGGGACGTCCATCCAAGGTGATTGCAATGAAAGGTAGAAAGCAAGTAGGAACGTTAACTTCAGCAGAACGGGGAACACTATGCAGTGCGGTAATATGCATGAATGCTGCAGGGACATATGTTCCACCCATGGTCATTTTCCCACGAGTTGGGTTCAAGGAAGAGTTTTCGATTGGGCTACCACCCGAATCCATAGTTGCCTGCCATCCATCTGGTTGGATGCAATTGAATCTCTTTGAAAAGTGGTTTGACCATTTTTTATAATATACCAATGCATCGAAGGAGAATCCTGCATTGCTTATAATGGACGGCCATAAAACTCATACCCAAAACATACCTGTCATAGAAAAAGCGAGGAATCACGGTGTTACATTATTGTGCTTACCACCACATTGTAGTCATCGCATGCAACCGCTTGATGTTTCTTTTATGGCACCTTTGTCGACATTCTACAGTCAAGAGGTTGAAATATTTCTAAGAAACAATCCAGGTAGAGTCGTTACAATTTACCAAATAGGCAGATTATTTGGAAAGGCCTTTCTAAGGGCAGCAACACCCAATAATGCAATTAATGGTTTTGAGAAAACTGGCCTATTTCCCGTTAATCGTCACGTTTTCACTAACGATATGTTTATAGCTGCTGATCCCACTGATCAACCAGAGAATGAATCACGTCCAACGGAAGAGGGCTCACCAGAAAGAGAATCACCATTTCCAATCCGGCACCAAACACCACCTCCATCAACTTCGACCCACACACAATCACAAGCAAAATCAACTAGTCCTCGTGAGTCAGATGACAACTTTTCGAGTGATGATGAACAACCTCTGGCCAATATTCTTCAAGATAGTGTTTCACCAGAAATGATTCAACCATACCCAAAAGCAGCATTAAGGCCTGCCAAAACTGCAAACAGAGGTAAAACTGCCATATTAACGAGCACACCTTATAAGGATGAATTGAATGCTAGTATAGAGGCCAAACGACGTAAAGTGCCAACCAATAAATTGCCATATTTGAAGGGAAAGGGACTATCAAATAGAAAATCAGTAAAGAAAATCTCCAAACCGCAAAAAAATAGTTCGACCGAAAAGAAGACTGATGAAGCAACAAACAAGACTAGAGACCAAAAAAATGTGAATGGGAAAAACAAGACCAAAGACAAAAATACCGATGAAGAAAATCCCGTGTGCTTTTATTGTGAAGCATATTTTCGAAGCAGCAAACCTGGTGACCAGTGGATTCAATGCAGTTTCTGTCATAGATGGGTCCACGAAGGTTGCGGTGTACCAGACAACGAAGCCATTGATTTCACATGCGATCTGTGCCTGCAAATATAGTCCCATTTTAGAAACACTACTGATCCAGTTTTAGATATATATGTTCCTAAAATGGGAAATTTGACTCGCTCAAAATAATATTTTTTTTTGTTCATGTTTAATACGTTTCATATGTTATGTTTATTTTATGAATAAAGTTATTTTTGGTATATCCATTACGAGGGTTGTCCGTGATTTTGTACGTAAACTTTTTTTTAAAACCAGGTCCAAACACTAAGTATCCCATTTTAGATAACTTTCCCCTATATCAATTTCAGTGAGGTAAAAGCTTTCCTATTCGCACATTTAATATGTTCCTCGAAACGTAGGTCATCATCCAATACCAGACCCACATTGTTTGCCTGTTTTACGAAAGTCAGCGAAACATTGTTTATATGCAATTTCATATTATGCTTTAAAAACCCCCTCCTGGATCTACTTCCAAAGCACATTGTTTTAGTTTTACTTGGATTCAGCATAAGATTATGTTCATTGGATAGTAACTGAATTCTTTTCGCCGCCTCCATATAATCATCAGCACTAAAACTGCAATATACTTGCAAATCGTCAGCAAAGGCATATGCCTGACAAAAATGCGGAGCTCTTACAATAGCCATTGTGTACACAATGAAGAGCAACGGAGAGATAAAAGCGCCTTGCGGTATAGTCCCGCACGGATGCTAATCATATCATAAACATTGTTATCAACGGCAAGCTTTTGGGATCCGTTGACAAAAAAGATGCCATCACATTCAAGGCATCGGAGCTACAAATAAAGTATTTAAGGTTAGCCAAGGGAAGTTCATGGTTTAGGGTATCGAACGCTTTAGAAAAGTCCAGCAGAACCAACACAGATGACAGACCACGGTCACAAGATGTGATTATATCGTCCGTCACCGAAGCTAACAGCCCTGCCGATTCTTTCAGAATCCGCACTGATTTTTTGGTAGTAGGTCTTTACCATTAAAATATACCACCATCTGCTGGTTCAACACCCTTTCCAACCCCTTTGATAGAACTGTCAGGATGCTCACAATCCTCAAATCTGAAAAAGTGATCGGATTGCCAACCTTACCCAAGGAGTTTTCCAACAGGAATTTTCCATAAAGTAGGAAAATAATTCGTCTCTATGCAAAAATTAATAATATGAAGAATATAACAATATCAATGCATAGACTACAATATCTGAGCATTATAGCCGTCATTTTATTGACACTCGAAGCGTTTGTTTTAATGCTATTTAGCATCTTGTGTAACTGATCTTCGCTAGTTAAACTGAAGGAGAAATTACTATCGTGATTGAAATTGTTGCGGTTCTAATAATCTATTCTATACCTACAACTGATGCCTGCAGCATTTTGAAGAGATACTGAAAAGTCCTGATTGAGTTCATTTGGATTGGATAACTCACTGGGCGTTTCGGTTTTACGTGATTAAATGTTCATGCGTTGCAATGTGCTCTAGGTCTTATAGGAATTATTTTAAATGATCTAGGTACTTATTTTTTAGGAAAATTATACCTACAAGCGCCAAGGAAAATAATATCTGCCTGTAATATTTAACAGATTTTGTTTAATGTACAATTGGTCTTGCGTCCTCCTGTGACCTCCAGTAGGACCAATTTTTTTGCGCGTATAACTTTGTTTCCTTTTAAGTTAGAAACTTAAATATTGGTATATATTTAAGTAGTTTACTTTTTATAATTAGACCTGCATACCAAATTTGATAGCTATAGCTTTAATATTTTTGAAGACATAATTCAAATTTTCCGCAAAAAAAACCCAACATTTTCCCGAAAAAACAGGTCCATATCTCCTTGCTAACGAACTTATCCAAGCCCTGCACTTATAAAAGTAAGGTAGCTGTCCAATTTTATCAAAATCGGCCCAATATTTTTTGAATTATCGTGATAAAATTTTCTATTTAGTGTGTCTTTAAGTTTGTATTTTATTATTTGCTGAGTTCCGTTTCTAATTGTGTTGTTTTGTGGAGTGTAAGTTTGTTATTGCCGGGATTCCTTATTAAACTGTTTCACATAATATTACCTAGCATTATTACCTAATTAAGTATTGTAAATTAAATCACAATATTTTTTATCGTGAATCATTACGGAAAATTATGTTAAAAGTGGAAGTCTATTATTAGACACCATGTCCTACTGCTTTTTGAACCCTTTTTTTTTGTCATTTGTTTTCTGGTATTGGATTTCATAGCCTACTATCCTCAAAACGGATTATCTCAAAATTGTCAGTGCAATTACAAGATTTCTCAAGCATGTTGTACATCATTGGAAAGCTCTTTTCACAGGCTATCACATGAGCAAAAAATCCAATATGGCTGCCCTAATAAAAACAAACGTTGTTACCTGTAGCTCAAAAACAAACGACAATCCAAAGTTGAAAATAGCACAAAAAGATTGCTCTGTAAAAGTGCCCTGATAATGTGCAAGTCTTAGACATGTCAGATCAACGACTACTTAGATATTGAAGAAAAAAGAAATCGACAAATTTTGGTTTTTTCAAAATAACTCGAAAACGAAAAGAGGCAGGGCAAAATGCAAGTCATATTTGTAACTAGCATGAAATTCTACAAAACATTGCTAATTTAACCGTCTCCCTATCTCTAATAGTAACGGAGATAGCAATATATTCCCATCCAGTTTGGGACACACTATATATATATATATATATATATATATATATATATATATATATATATATATATATATATATATATATATATATCATATAAAAATTGAAAGGGAGCCCGGGTTCCTAGGGGCCTCGTTTTTTCAACATTCAAAAGTCGGAATCTCCTAATAGAATTTTTTCTACAAAAATTCGGTAAGAAATGACGCCTGTATTTAAAAGTTAACTCTATGTAAGTGTTTTAGGCGTACTTTGCGGAACCTTTATGCCTGAAGGTGAGGAATTTCCTGAACACTTGGCAAACCTGTATCTAACAAGAACGAGAGATAAATATACAGAGAGAGAAATAGACTGTATCCCTTCTATCCCACAGCACCCCAACCCAGTCCCTTACTTCTGCAACCCTTCCACTGGCCCTTCTCCAGGGCGGGGCCTCCCTCCACCACTTGTTATCGTTAACCAGTGGCCTGAAATGGGAGGAGACCCAGCCTCTTTGTTTGAAAGGTAAATAATATTTTACACAATGTATACACCTTTATGGGATAGGGACTGTGACAGTACCTCTGTCTCCCTGCGCGGCTTCAATGCGCGCTCACAGTCTGATGTCTGTTGCGGGTCTCCAATGCATAACTATGGTTTGCCCATCAGAATGTGATCGTATTGTTATATTGGATTCATCCACTTGGCGACACGCTTCACTACCCCTTCAAAATAATTTGAAATGTGCTGCTTTTGCTTTGTTTTCAGCTTTTGTTTTGTTCTGTAGCTTTAGCGTCGTCTCCCGCCACCGCCGTATTAAATTCATATTTAATTTTTATTAATGAAACTTGGCGGAGTCGCCCGTTTTCTAGATTATTTGATTAAATGTTGACGCGGCCGTAACAATGGGATTAATGCGAGTCGCTTTTGTTGTCGTTTTTAATTGTAATTTAATCTTTAATTTTATCACTCGTATATTCTCATAAATATGCTATTAGTCATGTCTACCTGAAACTATAATAATTCACGCAATTTATTTGATGTACAAAATAATTCCTTAATAAATAGGTACAGCATACATATTTTTATAAAGTTCGGGACGCAGCAAATGCGTTATAGTAGCGAATTTTCGTAAAAATGTTTTTAATAAATATGTCTTGTTTTTACAAGAACGACATTTGGTTGATAGTATAACCTATATAGCACTAACAATCTACCATATTTCATTAAAATACCTTTGTTTCAAAAAGTACAAACATTTTCCGAAAATAAACTTTAAAAGTACCACATTTTCCTGGCCAACGAACCTCTTTAAATTATTTACACACCATACAAGGAGATCCCATTGGTAGTCCGTCTTCTTGGATGTAGGTAGTATTCTTCGTTGAACTCAAATACTATATCGAAGAAGACGGACTGCCAATGGGATCTTCACTATCAAGCATCATGGCAGAAATATACATACAACAGTTAGAAGATAAAATCAACACCATCATTAAAGAGATAGACCCAAACATCAAATGGATAAGATACGTCGATGATATCTTAATAATATACGACAATCAAAATAGACAATAACCTCGAAAAAATAAACCAAATCAACAAAAACATAAGATTTACAATAGAAAAAGAATCAAACAACACCATAAACTTCCTAGACTTAACACTAATCAGAAAAGAAAACCAGATTGAATACACAATATACAGAAAACCTACACAAACACACATCACTATACCTAAACACACACAAAATGGCCGCATACAGATACTTAATAAACAGAATGCTAAATGTACCACTCCATAACGACGAACGAGAAAAGGAGTACAACATCATAATACAAATAGCAGGAAGAAATGGATACAACAAGAAAACAACAGAAAAGCTAGGTTATAACCAGATATATTTATCATATCCTCAAATAATAATACTGCATCAAAAATTTTATATATGTCTGATTTTATTCTACTAATTTTATAAGGATAAAAAAATAACATAACACCACTTAATGAACAAATTCTTATATTATTACTTGAGCTCTTTTTATTTAGGTTTTATCTTTGATCAAACAGTATTTTACTTTGCGCTTTTCCAAATAGGTGATTTTAAAACATAAATGATTTTCTTATTTAAATATTATGAACAGATTAGAGGTTTACATACATTAATGACACAAATTTTCATTCATACATTCATTACTGAAATTTAAAAGTTCCATTCACTTCTATTTAAAAAAAGGCCTTTTTATTACTACAGAAGTTTATACCTTCGAAACTTCCTGATTCCTTCTTTATCAACCGCTGTTTGCGTGGCTGAAATCCATCGTTGCTAGGCAGCCACCTTGTAGACTTCCTGCTTCAAAATTACGCGTCTCTGGCGTCAATTATTATTTTGATATTTGCATATCTTTTCTTGCAGTACTTATTTTGAGCTTATTGCTCATTTAGGGGACACACTATTGATTAATTTATAGTTTCTAACACTTTTCAAACTTTAATTTTCCAATTTTACTTATTATTTTACTATTTTGCATTAGCAAAATGCACTGGCATCCTCTTGATATACCAAATTGAAAAGAGTTTTTATTCAATTATTCGTCACTTCCTGCTCAGATTTTGTATCCAAAGCAATCTAATTAATTCTACAAACTGTCATACATTGTTTTTGTATTTCTTACCATAGAAGTATTTCTGTCTATGTACACAAAAACTGAGGAATACTTTGCGTATTATGGGTTTTTGGAATGTCAATGTCAATTTATTTAACCCCACTTTAAAACTTTAAATATTTAACAAACAGTAGCAAAAACAAGTCTTAAAATACTTAAATACATACAAACTTATTTCTCATTCCTTTTAAGTAGTGACATCTGACATATTACAAACATTTTAAAGGTTAGTACAAACTTGATATTTTCTATATATAACAAAAAAAAACACTTTCCATTTTTTTAACAAACATGTATCAACCCTTTATTAACCACATTATACCTATTTGTTTATCAGTTTATATTCATTTCAAACTTCATTTCATTTCTTCTTAACTGTCTTATTGTATAGCTTGAAAAAAATACTTTGCATTTCACTAAATTGTAGTGTCTATCTTGATACATTATTTACACTCTGCTTACGATTAATTTACGAATCATTTGCTCCATTTATTATTTGAGAAATGTCTTTTTATATATCTGTTTTTAATTAATTTTATCATCTTTGTATTTCAGATCGCCTGCTGCTTATGCAAATCTTTATCAGACAAATAATGCAGTATTGTATTATAATTTGGTTTTACTGGATATTTGAAACATCTGCATCTTTAGTAAGTTATTTTATATTAATCTCATTTACGCACCTTACTTTGAAGTGCTTTACTTGGTTGGTTTATATGAGTGTCTTTATATTTTTAGTGTATATGGCTTTGTTTTGCCCATTTTATTTGTTTCCACATATGCAAAACATCATCGATATTTATTTACACCTAGTATGTGAATTTCCCTCTCATAATATTTGCTTTTAAAATATTTATTTCTCCATTTCAGATTGATTTCAAGAATTCATTGGCAATGCTCTCTAGTGTTCTATACAAACTGTTTTCATTAGAATCAGTATTCTGCACGATACCACCTTCGATATCCACTTAAATCGATACCAGGTCTTCCACAGTATTGACATCTAGTGGCAGTGTTAGTTTTTTGACAATTACCGTTCATAAACCTTTAGTATTTTAATTAGTGATAAGTGATATTCTTGTTTACTCGTAAGTACCTAGTTTTAAGTTTTTAGTTTTAAGCTTTGCGTGTGGTAGCTAATAATTTAAGTTTGATATTGCTAAATATCAATACAATATATAAACATATACAAATTGATACTGACCCTGGATGTGGGTTTTAGAGGACCTAGTTCGCGCACATTGGAAGACATTTTTAGTGAATTTTCTTTTAAAAAAATTCACTAATGAAGAGATCCCGACTTTTGAATTTTGAAAAAATGTCTTCAAATGAGCGCTATTTAGGACCCCTGGAACCCAAATGCGAGGTCGGTTTCAGACTTTATATGTTTATATATATATATATATATATATATATATATATATATATATATATATATATATATATATATATATATATATATATATATATATATATATATATATATATATATATATAAACACGGATCTCCCCATTAGTGAATTTTTTAAAGAAAATTCACTAAAAAAGAAAATTTGAATCACCAACGACTTATGGGCCACCCTGTAATTGTAGAAATATTTTTTAAGATGTAGCTCAAGGCACCCTATCATTAATGTATACAATTTTTTTCGTATCTTGCATAATGACGGATATATTGAGATTTAAAGATTTTTTACGAAAGTTCGACAAAAATGATATACCATTAACCGATAAACTCTATAGCCAACACTACTGCCAAATCATCAGAGAAAGGGTCTATTTGAAATGAATTTTCTGGGAATATTTTAGTAAAATGAAGGACAATGACGATTGAAATTAAGACTTCAGGCTTTGTAAAACATTATTCTTGAGACATTTTCCTTCTATAGCACATATTAGTTTCAGGTTCATTGCCTAAATATTACCAATTTTGACGTTTAAAATCGCGACTTTTGACGTTTTGAGGAAAACCCAAATTTATTTTTCTTTAAATGTCTGTAACTTTTTGCCCTACCTACAGAGCTAAATTTTGGTAGGTAACTTACCTATAATGATATAAGCCCGCGTACCAAATTTGGTTGCCCTTACTCAGTTAATTCCGGAGATATAATTTTTTTTCGAAGGAAACACAAAATTTTCCGGGAAAATCGGACCAGGTTTTCCCGGAAAATGTTGTGTTTTCTTTCTAAAAAAAATCATATTTCCGGAAATAACAAAGTGAGGGCAACCAAATTTGGTACGCGTATTTGTATTATAAAGAGTGAACCGTGTCTCTAACTTTAAGGACAAAAAAAGTTACGGACAGCTAAAGCAACAAATTTTGGAGTTTTCCTCAAAACGTCAAACTTGCAATTTAAAACGTCAAATTCTCAATTTAAAACGTCAAAATTGGCAATGTTTGGTCAAAGAACGTGAAACAAATACGGATTGTGAAAAGAAAATGTTGCAAGAAAAGTGTTCCGCGAACCCTTATTAAGTTTCAGATTCAACCATCATTGCCCTTCATTTTACTAAAATATTTACAGAAAATTCATTTCAAATAGACCCTTTCTCTGATGCTTTGGCTGTCGGTTTAGTTAAGTTGATGCTTTCGCTGTAGGTTTAGTGAAGTTTATGGTTTAACGGTCTATAATTTTTAGCTAATTTTTGTAGAACAAATTCGTTACTGCATTTTAGCGTTTTTTATCGAAATATGATGCATGTTTGTAAGAAAAAATCTGGACGCAGTAAGTGCGTTTTGGTAGCAAATTTTCATTAAATCCTTCAAATTTCAATAACTCAATTTGCTATTAACGTAAGTTTTGTTGGTTAGGAAACCAACATTTAACTTTATTTTCGGAAAATTTTTGTATGAACGCAGCAAGGGCGTTTTGGTTGCGAATTTTTATTAAATGTTTTAAATTTCAATAACTCAATTTGCTATTAACCTAAGGTTCATTGACTAGGAGACCAGTTTTCTCAGAAACATTTAAAGTTTATTTTAGGAAAATTTTTGTACATTTTCAAATAATTATTTTGATAAAATATGGTACATTGTTCCTACTACATGGGTTATACGGGTAACCAAATTGATGCCTGCTCGCATTCGAGCGATATATTTGTAGTTAAAAACATTTTTATGAAAATTCACTTCCATAACGCACTTGCTGCGCCCAGAGTTTTTCAAAAGTCGGAATCTCCTCATTTGTGATTTTCTTTTAAAGAAAGTTCACTAAAAAGAACAGAGGTAGACCAAGAGAAAACTACCTAGAAAACTTAGCTCAATCCATGAAGTTCAAAAGCTACATAATAAATGAAAAAAAAGCTCGGGACGCAGCAAGTGCGTTATGGTAGTGAATTTTCATAGAAATGATCTGGCACAAAATATTTTATTATAACTTTTTTTTCTTGTAACATAGAAATCTAAATTTTGGTGTATGTTTACTTTTTATATCGTAAACCTACCTACCAAATTTGGTTATCATAGATTTTATATTTTTTAAGATAAAAAAAATTTTCAAATGAAAACTCAAAATTTTTCCGGAAAACCTCGTCCAATTTTTCTAAAAAACGAACTTGTCAAAGCCATTTACAAAAGGAAGGTACATGCCAAATTTTATTAAAATCGGCTCATCACTTTTTGAGATATGAATTTTTTTCAAATGAAAACTCAAAATTTTTCCGGAAAACCTCGTCCGATTTTCTTGACTAACAAACATGTCAAAGCCATTTACAAAAGTAAGGTATGTGCCAAATTTTATTAAAATCGGCTTATTACTTTTTGAGATATGAATTTTTTTCGAATGAAAACTTAAAATTTTCCCGGAAAACCTCGTCCGATTTTCCTGACTAACAAACATGTCAAAGCTATTTACAAAAGGAAGGTATGTGCCAAATTTTATTAAAATCGGCTTATTACTTTTTGAGATATGAATTTTTTTCGAATGAAAACTCAAAAATTTCCCGGAAAACCTCGTCCGATTTTCCTGACTAACGAACTTATCCAAGCTATTAACAAAAGAAAGGTACATGCCAAATTTTATCAAAATCGGCCCATTATTTTTTGAGTTATCGGTGTGATACATATATATATATATATATATATATATATATATATATATATATATATATATATATATATATATATATATATATATATATATATATATATATATATATATATATATATATATATATATATATATATATATATATATATATATATATATATATATATATATATATATATATATATATATATATATAAACATATAAAAATTGAAACTGACCCCGGATATGGGTTCTAGGGGTCCTAGTTCGCGCTCATTTGCAAAAAATTTTTCAAAATTCAAAAGTCGGGATCTCCCCATTAGTGAATTTTTTCTACGAAAATTCACTAAAAAAGTGCTGGACGCAGCAAGTGCGTTATGGTAGTGAATTTTCATAGAAATGATCTGGCACAAAATATTTTATAACTTTTTTTTCTTGTAACATAGAAATCTAAATTTTGGTATATACTTTGTTTTTTATATCGTAAACCTACCTACCAAATTTGGTTATCATAGATTTTTTATTTTTTAAGATAAAATTTTTTTCAAATGAAAACTCAAAATTTTCTCGGAAAACCTTGTCCGATTTTTTTTATTAACGAACTTGTCAAAGCCTTTTACAAAAGGAAGGTACGTGCCAAATTTTATCAAAATCGGCGTATTATTCTTTGAGATAAAATTTTTTTTCGAATGAAAACTCAAAATTTTCCCGGAAAACCTCGTCCGATTTTCCTGACTAACAAACTTGTCAAAGCTATTTACAAAAGAAAGGTAGATGTCAAATTTTATTAAAATCGGCTAATTACTTTTTGAGATAATAATTTTTTTCGAATGAAAACTCAAAATTTTCCCGGAAAACCTCGTCCGATTTTCCTGACTAACGAACTTATCCAAGCTATTTACAAAAGAAAAGTACATGCCAAATTTTATCAAAATCGGCCAATTATTTTTTGAGTTATCGGTGTGATACATATATATATATATATATATATATATATATATATATATATATATATATATATATATATATATATATATATATATATATATATATATATATATATATATATATATATATATATATATATATAAACATATAAAAATTGAAACTGACCCCGGATATGGGTTCTAGGGGTCCTAGATCGCGCTCATTTGAAGAAATTCTTTCAAAATTCAAAAGTCGAGATCTCCTCATTAGTGAATTTTTTCTAAGAAAATTCACTAAAAGTGCTGGAGCCAGGCAATTATGATTGCGACAACAGAGAGATGTCGCTTTTAGACTGTGATAATGATGATGTCAACATAATTTTCATCTATGTCTGCAGAAACATATGTATATTAATTACGTATAAGTGCCTATATTAGAAAATACAGATATATTGTTTTTAGTGAATTTTCTTAACAAAAATTCACTAATGAGGAGATCCCGACTTTGGAATTTTGAAAAAATTTCTTCAAATGAGCGCTATTTAGGACCCCCGGAACCCAAATCCGATGTCAGTTTCAGACTTTATATGTTTATATATATATATATATATATATATATATATATATATATATATATATATATATATATATATATATATATATATATATATATATATATATATATATATATATATATATATATATATATATATATATTTATGTGTCACACCTATAACTTAAAAAATAATGGACCGATTTTGATAAAACTTGGTGAGTACCTTCCTTTCGGAAGTGGCTTGGATAGGTTCGTTAGCCAGGAAAATCCGCTGAGGTTTTCCCGGAAAATTTTGTGTTTTCTTTCGAAAAAAACCGTTTTTTTTTTATATTTTCAAAATTAACAAAGTAAGGGCAACCAAATTTCATACGCGGGTTTATATCATTATAGGTAAGTTACATACCAAAATTTAGCTTTGTAGGCTAAAGGACAAAAAAGTTACAGGCATTTAAAGAAAAATAATTTTGGGTTCTCCTCAAAACGTCAAAATTGCGATTTTAAACGTCAAAATTGGTGAGTACCTTCCTTTTGCAAGTGGCTTGGATAAGTTCGTTAGCCAGGAAAATTAGCCGAGGTTTTCCCGGAAAATTTTGTGTTTTCTTTCAAAAAAAATTTATATCTCCAAAATTAACAAAGTAAGGTATACGCGGGGTTATATCATTATAGGCAAGTTACCTATCAAAATCTAGCTCTGTAGGTCAAAAGACAAAAAATTTATAGGCATTTAAATAAAAATAAATTGGGGTTTTTCACAAAACGTCAAAGTTACGATTTAAACGTCAAAATTGGCAACAATTAGGAAAATAACTTGAATCTAATACAGGCTATGGAAATAAAATGTCTCAAGAAGAATGTTTTACAAACCCTGATGTCTTAGTTTCAACCGTCATTGTCCTTCATTTTAATAAAATATTTCCAGAAAATTCATTTCAAATAGACCCTTTCTCTGACGCTTGGCAGTAGTCTTAGCTATAGAGTTTATCGATAATGGTATATAATTTTTCTGGAATTTTCGTAAAAAAAATCAATAAAGCTCAATATATCTGTTATTATACAAGATATGAAAAAAATTTGTATATATTAATTATAGGGTGTCTTGAGCTACATCTTAAAAAATTATTTCTACAATCACAGGGTGGCCCATAAGTCGTTGGTGATACAAATTTTCTTTTTTATAATCAAACACGCCTTATGTTATTGCATTTTTGCATTTTCCATCGAAATATAATGCATGTTTGTAAGAAAAAAATTCTGGACGCAGTAAGTGCGTTATGGGAGCGAATTTTGATCAAATGCTTAATATTTGAATAGCTGAATTTGCTATTAACCTATAAGGTTGACCAAGAAACGAGTTTTTTCGGGAACACTTTAAGTTTACTTTCGGAAATTTTTGTACATTTTCAAACAATAAAGTTATTTTGATGAAACATGGCACATTGTTTTTACTATATAGATTATACTGGTAACCAAATGTGATGCCTGCTTTCTTAAAAAAAACACATTATTGCTATTAAAAAATAGTTTTATGAAAATTCACTACCATAACGCACTTGCTGCGTCCAGAGTTTTTTTTACTTTAATAACATTATTTACAATTTTTGAGCAGGAAAAAACTCATACCTATCATTTCCTCCAAACTTTTTAATTTTGCAAAGTGGTTTGTTTTTGTAACTATTCTAAAACATAAACATTCATCTTAAAGTGTCTATATTTATAAGTAGGTATTTTAATAACTAAATAAACTTAAGAGATAAGTAAGATATATTTTTATTTACGTACCCATAGCTTAATTTATTCTGTCTCTCATGTATTTTTTCTTATTATTAGTAGGATATGTATCTACCTAGTACAAATATGTTGACTACAAAATAATTTTGATAAACTGATTCATTAGTGACTCTTCATATTTTTCTGTGCAGACATGAGTCGGCTGCCCAGTCAAACCAAGTTAAGTCAGGCCAGCTCAGGAGCATATAGGTAGGGTGAGTCAGCCAGTGAATGAGCAGTCAAGGCAAAATTCAAAATCAAACAGACCTTACGCCTTGATTTCTAATTATATCTTTAAAACAAAAATATTTTTAAGACCTTACATTATTAGAAAAAAATATAAAGAAAAAATATAAATTTTAAAAATTATCAAAAACCCAGTAAATGAACGGTGGCTCTAGTAAATGAACACAAGAAGGAGACCAGTAAATGAACTGATTATTTTCTTACGGTAAATTGGTATTTTACAGTAACATCAAACTAAATACTACTTTCTAAAACACAAAATACGTTTGATATATATATATATATATATATATATATATATATATATATATATATATATATATATATATATATATATATATATATATATATATATATAGGGGAAAGTCGCCTTAATTGAACCACTTCATGGTTTTAACGTATTATTTTGGACGATTTGTGTACCATATTATTCAAAACTGGCAAACGAAAAGTACATTCATTTTTGAATATGTTTATTAAAAAAACACATGAAAACGTACACTCCTAATGACAAATAAAAAATAAAGTAAGGAACACTGCAAAAGGTCCAATTTTGGAAACCGGGCTCCTAAATTGGACCCCAAGGTTCCTAAATTGAAGCACTTGAAATTGTAGCATGTTAAATGAAAAACAATGTATAACAAAATACAAAATACAAAATGATGAAGCACATGCATTGTTTCTAGTCGATTCTGGTCCAAGTCCTTATTATTCCATGTCGTATAGTAAACATTTGGGGCAGAAGTAAATTTTTCGCTGAGGACTAACGTTCGCACAGTCCGCGTGAACCCAACTTTGGCATTCCATGCATCGGATCATATCGCATTCTTTTCCTATTTTACACAACACATAATACCATTTATCGTTACGTTTTACTGCTTTCCTCACATCTCTTAGTTTTCTTCCGGCCTTTGGTTTAAATACAACTTTTGCATTCCTAGTTCCTTTTCTAACCTTTTCTTTTTTCTCTGTCAGTTCCTGTTTGTATGGACTACTTGTTAATTCAGCAGCCTTTTGAGCTCCTCTTGTGGCGCCTATTGAATTATTGGAGGGTACCGGGAGTGGAGATAGTTCTTCGATCGATACATCCAGCTTAACTTTTTTAAAGGAGCATGCGTTGCTAATGCAGCTAGTTTTCGAGGTTGAAGGCATCTCACGATTGTCAAAGATTTCCGTTGATAAATTTTTCTTCACCTGTTCCCGCCTGCACATGTTCACTTTCTTAGTGTCTAATCTCAATTCTAAAAACTCGCGTCCCTTGGGAATATTATCACTACCGACAGGTAATTCATCAGCAACAATATGTAGTGGTTCTTGAGCTAAATTCTCAGCCGCAGCAAAGTGATGGTCACTGAAAATAAACCTATTCATAGGCCAGACGCCTGTTGCCTTAAATCCGTTTACTGCTGTTTGAATACACGCAGCTCTTCCATATGCTTCAGCTAGTAGACCAGATACCTGAAACATCGTCACTTTCATACCGGGATTGGTCCTTAACCATGTTTCCATTGCTTGGGTGTAATAAGTTTCCATGTGTTTGAAAAACGTAACATCAAGGGGTTGTAAGCGATGTGTCGTGTGCCCTGGAAGCAGCAACAAAATCAACCCATGCTCACGTGCTAGAAGTAGGGCATCTAAATTTTTACTATGAGTGGTATGACCATCTAGTAATAGCAGCACTTTTTTTGTTCTTGCTTGGGTTGACGACACTAATGAAATGTTGCAGCCATTTAGTAAAAAGTTCAGAATTAATGTAGCCTGACTCTGATATTTCCACCAGACTTCCAGAGGGTGCATCTGTCTTTAATTCTGGTGCCATTCTTGCTCGTTTGAAAATTATCATAGGTGGCACAAATTGTCCTGAGGCACTGACACAGCATACCATAGTAGTATTGATACCACGCTCCCCGCTTGCTATTGCACCAATCTGTTTTTTACCTTTTTTGCCAATTATCTTTTGCGGCTTTTTTTGAACAGTTGAAAGGCGCTCTCGTCAACGTTGAAAACTCGGGTAGCATCTAAGTTGTTCTCAGAGCAAATTTTTTCCAGTAAATCAAAGAAGTGATATACATTTTCCTTGTTAAAACCTTTGGCCATTGCTATAGATGTTGATTCAGGTTGCCGAAGGGTGAGGTTAGGGTGTCGTTTCATGAAAGCGTAATACCACTTTTTTCCTGCTAGTCCTTTTTCGACATTAAAACAATGCGGCAATTGGTTCTTATCTGCAAGATCAAAGGCGAGTTTTCGTATATCGGTAATCATTAACCCAAACATAAGCTCTTCCATGCTCAAGATGTGTTCAACTAATTCATTTTCTGTGTCCTTTGGAAGAGTTCTATCTTTTCCGAATTTCTTAACTGCATCATTTGCCACTTTGTTTTAATTTTGTACATGTCTACTTCAAGTGGCTTTGGGCACTTTATATATCCTTGAACATTCATTGAGCCCATACTGATGAGTTCGGTATGCACTGATAGCTAACTGCAGGTCATTCTCATCCCATTTGGCATAATTTCCCCTTTGCCTAAAACAAAATGAATAAATAAGTGAAAAGAATAGCTCGCACGCTACTTAGTTTCCTAAATTGGACCAGTCCAATTTAGGAAACACTTGTTGGTCCAATTTAGGCAACTTTAACTTTTGCTGGTTTCCATGCTTTCGTAAATATCACATAACCTTAAAATCAGAGGCTAACCCAGCAAATGAAAGCTTATATATTATGTTATTTTTACATGAGAAAGTTATTTCCAGGTGACTTACAGCCTTGCCATAGCTTCCTTCGCCGCCTAATACCCAAATTACAACAAAAGGACTAAAAAGCAACTCCACAGAACAGTGTGTTTGCTGAAACAACCACGGTCACAATTGAAGAATTTTACAGTGAGTTATAGTTAGTTCCAATCACTGACGGTAGGTGGCGGGCCATACTCGGTATACTCTTTGAATTATGAAGGTGGTCCAATTTAGGAGCCGGTTCAATAATGGCGACTTTCCCCTATATATATATATATATATATATATATATATATATATATATATATATATATATATATATATATATATTGTGAAACACACTTATGGAATAAAATTCATTATTCAGCAAAAAATAGTTTTTGTGGAAAACGCTGAGACACGTGAAGTTTAACTTGTCGAACATTATCTCATAATCATTGTTAAAACAATTAAACTACCACCATTTTACCCCCACCACTTTATCCTTTTTTTAATAAATATAAATTTTAAAAATAATCAAAAACCCAGTAAATGAACGGTGGATCTAGTAAATGAACTGATTATTTTCTTACGGTAAATTGGTATTTTACAGTAACATCAAAGTAAATATTACTTTCTAAACACAAAACACGTTATATATATATATATATATATATATATATATATATATATATATATATATATATATATATATATATATATATATAGTGAAACACACTTATGGAATAAAATTCATTATTCAGCAGAAAATAGTTTTTGTGGAAAACGCTGAGACACGTGAAGTTTAACTTTTCGAACATTATCTTATAATCATAGTTAAAAAAATTAAACTCTACCATTTTACCCCCAACACTTTATCCTTTTTTTTTAAATAGCAACCCTACATTTTTTCATCACAATTCGATGGATCACATTTTTATGAATACGGAGATACCCCATATGTATGGTCTAACATTACAGTTTTCAATACAGGGTGGAAATTGAATACCGGAATATTAAAACTAAACAGTTTACCCTGAAATTCAAATTTCGAAAATAAACTTAATAAAAACGTCCCTTTCCTACAATAAATTTTCAAAATGTTCTTCACTCACTTGCACACAACGAAATAATCTGCTCTGGAATTCTTCCCTAACTCTCTTCAACACGTCAGGCGTTACATTCCTAATTTCTGTTGTTATTTTCATTTTCAAATCATCTAAATCAACAGGTTGCGTTTTATATACTTTGTTTTTAAGGTATCCCCATAAAAAGAAATCAAAACCTCTTCGTCCCATCCATCTTTGTGGAAAGACTTCGTGTAAATACTCCGTACTTGAAGAGCAAAGTGGGACAGTGCACCGCCTTGTTGAAACCATATCCTTTCATGGGGAATATTCGGTTCCATTACATTTGGATGTAATTCTGCTAACATTGGGACAACCTGTTCTCTTAGCATTTCTAAATATCTTGGTCAAACTAGGTCAAACTACGTGATCACCAATGATACCAGCACAAACGTTCAACTTCTGAGGATGCTGAGTGTATATTTGTCGCATCCAGTGGGGGTTTTCGGCAGCCCAGTATCTGCAATTTTGCCTGTTTACATCGCCATTCAAAAGAAATGTTGCTTCATCGGAAAACAGAAGGTCAGCAGAAGAAATAACATTTCTATGTAACATGTCCAGCAGTTGTTCACAAAATTGCAGTCTTCTATCAGAATCACCGTCAATCAACTCTTGAATGTGTTGTAGTTTATAGGGATTCATTTTTTTTGTTTTTGAGACACCTTAAAACTGTTGATTGACTAACATCATTTTCACGTGCAACTTGACGGGTAGAAGTTGTTGGTTCTTCTTGAAAAGCCAATAAAATATTGAGTTTTACATCTTCTTCAACAAACTTGGGTCTCCTAGGCAGTGGTTTAACGTGTCCATAATCACGAAACTGTAAATGTATCTTAGACACAGTTCCCTGGATTACTGGGGGCAAATCTGGATGTTTTTCATTAAACAGGTTAACAATTTGTGCCTGTGTTCTACACATATCACCATACCCAATAATCATTAATATTTCTGTTCGCAGAGTTTCAGTTAAGTATCGCATTATTAGACTAAAATTAATTGAAATTATCGGAACAAATTTACGACTAATTTATTAGGAGACCGTGCATTCAACACAATACACCACAAAATAAAACAGAACTGTTAAAATTCACCTTTCACACTGCAAAAATTGGTAGTTAATAAGAAACGATTAATGATACCAAGTACGTTTTAGATAAAAAACAAGAAAAGAAATTTTAGATAAGAGTCAGTGAAGAATTCCATAGCAGATTATTTCGTTGTGTGTAAGTGTTTTTATTAAGTTTATTTTCGAAACTTGAATTTCAGGGTAAACTGTTTAGTTTTAATATTCCGGTATTAAATTTCCACCCTGTATTGAAAACTGTAACATTAGACCATACATATGGGGTATCTACGCATTCAGAAAAATTTGATCCATCGAATTGTGATAAAAAAATGTAGGGTTGCTATTTAAAAAAATGGATAATGTAGCGGGGGTAAAATGGTGGGAATTTAATTTTTATAACTATGATTATAACATAATGTTCGACAAATTAAACTTCACGTATCTCAGCGTTTTCCACAAAAACTATTTTTTGCTGAATAATGATTTTTTTTCCATAAGTGTATTTCACACTATATATATATATATATATATATATATATATATATATATATATATATATATATATATATATATATATATATATATAGTAGTTGTTATGGTTTCTATTTGTGCTGCTAGAATATTTCAATCCTAATAAAACAAAAACAAAAACAAAATTATTTTCAATTCCAAAACATTTATTAAATCAAAAGTTACATAACACTATAAAAATGAAAAATGATTCGTATAAGCATATGTACATAGTATATATTCTACATATAAACATTATAAGCTATCTGTACATTATGTGATGTTTTTTTTTCCCCTCAGGGCTCGTCCGCGGCCTTGCCGCCCCGATAGCACCGCAACCCTTGGTTGATTGTGCATACCCTTAGTCTTACTCCACCCATTCCAAAATCACTGTGCCTTGAACTAGTCTGCACAGCGATTGGTAGGGTGAAGTTTTATATTGCTCTGTCTCCGGTCTAGAGTGACCGTAGATCAGTTGTCTTTTCCGGTCCAGAGCTATACACTCACACAAGATGTGCTGGGCTGATTCCTCCCCCTCGCCGCAGAGTCTGCATGCGAGGTCCCCTTCGAACCGCCCCATTTTATGCAGGTGTTTCTTGACGGCCATGTGTCCCGTCAAGAGACCTGTTGTGTTTCTGAGCTGTCCTCTGCTAAGGTTTAGCAGCTCCACAGCTCTCTTTGAACTGAGTCCGTCAATTATTGACTTCCCATGTCTGAGCCCTGGACAGTCCTCCCAGTACACCTTGTGTTGGTTTCTGACCCAGGACTTAATGGCTCCCCTGGCAGTGCTCTTTGACACGCCCAGAGCCTGTTCTGGTCCCATAAATGGTTCTGCTGACCCTCTCTTCGCGAGACTGTCAGCTTCTTCATTGCCTTTGACCCCCGAGTGACCCGGCACCCAGATGAGGGTCACCTCATTCTGCCCAGCCAGGTCGCTCGTCTCGTCTCGGCACTCACTCACCAGCCAGGAATTTTCCCGTGGGCTACTTAGTGCCTTAAGGGCTGCCTGGATGTCTGTGGCTATGAGGATCCGCTTGTTGGTGTAGCCCCTCCTCTTGTTCTCCCGCACACAGTGCAGGATGGCGTACATCTCGGCCTGAAACACCGTTGCATGGGCTCCGAGGGAAATACTATGACTTACATTATGTGATGTTGGTTCATCAATCTTTTTTGACGACCTAGAATTTTTTTATACCAAATCTGGTCAATCACTTTTGTCGTTTTCCAGGGATGACTATAGGTGAAACTGCTTTACCGGATGTTGAATAGTTACATAGAACTGTGATCGAATCCTTTTCTACGCCGGAAGTAATTTGATACATATTCCCGAAGTGTTTGTTGATTGGACCCAAAACTAAACCCGACTTCATAAAAGTTCGGCTCCCGTTTCATCAGCATTATATATTCTAGACGGGTCTTCAAAAATGTCGAGTAGGTTTTTGTTTTCCAAAAAGATTTTCAAGTCACTAAACCAATTGCCTATAAGACTTTCGGTTACTGTGGCTCGCGACTTCGATATGACTTCTGTATTGCGCTCCGTGATATCAGGATTCCGGCTTAAAAAAAGTTTCAACCATTTTTCGCCTGGTCTGTCATCAGTGAATGGGTTTGGTCGCTGGACACATTTTAGAACTTAGTCACTGCATTTTTTACCTCGTCCGGATGCATCGGAAATCCAAATTTTGCTTTTGACATAATCCACTCTTTTAGTCCCACTTCTTCAGTTTCACTCGGCACTGGTTGAGGGACCATTTTTTGTCTGTTCGGAACTTTTTCCTCTAACTTGTTGTTAGGAATTCCACATTTTCTGGATGCCGGACTCAGATAGACAGTGCCCTTTCGAATCTCTTCCAAGGTAAGAGATAATGTATCTTTCGTATATTTGAAACGTGAATAGTTAGTTCGCGACAAACCTATCTAGAATCGCAATGATTATCTTTTGCATACTTCCATTAAACCTAAACACCATCATCTTTATTTTAAAATAAAAAGCAGCATTGAACGTTCAGTGGAAACGGGTGTCCTGGTAAATGAACTATGTGAAAACGTTATTCATTTACTGGTGTAACTAATTTTTTCGTGATCCTTCACTTATGGCAGTAAATGAACAAGGTAAAAATCTTGTTCATTTACCGATGCCGACATTTAATTTGTATTTAATACCTAATGATAGACATTCGCCCTTGTCTCGAGATACATTTAGAACAATTTTCGTTTATTTATCAAGTAACCGTCAGTATCCCAGTGAATAAACGGGCGTTCAATAACTGGATTTTGGAGATTTTTCTGTTCTTTACCGAAGGACAAAATATTTTCTTTGAATCAACATGGAAGTGATTATGTATGAGTGTTAACTAAGGGCTTATATATTCGACTAAGTAGAGAATATCGAAAAAGCATCTTCATGTAAATTTTCTATTTGATAAACATTAATCAAAATAGACCATAAGGTTGGCCTACCTTGATGAAATGACGGCCTTGAATCTTGATGGTAAACACGGTCCATCTACCAGTGTAACTTAGCAGATACTGGTGGCTTCTAGAAAGAAACCAGTGAGTGAGGAAGTCATGGCACATGTGCAGCTTTGATCCTAAATTTGCCACAGTGGTAGGAGAAACATGAGATTCTTATTAAATAAGAATAACCACGGCATCGTTCAATCACTGGTCACTTGGTCACCGTTCATTCTCTGGCTCAATCACCCTACCACTTACTATTCGCTTTGGTATAAAAAATGTACTGTGATGTAGATGAGACGATGATCCAGGGTTTCCAAAAGCTTTATCTCAAATTGCAAACTTGTCTACAAAAAATATACTGTAAATAGTAGGTAGCTACATCTCCACAACTGTACCTACTCTGTACTAGAACGATGGCACTGGTCAGGAGATCGAGTCCATTCGGGTCGGCCTGGATAGAGACGAGCTTTTGGAGCGGCAAACTTGTAAAGTACAAAAAATATTTAATTAGCGGATAATTTAAAAAAGTCTGGACGCAGCAAGTGCGTTATGGTAGTGAAATTTCATTGAAATGATCTGGCACCAAATATTTTTGATAACTTTTTTACTTGTAACATAGATATATACATTTTGGTATATAGTTTCCTTCTAATATCGTAAACTTACGTAACAAATTTGGTTACCACAGCCTTTCTATTTTTTGAGATAAAAATTTTTCCGACAGAAAACCCAAAGCTTTCCCGGAAAACTTAGTTCGATTTTCCTGGATAACAAACGTTCAAGCCACTTACAAAAGGAAGGTACATGCCAAATGTTATCGCTATCGGACCATTATTTTTTTAGTTATCGGTGTTCTTTCTCTCTCTCTCTCTCTATATATATATATATATATATATATATATATATATATATATATATATATATATATATATATATATATATATATAAACCACGAGGTGATGTACATAATAGGTAGATATTATGCTCCCATGACCTTGATATATGCCAGAGTTAATTACTTCATAGTTTTCCTTCCCCCAGCGTTTTAATTAGGCAAACTGATGGCCAGGGCTGGTCAAGGGGTTGGGGGAAAGGGTTCTGCTTAAATTCCACCTTTCACCTTTACCCATGTATTTTTTATAACGATTTAGTACAACTTGTGCTAGAGTCTCTTTCCTGTGGCGAAACGCTCGTTCACTTTTTCAATTATTAATATTATTATTAACTCCTACTCATCAATTTTTGCATTATATCTTCTTTCTATTTTCCGTTCTCTGTTGTAATTATTATTATTATTATTATTATTATTATTATTATTATTATTATTATTATTATTATTATTATTAGTATTATTATTATTATTATTATTATTATTATTATTATTATTATTATTATTATTTTTATTATTATTATTATTATTATTATTATTATTATTATTATTATTACTTATTGATATTTTTCAACGTTTTAAGCGAGAGAAACAAATGCGATGGACAAGAATCAAATGAATTTCAGTAAGTAAATGTGCCACCATGCAAGCAATTCAACGGTTGAAATTTGCATTTCGTAACTGCCATTATTCTGTACTCTACCTTATATTCAACGTTTACCAAATTTTCATTCCAGAATCAAGTTTTCTATATGTTTTGAAGCTTTGTACGCTGTTTTAGCAAAAAAAATCGAATATTTTTAACAATATTCCACCCTCACACAATTCAACCCCTAATTTAATTTCAGCACAGAATACCCAGCAAACACGCAACCATCGGCCGTCTGCCGGGAGAATGCCGTCTGTGTTGGTTCAGTAACGGCAACGGCAAAACGGCGCTTTACCGTTACTGTATTGGCGTTGGAAAAATACAAATAACGTTTAGGGGAAGTACGGCTGTGATGGCCCCCTTTTTTTTGATCACTTGTAACTTGCGTTAAATTTGTGATAATTAAGGTATATTTGCAGTTATATGTGTAATAAAGTGTTTACTAACTAATAATAAATAAATTATTTCTAAACATTTATGTAAACCGGGGAGAATTAAATTTATGTGAGTTGTGTGGTGTGCCATCATATCTGCACATGTTCAGATATGATGGCACACTAACAGCTTTCAATTAATTTAAATGATATGTTATTTGAAATTCATAATAAAACATTTTGTTAAAGTAAACCTGTTATATAATGTCATTTAAGGAAAAAATTCAGGAAATCATAAAAGTTATTGAAGATATAAAATCTGTTTTTGCACTAATATATTAAGAATACAATAAATAAACTGTCATTATGATATACTCGTCGAAAAAAATTAAATAATTTTCATATAAAACAATGTAATTTAAAATCATTGAAAACGGTAGGGAATTTAGTCACTGCATAATTCACAGATGAACATCTTAGTTTTTCTGTCGATACCTGCACATGCATTGTGGCACCACTTCTTGCAATGTTGGCACTGGATCCAGGGTTCCTTTGGCCTGGATAATGAAAATAAAGAATTGCAATATATGCAACCCACATCATCCTCTTCCTCGTCTGCTGGGAAAGGTTCTTCTGGTTCATCATCATCTTCCTGTATTTTCAACACTTTCTTTGCAGAGCGAGCAGCTTTTCGTTGTTCAACGATTTTCTTCTCATCGTGTCTTGCTTTTGCCATATCAATGTCAGGTGTTGTATTTAATACTCCTACCTCGCCGCCTTTTCTTTTTCGCTTTTGTCGAGAAGTTACTTGCGGAACAGGAGATATTTGTGATATTAGAACTGAACAATTAACATCTTCCTGTATATCACCTTCAGTTGTAGTTTTAGGTAACTCTTCATCTCTTTGAAAAGATTGTTCATCTTCAGCATGGTTAACTTGATTATTGCATGAAGTAGACGCTTTGGATTGTAGTAATGTTACTTCTTGCACTGAAGACTGTGATGGTTCTCCTGAAGTAGATGATAAATTGTCTTCTGCCACATTGGTTGTTTCTGAAGGAAGGAATTGCCAGTCAGGGAATATATCTTCATTAAATGGGCATATCCCTGTTTTTCGAAAGCCATTAACAGCATTGGCGACGGTAGCAGCTTGAGTATAGGCTTCTGCGAATAAGTGACCAACTTGAAAGTGAGTTACTGTTCGACCAGGATGAGTATGTAGCCACCTTCTAAGAGCCTGATTATAGTAAGTAGTTAGAGGGCCATAGAAGCTAACATCTAATGGCTGCACCCTATGGGTGCAGTGTGGTGGAAAGCAAAACAAAATTATATTATTTTGCTTTGCGAACTCTAGCACGTCTAGGTGTTTGTGGCTGGAATGGCCATCGAGAAGTAATAGAATCTTCTTTTCAGCTGAGGGTTTTGCAAATTTAATAAAATGTTTTAGCCAAAAAAAGAAAACTTGCCCAGTCATCCAACCACTTTCTTGAGGGAATCCAACGCACCCTGGGGGCGCATTATCCAACAACTCCTGTTTCATGTTTTTTCTCGGGAAAATTATAGCAGGAGGTATGTAATTTCCAAGGGCATTGATGGAGCATACAACAGTAAAATGTTGTCCTCTTTCTGCACTCGTTACCGACCCTACTTGTTTTCGTCCTTTTGAGGCCAAAATTTTATCCGTTCTTGATTGTACGGTCGATAATCCCGATTCATCCATATTATAAATCTGGTCAGGCTCAAACTTGTATTGATCTATAATAATTTTAAGGGTAGTAAAATACTTGCTTATTGTAACTTTATTAAAGGCTTGCGCCCGCGCTAGTGATGTGGCCTCAGGCTGCCTTAAACTAATCGACGGATTCCTTTTTACAAAAGCATGAAACCAGTCCCATCCAGCCATTCGCTTTTCTTGGTTAAAACTGTGTTTGCATTTCATCTTTTCAGCTAATTCAAATGCCAGTTTTCTTAAATCAGAACACGTCAAGCCAAAAAATCTAGATTCCAACGATTTTACGTGATTAACTAGTTGCATTTCAACTTCATCGGAGAAAACTTTAACACTTCCGCCTAAAAAACCCTTTTTGCTACCACGTAATACTTTATTTTTGTCCTCTGCTCTTCGCCTTAGAGTACTTTTCGGTACATTAAATGTTTTGGAAGCCAATTTCCATCCCATTTCTTTAGACCGGACAGCTTTGATTGCTTGGTTCATATTCTCCTCAGACCAGCTCTGCCTATCAATTTTTTGCTTTTTGTTGTTCATGATTTCAAGAGGGGGGGGGGGGTTAATGGCTGCAATACAACGATAATATCTTTTACTAAGCGAATTATATTTAATCAATAATGTTGATGGTTTGGCTATGATGGCACACTATGCCATCATAACCAATTATTGGTGTGCCATCATAGCCGAAATCCCTTTACTTTAGAAAATTGAATAGAGAACGGCAACCGTGTAAATAAATAACGTGCAAACATGCCACATTATAGGTTAGGCACAACGAAACAATTTAGTAGCTATAAAAGTATTTTACCTTTAAATTTAAGTGAATTATTAGTCATACTAGAACATACAAAAATGAACTTGAAGCTTACCAAAATATATTTTTTATTGTATAAAGTTTATGAGTTAAACTATGATGATTAAAATTACGCGGCGCAGCTTTCGCATCACACTACTCAAGTACAGTACACGTTTGTATCGCTGGCTGCATAAGAAGTGGTGAATATCAGAGGTGTGCCAACATAGCCGGTGTGCCATCACAGCCGTACTTCCCCTACGGTATTCTGCAGTAACTAACCAATATTGGCTATGCGGTGAGAATTATCGATTTTTCACAGTACCGGGAAAACGCTGGAGAACTGCAGGGTGGCCTTAATAGTCCTCGTCTGCTCGTATAGCATCGTGAGCCGATAGTGTTGGCGCATGGCCATGGTGCTACCACAAAAGCAAACTAAATTAAAACAACATGGCGTATGTTTATGTGCTCTAGTGCTGTATATTTGAAGCATAATAAATGTAAAGGATAAATGATAAAACGTAAGAAATTGTCTCTCGCAAGGCAATAGGTGAGTTAATCATTTTTTAATTTATTTATAGTCTTATCGCATTATATTAAATGTAGTATTATCACAGTATGCAAATCATGAGCACTTGAATGTATAGTTTGTTTCTAAATCACGCAAATATAGGTACCTGATTTTGTGCCTCAGCTCTTGTATTATTAACCATTTTTCCTTCATAATTAAGGGAAGGAAGTAAGATTATTGAGAGTGAGTCAATATTTGATTAGTTCGATATAACTAGTATCCCAATAAACACACGTGCGTTTAATAAACGTCTATTTTACGTAAAGACCGTTGAAAAAACGTTATCGGTTATAAAAATTAACGTTTAATTCTAGGCTAAAAAAGCAACGTTACCATTTCTTCGTTGTAAAGACGTTAATTATGAAGAGTTTTTAGACATGATATTTAAATGTTATTTAAACACATTTCGCCTATCAAAAAACTACGTTTAGTTGAGATTAATACGTTGAATATATGTATTTTATTAAACATTTTATAAACGAAAGATATTTTGTGTGGTATAAACGTTATATGTAAAACAGGTATTTACCTAATTTTTGTGAAAAAATTAGGTAAACCTTTTCTCGTTGTAAAGACTTTATTGATGAAGGGTATAATATTTAAACGTTGTTTCAACACAGTTCGCCTACCAAAAACATACATGAAGTTAGGATTCATACATAAAATACACGTATTTTATTAGACATTTTATAAGTGAGAGATATTTATGTGATATAAACGTTATGTTTAAAACAACTGTTTTCCTAATTTTTGTAAAAAAAAAGTAAGGAAACAATTTGTCATTGTAAAAGACCTTATTAACTAAGTGTTTTTAAACATAATATTTAAAGGTTGTTTCATCACAGTTCGCCTATGAAACATATGCACGAAGTAGGGATTCATACATAAAATATACGTATATTACCAGACATTTTTTAAGCGAAAGATATTTTATGTGATATAAACGATATATTTAAAACCACTATTTTTCTAATTTTTGTTAAAAAGCAAATTACTTAACAATTTTTCGTTGTAAAAGACGTTATTAATTAAGTGTTTTTAAACATAATATTTAGACGTAGTTTCAACAAGGTTCGCCTATAAAAATATACATTAAGTAGGGATTTATACATAAAATATACGTATCTTACTAGATATTATTTTAGGGTGAGATATTATGTGATACATTATATTATGTACCTATAGCTATATAGGTTACATTTTTCCTGGCTTTTTAAAAAATTTTGTCACATAATCAATCTGAGAGGTATTCGACAATGCGTGTATGTTTTAAAAGGAGCTATTTTCTCTTTTGCATTCCACTGTGTAATACATAAAACATATTTGTCCTTGTAAATTAGTAAGTGTTTGTGCGCATGCTGAACGAGAATGAACAAGAAATAGAAATAAAATACAGAACAGGTAAAGTGATGGCGTACAGTGTGTAACGTGGTGCTTGGAATTAAATTTTATTAAATATTATATTCAGTACGTGACACTTGTATGTTATGGTGAATGGTGGTCTGTTCTATAATTTATAATTGTTTTATACATATTTACAAAGAATGATTATCATCCTGTAGCGATTGTTTTGGAAATAGGTACAGTTCAAAGTGTCAAGTTTTATGTCTTATATTAAGGTAAGCTGTATCACAATTCACAATATGTAATAATTTTCTTCAAACGTTGTCGAAGTTAATCACATTTCTTGTACTTTGATTGCTATAGAGCGTTATTAGGTAGAATAAATAATTGGGACTTATGAGTTTAGCCGGCGTGTTTAAAATCGGCCATGTTGGTTGCTTTCTCATATTTTCAAGTTTAATTTTATTGAGGCATTAGACGTATATCTAACGTTTATGAATACACCTTTTTTCCTCTATTTTGATTGTTCGTGAATCAAACTTTCGAATGAGAGTACTAATGGTTAGCTACGGGTTTAGCATTTATAAATTCTGATGTATTTGTTTATTTTCCCCAGTTTAATTTAATGTGCACGATACATGTACACACACACACACATATATATATATATATATATATATATATATATATATATATATATATATATATATATATATATATATATATATATATATAATTACATTGGAACCCACGAGAATAATGGCAGTAGTATATGGTAATCACAATTTTATGACCTATTTATTTCTATTTAGTAGTTTATAATTTTAGATGCTGCAAAGCTAAATTTTTCCCAACGTGAAAAAGGCGACAGAGCAATCTTTTGTGCTGTTAAGGATTGGTTGAAATTAGCTACTTCGAAAAGGTCCAGAGCAAAAAACTAATGGAGCAATACTTTTTTTTTTGGTTGAGAAGTTGACAAATAATTTAAGAAATATATTTATTTTATGATTAAGACGCTATGATTGAAGAAGCTGGTTATATTTTTAGAATGTGGTATCAATTATTTTAGTTTTTTGATAATGAAATGTAAGTTTTTTAAATATATTTTTGTTTTTTAAATAAAGTTATTTTTATTTGACAGTTGACTTGTTGTGATCTAATCCATTTTTATAAAGCCCATTTAAAATTATAAACATAAATAATAATTTGTCAATGGTAGGTTTATAAAATTTGACAGAGTAGCGAGTTTAGAAGTTTTGATGCGCAATGAGCACTTAAAGTAAGTATCTACACCGCAATGAGGTCCAGTTTGACACTTCTACACCCAATGATCGTTTGTCCTATAAGTTGCCATCGTCAAAAAAATTATCGTACTCATCTTCTGCTGTCAGCTGGGTTGAAAAACTATCATTTGGTAGGTATGTATTAGTTGTAATTAAAACGTTTATTATATGTCGTTAATACAAGCAGATTAACGTGACAGATCCCGTTGATAAACATTAATTATAAACGTATATTCTTCATGACAGATGATGGTTAAATCAACGTTGCAAAACCCTAGTTAATAAACATGTATAAAAAATGTATATTTTACGTTATTAACGGCAAATAGTTTAACGTTACAAATTCCCGTTGATAAACGGTAATTATAAACGTATATTCTCCATTACAGATGATGGTTGAATTAACGTTGTAAAATCCTTGTTAATAAACATGTAAGAAAAACGTATATTTAAACGTTAAAACATACATGTATAAAAACGTTTTTATATTTGTTTAATTATATGTTTATTCGGGCGACATTTTTACCAAAATTAAACGTAAGGTAGCAGTTTCCTTTTAAACGTTTAATTAACGAACATGTGTTTACTGGGATAGCTACTCCTTGACCAACATTATTAGACTTATTATTTGTAAATATTGCGCTGTGGAAAAATCGAACAGTTTTCATTGATGTCTGTTTTCAGGAACAGTGAGCAAGAACCCTTTGTGTAAAGATGCCAGGCAACACAGTTTGCCTTTGCAATGCAGGATATAATGAAGAATGTAGGAGACAAAAATATGGTTTAGGAAAAATATTGTAAGCTAAACCTGAAATATAACTCAAGTGCTAGATGAAATGTTTTAAATATTTTACAGTTGTAAAAGGTGATACATGCTCTGATGACGCTAAACTTGTTAGTGAAACTATCGTCAAATCTTTAAAAATGTGCTGCGATGAATTGGGTTCACCAAAAGTGTACCTCTCAGTGCCCATCAAAGGTTAAAATATTCACTTAATGTAAAAGTTACCTTGGATCAAATTACAAATCTTAATGAATGGACAAGAACACAACGTTTCTTTAAAGGGTCATCTTAGGGAATTGTTCATGCAGTCAAGTGTACACACTCGCAAATTTTCACTCGTTTGTATTTTCACCAATTATTAGATATATAAATAGGTATTTTACAGGTTGTGTTTCATGTTTTTAAGTTTTTTTGTGGGAGTGCATCTGTGCTGAGTATACATGGATATTCAGACCATAAGAAAGTATAGGTACCTTACTAAAATATTAATCTTCACTTATATTGTTAATTAAATGGATTCCCAGAATAGTGTTTCATTTATGAGTTTGTTTATTGATTTTTTATTTGGTATTATTAATTTTGACACATTTGTACTTTATTTATTGTTAATTGCAAAAGTAATTATTTTATTTTTATGACATTAAAACGTCTAATACATATAGGTACTTGTTTTTTATTTAATTGTTTCTATGTCCTATAATATATGAAAACCGTGAAATCTTACAATATTCTGGTTTATTTTATGTAATAATATAATCTACCTTTACGAAACTGAATATCGATGAAAATAATTGTCTGTATTGATGGGCTATATTTATAAATTACCAATATCGTTTAACAATTTGATAAGTTCCTTATGTATACTTATTCCTAAATCATGTTGATCAGTATTGGACTACTTTATATATATATATATATATATATATATATATATATATATATATATATATATATATCAATAAGTAATGTGTCAATGCAGATTAGTGCTGGTTCTTCATAGTAGAAGTAGTGGGCCACCTAAAATTGAGCACCTGATATAAGTACCTGAGAAATGCAGATTTGATATTGAAATCAAGTAACTCTGCAGCACTGGTAAAGTGTCTGATATGTAATGTATGTGCTGGCTAACAGACCGTTGGCCGGCTGCTGGCCGGAGTTTCCTATAGTTACCGGCCCAACATTGTATTCAAGCACTTCTCCAGCAATGCAAGTGCCGGGTACCGGCTATGACGCCAATACTGGGCCAGTAATAAAGGTTAGCTGGGTACCAGATGTTTGATGAAATTAAAAGTTTTCTAATAAATAAACCCTAAAACGTTATAATACTCGAGTTTTAACGAAAAAATTTCAATTTTCACCAAATCACCCCCATTCATCCTCCACCCCTTAAAGCGATTTTACCCAAAAACAATCCGATATTTTTGTTTGTCGAGTGCTTACTGTATACCAAATTTGAAGACGATATCTTAATTCGTTCTAAAGTTATCGTGACTACAAACAGACAGACATACAGACCGACAGACCAACAGACCAACAGACCGACAGACAAAAAAAATCGTTCCCAATTCATGTTTTCTATATGTTATGATAGTTTTTACGACGTTTAAGCTTAAAAAAATTGGAAATGTTAGTCGTCGATGCGATGCTTCCACACGTTGTGACGATGTGGAAGTAATAGAAAATGCTTGATCACACGTTGACATTTGCTCAACATGTATAACAAAAACAGTAGAAAAGAAAAAGTAAGATATAAAACCAAGATCTATATAGGTATGCTGTGGTAATAGATAGAGGATAGATATCTGGATATCCAGGCAACACTTAATACACTACCCTGAATAAAGGTTGGCCTAAGCTGTTGTTAAAACTGGTCCTTTAGTGTTATATTCAACTGCATACAGACTTGGAGAATACTTCTCTAGCTTCACTGTTGGTTTTTAGTGGTGAAGGACGTAGCCAGCGCGTGAGCTAACTGGAGCAAGTGGCCCTTCGAATTCTGGAAGTTCTAGGATGTTCTTCAATGCTTCTGTGACTATAGTTTCGCTGCTTGACAGCATTTTCAGACAGATTAAAATTGAATTAGTACGAAATCATGACAACTACAAATAAATATCTGTTGCTAGGTTATGATATGATGTTTTGATCAAAAAATTTTATCAAATAGAAAATAAAATGAAACACAGATGACAGATGAGGTTTTCAAAATGTCTATGTGATGTATGTCAATATTTAACATAAAAACTAGAACTAGCCTATAATAACTATGATAACAGTTACAACAATAAAATAACTAAACAATAACAGTATAAAAGTAGTCTCTATACAACGAAAATATCGACATACATCAACTCATTATTTTATTACAACTTTTTTGAAATAATAGTTAAATTTATTTTCTTTGGCATATTTAATTAGAAAGAAGAATATCCAAGAAAGGGGAATTCATTAAATCAGTTTGCTCGTTTAAAACAAGGTAGTTATTGTCGTGTGTGTGCCTTTTGACTTCTAAAGCTTCAAAAAAGTCTAGTTTACGTTTGTCATCATAAAAATGTAGTGGTTCTATGCGGTTATTTATTGTAGGTCTATGTTCGGTATCAATAATATGTTTTGCAAATGTATATTTGTCAGCGTGGTTATTTCTAAATGCAGAAATATGTTCTTTGTATCGGGTGTTAAAATTTCTAGAAGTTTGACCTATGTAGATTGCGTTACAATGTGTACAAGCTAATTTATAAACTCCAGCTTTTGTCAGGAAACAAGATTTTTCTTTCGCGTTAAATAACAAATCACGCGTCGTGTTGTAAGATTTAAAAGCTACCTTTGTATTTGTACAAGTGTTTAAAATTTTTGAAATGTTTTCTGAAATGGTTCCAAAATAAGTTATCGAAACGTATCTGTTGTCTTCTTTGTCTCTAATATTTGGATAAATTAAATTAATCGCTAATTTGTATTCTTTTCTCTCTATCATTTTATCTATTATTTTAACAGAGTAGCCATTATTAAATGCTGTTTGCTTAATTATTGAAATTTCTTTTTCAAAATTGTTTTGTGACATAGGTATTGAAAATGCACGATGTATCATAGAATGATAGGCTGACAGCTTTTGTGAAAAAGGGTGACATGAATCGTATGGTATGGTTGTGTCAGTGTAAGTTGGTTTCCTATATATTGAAAAGTCAAATGAATTATTTTCTAATTTTCTAATTGTTAAGTCTAAAAAGTTTATACAACTGTTAGCTTCTTCTTCTAGAGTAAACTTAATATTTGTGTGAAAGCTATTAATAAAATTTAAAAATTCATTTAATTCTTAGAAAACCAAATTTTAACATCAGAACTTTCACATAATATTGTCTTTTGGTACAGATACGTAGATGATATTTTAGCATGTTTTCAAGGTAGTCATACAGAATTAAATGAATTTTTAAATTTTATTAATAGCTTTCACACAAATATTAAGTTTACTCTAGAAGAAGAAGCTAACAGTTGTATAAACTTTTTAGACTTAACAATTAGAAAATTAGAAAATAATTCATTTGACTTTTCAATATATAGGAAACCAACTTACACTGACACAACCATACCATACGATTCATGTCACCCTTTTTCACAAAAGCTGTCAGCCTATCATTCTATGATACATCGTGCATTTTCAATACCTATGTCACAAAACAATTTTGAAAAAGAAATTTCAATAATTAAGCAAACAGCATTTAATAATGGCTACTCTGTTAAAATAATAGATAAAATGATAGAGAGAAAAGAATACAAATTAGCGATTAATTTAATTTATCCAAATATTAGAGACAAAGAAGACAACAGATACGTTTCGATAACTTATTTTGGAACCATTTCAGAAAACATTTCAAAAATTTTAAACACTTGTACAAATACAAAGGTAGCTTTTAAATCTTACAACACGACGCGTGATTTGTTATTTAACGCGAAAGAAAAATCTTGTTTCCTGACAAAAGCTGGAGTTTATAAATTAGCTTGTACACATTGTAACGCAATCTACATAGGTCAAACTTCTAGAAATTTTAACACCCGATACAAAGAACATATTTCTGCATTTAGAAATAACCACGCTGACAAATCTACATTTGCAAAACATATTATTGATACCGAACATAGACCTACAATAAATAACCGCATAGAACCACTACATTTTTATGATGACAAACGTAAACTAGACTTTTTTGAAGCTTTAGAAGTCAAAAGGCACACACACGACAATAACTACCTTGTTTTAAACGAGCAAACTGATTTAATGAATTCCCCTTTCTTGGATATTCTTCTTTCTAATTAAATATGCCAAAGAAAATAAATTTAACTATTATTTCAAAAAAGTTGTAATAAAATAATGAGTTGATGTATGTCGATATTTTCGTTGTATAGAGACTACTTTTATACTGTTATTGTTTAGTTATTTTATTGTTGTAACTGTTATCATAGTTATTATAGGCTAGTTCTAGTTTTTATGTTAAATATTGACATACATCACATAGACATTTTGAAAACCTCATCTGTCATCTGTGTTTCATTTTATTTTCTATTTGATAAAATTTTTTGATCAAAACATCATATCATAACCTAGCAACAGATATTTATTTGTAGTTGTCATGATTTCGTACTAATTCAATTTTAATCTGTCTGAAAATGCTGTCAAGCAGCGAAACTATAGTCACAGAAGCATTGAAGAACATCCTAGAACTTCCAGAATTCGAAGGGCCACTTGCTCCAGTTAGCTCACGCGCTGGCTACGTCCTTCACCACTAAAAACCAACAGTGAAGCTAGAGAAGTATTCTCCAAGTCTGTATGCAGTATGGACAAGTTTCACCAAGTAAGGGCAACAACAATCAATGAATTGTTATATTCAATTTAATATTTTACATTATTTACAAACCTATTGCCTTATTCTTGCTGTGGTAAAACTTTTAAACTAACTTAATTTCTTTAATTAATAATTATTCATGGATACATATTTACAATCATTTGAAAGAAAATTGTAAATAATATTATGATTCCAGCTTCTATATTGCCACTGGGACAATTTGTATATGCAGCCCTCAATACAGGTCTTTGTATTCTGTATGGCCAATGGCGATCCATAAAGACAATGAGAGCACGTTTCTATACACATACGAGGCCCTTTCGGATAATAATGTAATAAGAATAAATTACCAATGACCAATCTAAGATACAAAACTTATCACTAATTACTTACATTTTTATTTTTTATGCACTTTTTACTGATTACTGGTTAGTGCCATGAGAAATTGCAAATTAACAACTTCCAGCTAGAGTAATAAAAGTCTGGACGCAGCAAATGCGTTATGGTAGTGAATTTTCATAGAAATGATCTGACGCGAAATATTTTTTATAACTTTTTTTTCTTATGACAGAAATATAAATTTTGGTATGTATTTTCCTTTTAATATCGTAAACTTACGTACCAAATTTGGTTACCATAGCTTTTCAATTTTTTTATATACATTTTTTTTTCGAAAGAAAACCCAAAAATTTCCCGGAAAACCTGGTTTGATTTTCCTGGGTAACGAACTTATCCCAGCCACTTACAAAAGGAAGGCACATGCTAATATTTATCAAAATCGGTCCCTTATTTTTTTAGTTATCGGTGTGATATAGATATATATATATATATATATATACATATATATATATATATATATATATATATATATATATATATATATATATATATATATATATATATATATTATTACGGTATCATATTATTTGTTTTTATATTTTATTAAGATATTTTTGTCTCTCAGTGGGAGTTCAGGTACTATTCAAATTTGTTGCCAATGAAGTTGGCAAACAAAAATTTAAATGAAATAATTTCTTTCGTGAAAAAGGACTGATCTGCTTATTGATGACTGGGTGAATGAAATGAAAACGCAGATTTTACAATGTTAAATATAATGAAACATAAGTTCAAATATAAACACAACAAAAGAAAATGAACTGAATACGTTAACACTAAAATCATATATCTAGTTAAACTGTCTCTAATCTAATTATAAATATTTAAGTTAACTCTAATTTAAATTATTACAAGACTTGTTTTTCTAAAGTGATGTTTCTCAAAAACTTTCTAATTTTATATTGTCTTTTGTTAGGTTATTTTGATATCACAAAAAATGTATATATTTCTGGGGTCTTCTTGTTTGTATAAAATTGTCAATTAGCTGTTTATGTATATAGCGTTTTGGTGCAACAAGGTATATCTCACCACAATTCCTCCTTGTAATTTCCGATTGTCCGTCGCTCCAAATATATATGCAACGTCTTCTCAATACTATTTTAATCTTCTAGTACTCTGTATATTTTGTTGATGGTGATTTTGTAGGCAATGATGTGAAATATTTTATTTTTTTGTCTTCGGACCATTACTTAAATGTCTTTTTTGGAATCATGTCTTTCCAATCTGTCATCTCCTTTTCTGACAAATTGTCATTCCTCTTCCTCACTTGATTTTATTTTTTAACTAATCATTTTCTGATTGATCGTTATGGATACACAGTTAGTCAATAAATAATATGTTAAAAAAACTTTGATTTCATTTCATTCTTATAACTATTGGAATTGATAATTGAAAACTAAATAGTGATTTTATTCATATTACATGATTTTCTCAACTCTAAAGGCACACCAATTTACTTATGTATATACTTCTTTTTGATTTTAAAACGATTTCATTTTGTGTAGTTACAAATTTTACATTGTTGTTACCTGTCTTGTAGCAACAGAGTTTACCTCAACAAATTTATTTTACAAGTTATCATCCACCAAATATTTTTTTATATGATTTGTTTGTTTTTACTGCCCTTGAGAAAGAATTAACGACGAACATTTTTCAAAAAACTATGATATAGCAATATATATATATATATATATATATATATATATATATATATATATATATATATATATATATATATATATATATATATATATATATATAAACATATAAAAATTGAAACTAACCCCAGATCTGGGTTCTAGGGGTCCTAGATCGCGCTCTTTTGAAGAAATTTTTTCAAAATTCAAATGTCGGGATCTCCTCATTAGTGAAGACAATTCACTAAAAGATCCAAAACTATACCCCATGTCATGAGAAAACGTCTAGAATCTACCTACCATGTACGGCATAATAGAATCAGCGAACTCTATCTTCTAAAACTACAGTATTCGCAGCATGTTGTAGAAGCAGGTGCTATCGTTAATCCTTACGAATTATATCCACAGCAGTGTTGAGATAATTCCCTAGAAAAAGTAGAAACGCAGCAAGTGCGTTATGGTAACGAATTTACCTAGACATGGACTACAGTATTTTACGTAATTATATATATATATATATATATATATATATATATATATATATATATATATATATATATATATATATATATATATATATATATATATACAGTGTGTTTCACTTTAACCGGCGACAAGTCATTATTTCATAACGGGACGTCCGATTTTCAAAAAAAAAAATTTTCAAATAAAGTACTCCAAAAGCTCCACAGTCTGGTATCCATTATTTTAAGAATCCCTTTTTCCATAGCCTTCTACGATAACAAATGAGAAATCAAAAATAACTAATGCATATAAGGCATTTTTTACGAGAAAACAAATATCTCTATCGATTTAGGCATATCTGTAACCCGCAAATCCCAAGTTTCAATATCGTTACTTATACAGACTGTCCTAGCGCCTCCGTGGCCGTGCGGGAAAGTCGATTCAGACTTTCCAATACGGACTCGGGGGACGACGGTTCGAGACTCACCGGCGGCGGATGATTTTTCAAATCACTGTCGTCGTTGAGATCGAGCTCAAGGTGGAGGGTAGGTTAGTTTAGATGAGCAAAAAGGGTCAGCAATGGCCTAATTGCCAGTAAGCCTCTTACCTTTACCTTATACAAACTGTCCACAATTTGAGTGCAAAAAATGAAAAAATCGACTTTTTTGGAGTGCCTTGTGTAAACGCTACTGCTGAGTGACTTGCATGTATTAGAATGCCAATGGATTAAGTGTCACCTAGTGTATCAATTCACACAATATCATCATCATATCTTATACAGAGTGTTCATAATAAATACGGAAACATGCCCTTTTGCAATGTATTACCCAATTTGAAATTTGATCGGACCAGCATCTTAAATTTTGACACCACTCCATTATTTCTGAAAGTAGCTAAGTGAAGATTGGAACCTGCGATGAGCACTGATAAGTAAGATGAAAAATGTAATTCTTCATCCTCTGATGACGCTAAGTTTGTTAGTGAAACGATCATCAGGTCTTTAAAAAATGTGTTGTGGTGATTTGGGTTCTCCAAGTGTACTTATCAGTGCTCATCTCAGGTTCCAGTCTTCACTTAACTACTTTCAGAAATAATGGAGTGGTGATGACTTCACGAAATTTAGGATGCTGGTCCGATCAAAGTCCAAATTGGGTAATACAAAAGGGTATGTTTCCGTATTTATTATGAACACTCTGTATAAGATATAAGGATGATATTGTGTGAATTGATACACTAGGTGACACTTAATCCAGTGGCAATCTAATATTTGCAAGATACGCAGTAGCGTTTACACAGGGCACTCCAAAAAAAGTCGATTTTTAATATTTTTTGCACTCAAGTTGTGAACACTCTGTATAAGTTACGATATTGAAACTTGGGATTTGTGACTTACAGATGTGCCTAAGTCGATACAGGTATTTGTTTTTTTTTCGTAAAAAAATGCCTTATTTACTTTATCATTTTTGGGGTCTTATTTGTCATCGTAGTAGGCTATGGAAAAAGCGATTCTTAAAGTAATGCATACCACGATGTGGAGCTTTTGGCTTACTACTTTACTTTAAAAAAATTTGAAAATCGACCGAACCGTTATGAAATAATAATGAATTATTGTCGCCACTTAAAGTGAAACACACTATATATATATATATATATATATATATATATATATATATATATATATATATATATATATATATATATATGTATATATATATATATATATATGTATGTATATATATATATATATATATATATATATATATATATATATATATATATATATATATATATATATATATATATATGGGATATTGCACTACACTGTAATCGCTTTTAAATATGCACTTTATTTGTTTCCTGCACTTTTTGTGATTTTTTTATTGGTTTACGTCGACTGCAGTTTCGAACCGTCCCGGTTCATCATCAGCACGCTACTTACCACGTAAACCAATAAAAAATCACAAAAAGTACAGCAAACAAATAATATTTAACGTAACTCTATCATTAATTTTCAGAATACCTACGTAAAAATTCAATATTTTGAAGGTAGTGGTAGAAAAATTGAAATTGACCCTGGATATGGGTTCTAGCGGGCATAGTTCGCGCTCATGTAAAGAAATTTTTTCAAAATCCAAAAGTTGGGATCTCCTCATTACCCATACAGCACAAGATATTCTCAGAATGTTCTCACAATGTGAGAACATTATTTTTTCAGAATATTTGTATCGGAATGTTCTAATAACATTTATGGAATTTCAATCTTGAATATTCTGAGTACATTCATTCAATCACATCCTAAGAAAATTATTCATCAATATACTGAGAATATTTGAATAGATTATTATTCCGAATATTCGCTTAAAATGTGCTTGAGATGTCCTTATAATATTCTACAACTTTGAAATTTAATGAAAAAGATAGATGATGATTGCGGTATAGTGGTGAGAATTATAATCGTAACTATTTTGCATGTTTGATTATGTTACCTGTCTATGGTAAACACATTGTATATTTAGGCAATCCCTTCTTTAGGCATAGAGCACTGTGGTCAATGTTGTATAAGGTTATATTCTAACATAATTGATTAAAAACAATAATGTGTCGTGAACACGGAGAGCAGTGTGTAATTGCAAACATAGATCAAGAGTACAGAAGCAACTAAAACATGGTGTCAAGTTAACTAAAACCCACCCAGTAAAGAAACAAGTTTTAAAGCATCTCCTGTAGTTGACACTGACGATGGGTTCGCCAATTTAGCTTGAGGCTAGATCATCCTACGAATTAGGTACACCTACATTGTATAATATATAATTAAAAATTGTGTTATTTTCAATAGTACCTAAGTCATGCAATACAAACCACCACCATCGCTTTATGTGGTTGGACTGATGGACTGGAAAAGTGCAAGAATACTGCAAATCTATAAAATTGTCTAAGCAACATCTCGGGCTTTTTACTTATCTGGAAGAAGTTAATGCTGTGAGAAGTATTACTATGAAGTGCAGAAAATGTGGACCTGAACATATGATGGGAAGATGAATGTACAATAAAACTTACAATTTATCAGATACGGAATCACTCTGCCTTTACAACCAGAATATCCAAGCTGTTGGTGACAAGCATCAGGATATGGAAATAGCTTTAGAAGTAAAAATCAAGTCCTCTGGCGCAGAGCAGAAAGCAACAATACAAGGGAAGGGTCAAAAGGTCTGATCGATGACTTTCAGTTGTAGTTTTGTGTAAGTGCAAGTGAGTGTGATTTTGTGGTATGTTCTGTCCAATTTAGTTGTATTCTATAAAGGTGTAAGTACTATTGTGTAATGCAATTCCTTTAATACCATACTGAAAGCCTGTAGGATCAATAGTCTAGCCAAATTTCAAGTTACTTCAGTGGGGTAACCGCGATTATTTATCTCGAAAACTTATTTGGCTATTAAATTTTCTGGCAACTCCAAGAACTGTATCTTTATTTATTTTATTTTTATGTTATTGAAATTTTAATTGTTTGATTAATATTTTATTCAGACATTTCTTTGTATTTGTTATCTGAACTTGAGTTTACAGGTGTGTATAGCCACTGGAACAATATGGTAACCTATACAAGGGTGAGTGATTGAAGTTCAAATTCTAGCCTGTTGGGCTTGCTTATACAAAAAATATATATATAAAAGGCCAGTTAAATGGTGGAAAATCAGTAAATTTTGAAGATAAATCCAATATTTGATATATTTGCATTTTTTTAAAATTTCTGTATCATTCAAAAAATGTATACAGGGTGTTTCGCATAAGAACCGACACAGGGCAGGGGCATGTAGATAAACGTAAAATATAGTGATTTAACGCAACTTACCCCTATATTAAGTTGCACCCCTAAGAAGTTATAGGCCTTCAAAGTAGGGTTTCAAATTTCGAAAAAAAAAAATCAATATCTCTGTAATACTTTAACTTAGAAAAACCAAATTTAGTACCCGTTTTTAGTGTACCAAGAGCATTAATCAATGGTAAGTAGAGTTAAATTAAGGCATTTGAAAGGGTTGATTAAGGGGCGATACACCCTTAAAATGTCACAATTTTTTAACAGATTGGTGGATTTAAGAAAATATGTTATTTTATGAGGAATTTAACTCTGAAACTTTGTTACTCCTGTTATTTTCAAAAAACTTTGTTGTTTTCAAGAAAAACACGAATAAGTAAAGAAACGTATTTTATCAATCTTACTAAAAATCATCGAAAATTAAATATTTGCCAATAAACTTATGTATAGGTCAAATTTGACCATCAGGACAAAAGTGTGAATAAGTATAATTTATTAGAAAACAAACAACTCAAACAACAGAAATAAAAAAAATTGCTATCGATAAGTTATAGAAATTCTTCAACATGATAATTTCACAGGCATCTATTGAATTTTTGATGATTTTAAGTAACATTAATAATATATGTGTCTTTAGTTATTCGGGTTTTTCTTGAAAACGACAAAAGTTTTTTAAAAAACAACAAGTGTAAAAAAGTTTTATAATTTACTTCCCCATAAAATGAAGTAATAATTTTTTAGATCAGCCAATAGATTAGAAAATTCTGTCACATTTTATGGGTGCATCACCACTGTTCAACCCTTTGAAATGCTTCGATTGAACTCTACTCACCAAAGATTAATGCTCTTGGTACACCCAAAACGTGTACCAAATTTGGGTTTTCTAAGTTGAAGAATTACTGAGATATTGATCTTTTTTTCGAAATTTAAAACCCCATTTTGAAGGACTATAACTTCTCAGGGATGTACCTTAGTATAGGGGTAAGTTGCGTTAAATCACCATATTTTAGGATCCCCCACATGTTCCTGCTCTCTGTCGTTTCTTATGCGAAACACCCTGTATATCTTTTTTTAAACGCAATGTTCCCATGAGTATATGGATGAACATTTTGAGAAGATTCATTGAATGTTCGTGCAACATTTTCAGAAGATACTGGGAGCTCCTAAAAATATTATAAATAACATTCTAAGAACCTTATTGGTATGAGAGAATCTGTCCGATTCTCATGTTCATAGAATGTTCTATTGTACCTTGTGAGAATTTTCTGGGGATGTTTGAATATTCATTCGAAACATTCCTGGTATATTCTGAGAATGTGTCTGTGCTGTCTGGGTAGTGATTTTTTTAAAGAAAATTCACCAATAAAAGCCAAAGAGGTGCATAATAGGTATACGCTATTGAATAATAGATTTATAAATTGGTACTGCTTGTATTTTCTTCTTGCAATAAACGATATTTAACGTAACTCTGTCATTAATTTGCAGAATACCTACCTACGTAAAAATTCAATATTTTGAAGGTAGTAGTAGTACCTATTAAAAAAAACTCGGGACGCAGCAAGTGCGTTATGGTAGTGAATTTTTATTAAATGCTTCAAATTTAAATAACTCAATTTTCTATAAACTTAGAGAGTTTAATTTCAATACGTAGTAAGGTTTTTCCTAAGGCAAGATATCCACAAAATTTCATTAAAATAACTTTGTAATTTTCGGAGAAAAAAATTTTTTTCGAAAGAAAATTTAAAATTTGAATAACTCAATTTTCTCTAAGCTTAGAAAGTTGAATTTTGGTACGTAGTAAGGTTGAGGCAACATATATAGTAAATTTCATTGAAACAGCTTTGTTACTTTCGGAGAAAAAAATTTTTTTCGAAAGAAAACTCAAAATTTTTCCGGAAAACCCCGTCTGATTTTTCTGGATAACGAACTCATCCAAGCCATTAATAAAAGACAGGCACTTGCCAAGTTTCATCGAAATCGGTTAATTATTTTTTGAGTTATCATATATATATATATATATATATATATATATATATATATATATATATATATATATATATATATATATATATATATATATATATATAACATATAAAAATTAAACCTATTTACAAATGAACTTTAATAAGATATTATGCTGTGACAATACCTCTCTCAAGCACCCTAAAATATAATCAAAATGTGCACAGTTATATATGTTTTATTTCTTTTTCCCTTGTCTTAATACACTACATATTTTATGACAATCGATTTAATTTACTTATTTGATTTCATAAATAGTCGGTTAATAGTGACTTGGAATGAAGTAGACACCACATCTTCAAACATATTAAGATAATATGAGTAAATCAACAGCAACTGGGAATGAATTCGGTCAGTCGCCCAGCCACGTGGTTAAAAAACACTGTTTATATGAGTGGTTACAACTCTAGACTCTAGCTCTAAATAAAATGACTGTAACAGCGGCAGAAGCAGAAGTCAATGGAAGGTTTGTGTATTCGGAAAGAAACTATTGACTATTAATAACAACAATTGACTAAAAACGCTGCGAGTTGTAAGGCAAAAATAATTATACTACAGAGGTGATAAATGATAATACATTACAATAGGGTTATATATAATCGTAAATGCTTCCAATGATTAACAATCAGTGAATTCAGTATTATTGACATTTCTCGGAAACTTACAAATGAATTTCATGAGTCAATAAGAAAAGCATTGACTAACCAACAGCCACCACATACTTATGATTTAAACATAAATGTTTCAAATTTGAATAGCTCAATTTTCTGTAACCCTAGAAAGCTGAATTTTGGCACATAGTTAGGTATTTCCCAAAGCAATATGCAGACCAAATTTTATCGAAATTTTCGGAAAAAAAATTTTTTTTTAAAAGAAAACTCAAAATTTTCCCGGAAAACCCCGTCCGATTTTCCTGGCCAACGAACTCATCCAAGCCATTAATAAAAGAAAGGCACTTGCCGAGTTTCATCTAAATCGGTTAATTATTTATTTTTTGAGTTATCAGACGGATACATATATATATATATATATATATATATATATATATATATATATATATATATATATATATATATATATATATATAAACATATAAAAATTCAAACTGACCCCGGATATGGGTTCTAGGGGTCCTAATTCGCGCTCATTTGAAAGAATTTTTGCAAAGTCTCAACATCGATACCTCTCTATTAGTTAATTTTTTTAATAAAAATTCACTAAAAGTATAGTAAGTAGATTACATTGTAACATTTCTTTAGTTTATCAAACAACATGAATATTGTTATAATTTAACCAAAAACGTTTTACAAATTCGACCGCCTGGTTCTTGTTACAAGTGAATCTTTGTTTGATAAGGGCAATAAACCTCAATAAATCATGTTCCTGACCGTCTAGAAGACTGTTCAGTTTCGGGTGGTTCAATCAAACGAACGCATAATAAATATACATTTCGACTGACAGTCCCATCCTGTGTAATCTTATCATAAGATGACTATTGAAACATTCACTAAGTGATTGTACAATGACAAACAAATCTTTACTATTAGAATTATGTAATAGTAGCAGTTTTAGTTCTCTCCCGGGAATCGTTTATCATTCCTAATAAAAGTGATATTGTTTAACAGGCGGCGACGCCTCTTAAAGTGGTTTTATAGAATGTATGGTCTTCTGCTGGTTTCCAACGGACGCGCTGGCTCTTTCACAGGCCATAATAAAGTTTTTTCTCTTCAAACCTTTTAACACATTCACTCCGATGGTGGTATGGTTACGCTTGATAATCCGTTTTATTATTCTTTTTTTTTTCTTCTTCTTCTATGGGCATTATACACATACCATGCGCTGTTGTCAAGTTGGGTGTGTATAGAGTTTGATAAGTATTTTACGTGGAGAAGGGACTTGAAGGAATTTATAAAGAATATAAGTATTCGTTTGTGTCAAATTTAAAACAAGCACAAGTTTTTTTTTTCAGAAACTAAACAGGAATTAAAAAAATAATCTATGCGAGTTAACGCTACTTTTAGAAATTATGTTGAAATTATAAAAATTATAATAAAATTATAAATATAAAGTGTCAGATTATTATTTTGGTAAATTTGCAGATTAGCTCCCGAACGCTTTTCAAAAAACTGTTTTCAGAAACCTGCCTAGGCCCTGGATGCACAAACCACAAGAAAAATTTCTTGTTCACACCTCTCAAGGCAGTTACGTGATCAGGAGTGGGTGGGGGGTAGGTAGTAAAAAGGAAATATGAGCAGAAAATCGAAAAAAAAAACGGGCTTGAAAGCTGTCTTATTCACACCTTGAAGCCATACCCCCCTTAAACCCTGCCTACCCCGTACAGCACTACTAGTCCCCCAGGTGCCGTAACTTCCTTGGTGGGTATGAACAAGACATTTTTCTTGTGGTTAATGCAACGAGGGCGGTTGTATGAACACGAGAGGGGAAGGAAAATCCCCACGACGAAGTAGCAGCAGCCCCCCACCCCACCACTCCAACACCGGTTCAACTAGAGACATGGGGGAGGGGCTTCGTACGAAAAAACGGGCTTGAAAGCTGTCTTATTCACACCTTGAAGCCATACCCCCCTTAAACCCTGCCTACCCCACACAGCACTACTAGTCCCCCAGGTGCCGTAACTTCCTTGGTGGGTATGAACAAGACATTTTTCTTGTGGTTAATGCAACGAGGGCGGTTGTATGCACACGAGAGGGGAAGGAAAATCCCCACGACGAAGTAGCAGCAGCCCCCCACCCCACCACTCCAACACCGGTTCAACTAGAGACATGGGGGAGGGGCTTCGTCGTGGGGATTTTCCTTCCCCTCTCGCGTGCATACAACCGCCCTCGTTGCATAAACCACAAGAAAAATGTCTTGTTCATACCCACCAAGGAAGTTACGGCACCTGGGGGACTAGGGGTGCTGTGCGGGGTAGGCAGGGTTTAAGGGGGATATGGCTTCAAGGTGTGAATAAGACAGCTTTCAAGCCCGTTTTCTTCGCATTTTCTGCTCATATTTTTTTACTACTTACCCCATACCCACTCCTGGTCCCGTAACTTCCTTGTGGGGTGTGAACAAGAAATTTTTCTTGTGATTTATGCATCCAGGGGGGGGGGGGGGCTAGGCAGGTTTCTGAAAACAGTTTTTTTCTAAAGCGTTCGGGAGCTAATCTGCAAATGTACCATTATTTTCCCTTATTGTTTTAAAACGAGCATGGCTCTTATGGATACCTACATTATAAGCTTTGCTACTTTGTCGCATTATACGAGCGGAGATCAAAACAAAATCTGCCTAGCTATGAAGCAAACGCGCTGTCATAATAAATTGTTGACTGTGAAGTTGCGACTTTTTAAGGCGTGGGGAGGTTTGGGTATAGTTCCCCCCCCCCTAAAGTTCAATAGTCCCATGATTTCAAATCTCCCGTGATTTCAAATAAAGAGAAATATGATTATCAAACCAAGTACCCCATATAACTCAAACATTATTATAGTCATAGTAAAAAAATTATGGATTCAATTTCCAAATTTCTTCTTTTTAGTGAATTTTCTTTAAAAAAATTCACTAATGAGGAGATCTCGACTTTTGAATTTTGAAAACATTTCTTTAAATGAGCGCTATTTAGGACCCCTGGAACCCAAATCCGGGGTCGGTTTCAGAGTATATATATATATATATATATATATATATATATATATATATATATATATATATATATATATATATATATATATATATATATATATGTTTATATATTTATGTGTCACACCTATAACTAAAAAAATAATGGACCGATTTTGATAAAATTAGGTGAGTACCTTCCTTTCGCGAGTGGCTTGGATAAGTTCGTTAGCCAGGAAAATCCGCCGAGGTTTTCTCGGAAAATTTTGTGTTTTCCTTCGAAAAAAATCGAAAAAATTTATATCTCCGGAATTAACAAAGTAAGGGCAACTAAATTTGGTACACGGGTTTATATCATTATAGGTAAACCACCTACCAAAATTTAGCGCTGTAGGTTAAAGGACAAAAAAGTTATAGGCATTTAAAGAAAAATAAATTTGGGTTTTCCTCAAAACGTCAAAGTCGCTATTTTAAACGTCAAAATTGTTAATATTTAGGCAATGAACCTAAATTAATATGATCTGTGGAAGAAAAATGTCTCAAGAATAATGTTTTACAAAGCCTGAACTCTTAGTTTCAATCGTCATTGTCCTTCATTTTACTAAAATATTCCCAGAATATTGATTTCAAATAGACCCTTTCTCTGATGCTTTAGCAGCAGTGTTGGCTATAGAGTTTATCGTTTAATGGTATATCATTTTTGTCGAATTTTCGTAAAAAATCATTAAAGCGTAATATATCCGTTGTTATGCAAGTTACAAAAAAAAAGTTGTATACATTAATTGTAGGGTGTCTTAAGCTACAATTACAGTGGGGCCCATAAGTCGTTGGTGATTCAAATTTTCTTTTTTTTTAGTGAATTTTTTTAATCGAACACGCCCTATGTTATTGCATTTTTGTATTTTCCATCGAAATATAATACATCTTTGTAAGAAAAGAAATTCGGGACGCAGCAAGTGCGTTATGGTAGCGAATTTTCATTAAATGCTTCAAATTTTGAATCAATTTGCTATTAACCTATAAGGTTGACCAAAAAACCAGTTTTTTCGGGAACAATTTCAGTTTACTTTCGGAAATTTTTGTACATTTTCAAACAATAATGTAATTTTGATGAAACATGGCACATTGTTTCTAATATATAGATTATACTGGTAACCAAATTTGGTGCCTGCTTTCTTAAAAAAACATATTTCCTATTTAAACAAACATTTTTATGAAAATTCACTACCATAACGCACTTGCTGCGTCCAGAGTTTTTACAACATATTTTGCAAAATGTGTGCAGATGACAACTTTACCCGACACAGCGGGCCAAAGTGATAATGATAATAATTTTGTAAAACAATCTCACATGTGATGCAACAGCACCTACTTTGCCAGGTAACACAGACGCATTCTGAGAATATACCACGAATGTTTTAAAAGAATATTGAAACATCCCCAGAACATTCTCACAGGCTACAAATATATTTATCGAACATTCTAAGAATATGACAATTGGACAGATTCTCATCCTAATAAGGTTCTTAGAATTTTATTTATAATATTCTGAGGAGCTCCCAGTATGTTTTGAAAATGTCCCTCGAACAATTCAATGAATCTTCTCAAAATGTCCACACATATCCTCATGGGAACATTGCTTTTTTTAAAGATATACAGGACGTTTCGCATAAGAACCGACACAAAGCAGGGGCATGGATTAGGGCAACCTAAAATATGGTGATTTAACGCAACTTACCCCTATACTATAAGTTGCACCCCTGAGAAGTTATAGGCGTTTAAAGTAGGGTTCAGCCCTTTCAAATGCCCCAATTTAAGTCTACTTACCATCAATTAAGCTCTTTGTATACTTAGAATATGTACCAAATTTGATTTTACTAAGTTAAAGTAAGTATTACGCAGATATTGATTTTTTTCGAAATTTGAAACCCCACTTTGAAGGCCTATAACTTCTCAGAGGAGCAACTTAGTATAGGGGTAAGTTGCGTTAAATCACCATATTTTAGGTTTACCTAGGTTTACACTGTGTACGTTCTTATGTGAAACACCCTGTGTACATTTTTTAAATGATATAGAAATTAAGGAAAGGCAAAGCTATTTTTATTTGATTTATCTTCAAAATTTATTTTTGATTATTTATATTTGATTTATCTTCAAAATGTAAAAATTTTCCTCCATTTAACTGGCTTTGTATATATTTTCGTATAAGCAAGATCAACTTGCCATATATGTTAGAATTTGAACTTCAATCACTCACCCTTGTTTAGGTTACCATCATTCCAGTGGCTCACGTTCAGATACTTAATAAATCAACAATTCGAGTGTTGCACATCTATTCAGATCAAGTATCTACTTATAACAAATGCAAAGAAATGTTTGTAAACAAAATATTAATAAAACAATTAAATTTCAATAACATAAAAATAAAATATATAAAGAGAGTTCTTGGAGTTGACAGAAAACTTAACCAAATACAAAGTTTTAGAGATCAATATTCGAGATTACCCCACTTAAGTAACTTGAAATTTGCATAGACTATTGATCCTGCAGGCTGTCAGTGTGGCATTAAAGGAATTGCATTACATAATAGTACTTATACCTTTATAGAATACAACTAAATTGGACAGAAAATCACACGCACTTGCACTTACAAAAAAAACTACAACTGAAACTCATCGATCTGGCCTATTGACCCTTCCTTCGACTTTGACTTCTAAAGCTATTTCCATATCCCGATGGACGTTGTTCGTCACCAACAGCTTGGATATCCTGGTTATGATAGTATACTTTGGCAAAGTGTTTGTGTATCTGATAAATTGCAAGTTTTATTGTACATGGGGCATCTTCCTACCATATGTTCAGGTCCACATTTTCTGCACTTTATTGTGATACTTCTCACAGCATTAACTTCTTCCACGGGAGTAAAAAGCCTGAGATGTTACTTAGACAATTCTATCGACTAGTAGGTTGCTTCTTAAATTCTGTTACAAAAGAGTAAATGGTTTAGGGCTATTTTCATATCATCATTTGACTTGTGTTTTCCTGAAGCTTTTAGAAATACACAGGGGCGTGCGGTGACATTTTAAATAAGGGAAGCAGTTCTCGGCAACTTACCTATTTGTAGTGTAACTCAGTTCTTCTGTCGTTTTTGGCAAATTCGTCAATAATGTCGTCATAAAACTGTGGATTCTGGGACATTTCCTGGACGAGGTTATTTTCAACTGACAAAATTGAAATTTGAGAAAGTCTTTCGTGTCCTGTTGAATTCCTAAGAAAACTCTTGATACGTTTCAATGTAGAAAAATTTCGTTCTACAGATGCACTAGTAGCAGGAATTGTTAATACTAATTCACATAATTTGAACACTTCAGAATATGCATTTTCCAATTTTGATTGTTTTAAGAAAGTTAAAAGTTCACTCGCGTTAGTTTTTGTGTCAATAACATCGGTTTCATAAATGACTGTAAGTTCTGATCGTAATAAGGCTTTGTCAAAATAATGTCCATAGTGGTGGAATAATGATTTGAATGAATCTTCTGGGAAAGGTATCCCTTTAATCCTCCAAAATTACACAATTCAAGAAATTTCAGGTCACTGAGATCAAACCTGCAGTTAATTTGCTGCTGAATTTGATCTATGATTTCGTAGAAAAGGCGGCGATAAGAAGTTTGAAGGTCTCCCACATTATCAGTGCGCAGACGCTTTCTTCGTGGCTCCACTTCTCCTAATTCAATTGTTATTTCCCAGAACTTATCAAATTCATTCCTTTTTTGAATTACAATGGATTTAAATTCACTAATTTTTTTCAGGCAAAAACCAATGTCATTTGTTTTACATTGCAATATGTTAAATACATTATCTGAAAACGGAAATATTTCCGAAAATATATTAACTAAAAAATTAAAATTAAAGTCTCTTTTCAAACCATCCAAAAATCCTCTAGAACTATTTATTGTTTTTGCGTCCCAATTTTTGCTATTTTCCATAATATTTCCAAAAAGTTCAATTAACGAATCACTGTGTTCAAATACAGTTAAGTAGCGTTGTAGTTCCATCGCGTTGCAGCTACTTTGGGTAAACGTTTTTTAACAATTGAGTCTAAGGCTTGTGTGCGCTTCGTAGATTTGGAAAAAAGCAGCCATTCCACTTAGGGTAGCAAAAAACACTTTACATTCTTTAATATGATTTATAGATTGGGATAAAATTAAACTTAATTTATGAGCACAACAGTGTACAAATAAAGCACTGGAGAACGTTTCCCGCACTTTAGCTTGAAGACCTCCTAAATGTCCGGCCATAACAGCAGCCCCATCATAGCTTTGGGCAATTAATTTATTATCAGCCTCCTCAATATATTTCATAATATTAAGCACAATTTTTATAGAGCGTTTGCGGTACGATCTTTTGTCACATTTTTAAAGCCTAAAAATCTTTCTTGTACACTCCCATCCATTTTTACTTAGCGTATTACTACAGATAGTTGACTTAGATTAGTTACATCGGTTGTTTCATCTAGAACAATAGCAATGAAACGAGTCTGTTTAATTTCAGATTTAATTCTGTTCAAAATAATGGTGGCAGCGGCCGAAATTAAGTCATTCCGAATGCGATTTGATGTCCCGCGAAAAACGTTAGACTCTTCCAAGTGCTTTTTTAAACAAATGTCGTACTTGGCTATTTAAGAAACTAGGTCTTGAAAGTTTCCTCTATTTGCAGATGTAGTTGTTTCGTCATGACCTCTGAAGCCCAATTCATGCTGACCAAGAAAAGACACAACATCAATAAGTCTTTTTAATATGTTTCTGTTTTTATCAACCAATTCATTGTGTTGGCGATGACTAATTTCTATCTGCTTGTCAACGGCGTGTTCAATTCGCGTTTTTCCAAAGACACTTAATTTTAAAATGCTCTGTAAATGCGCTTTAGACATAACATGTCTTTTTACTACTTTATGTAGATTATTCAAGTCGGAAAACCCACTTTTATTCCACAACCCTTTTCAGTCACAAATAGACTACAAGGCCAACAAAACAGTTTATTCCTGATTTCACAACCCGTTAACCATTCATATTGTTTATAAGTTTTTTCGGCGTTGAAATATCGAATACATGTTTTAATTCCTGTATTTAAGTTTTTTAAAGTAGGTTTCGGCCTACCTTTATTAATAATAGCAAGTTTTTCAGCAAACTGTAAAGCTGAAAATCCTTTGGTCATCAAAAAACACACAACACAATCACAGTTATTATTACCACTTATTTGTAAATTTTGTAAATCCCCACCCCCACCGTCGTCGCAGTTAAAAGCTGATGTACTTGTAGCCATATTAATACTCATAAAATGCCAATGTATTTAACTTAGTCGACTGCTTATATTTACGAAATAATGCGAGACATTCTCTTTGTATGTGTAGAGCGGGTCTTCCCGGTAAAATACGTTCTAAAAATACTCGTACACACGTCGAGCGAGCGAGCGTTTCTCCTCAAGTGGTCTGCTGACTACATGTATTTAACTGAAGTCATTGCATCCACCGGTAGTATCAGGTTCATGCTGGTCGTTGGCGGAGCATTTACTGCGACGACGTCCTTGCTAAGAGCGCATATACAAACAAGTACAATATGATGCATAATAAATAATTGTGTGTGAGCTTGCGAATTAAAAATTTTAATAATTAAATTAGTTTCAGAATTTGAAATTTAATATTTAAAATACAAAAGAGATTTTAAATATTGCGGTTTAATATAAATTATTTTTTAGTAGGTATGTAGTCGTTATTTTAAGAGAAGCAATGCTTCCCTTGCTTCCATGGACCGCACGCCACTAGAAATACAGTAAACTATTGTTTTCATTTAGGCCCAAGTTCCACTCCATTCACATCAAAGGGTGGTGGTGGTTTATATTGCATGACTTATTAGTATTGAACAACACAATTTTTTAATTATATATTATACAATATATGGCTACCTAATTCGTAAGATGATCCAATCTCAAGCAAAATTGGCGGTGTCAACTACAAGAGTTGCTTTAAAACTTGTTTCTTTACTGGATGTGTTTTAGTTCTTGATAACCTGAAACCATGTTTTAATTACTTAAGTACTCTGTATCTATGTTTGCAATCAAGAGACAGCAAAAACACAAAATTAGAAAGAAAAAAAAACAAAGAAACCTACATCATATTAGTTTGTACCTCAATAATGTGATTCTCAATTGTTTTTCTATAATATGGATTCTACAACTTTTCTATTTGAGTTTTTTAAGCCAACAAATTAAAAAGTGTAGGGGATAAAATAATATACCTATGGATCACTATATGTTTAAATATTTATAATTTTAAAAAAGTCAAGTATTAACCTAATGACAAGTACAAAAAAATAAAAGCCTGCATATTTAATGATTTATCATCCCGGAATCGTGAGAAGGATCCATCGAATGACAAGTAGAAAATAATAAAATAAAACCCTGTACTTATATTTAAAGATATATCATCGTGGAGAAATTAAGTAGGTAGGTAGAGATCAACCGAATGACAAGTAAAAATACGTTTTCCTGTTGAAATGTTTCTATATGTATATAGGTATTTCCACTTTCCATAAAAAAAGCAAGTCCCTCAGCACAAGTTTTTCCCCATAACGTGTTGGGAATGAAAGCCCGAAGTGTCAACACTGCCTGCCCTTCCATTCATGACATGTGTAATGGGAATTCACATTAAACTTCATAGAAATGAATCACGCTCACACACACTTTATCCATTAGGCAAAGCCTGCCTTTGCTTTGGCGTTTGGCGCACGCACCGTTTAAACGATTTATTTTATCTTCTTAATATAATTCCAAAACGATCCCGCAGACCTAAATAGGCGACTCAAGATTCAATAAAATTACAGATAATTGACATCACAACAGACCGTAGTATCTGAATCACTGATAAGACATTACACTTCGAAATCCTCACTTCTTATCCACGAATTTCAAATACCTGTTTACCTGAGCCGCCTTCATAATTTGCAGCGTTGCCGAATCTAAAATTCCAAACTAATAGATTGTAACAAACAAATAGAAACTGTCCTTCTAGATTAAAATCTTAGTAAAGTTTCCAATACATACATGTAGGTAGATACTAGAAATTATATTCAAAATGTTAAAATAATTATTTTTATATATTTAAAACTGATGAAGTTGTTGATGAAAAAGAGTGGTCTTGATGTGAAGCATCCTATTTAAGTTAAAAATAACAACAACAAAAAACACTTCATAAAACTTCATAGGGTATTAAGCTTAGACACGATGTTTCGGTCCGCACCATTCCCCAGCAGCACTAGATATTAATTCAGATCATCTTTATCATCAACTTTAGTTAATATCTATAGTGTCCATAGGAAATGATTATGACATCGACATGCTGTGTTTGTTTAATAAGCTAGCTCCTGTGAAGTTTTACCAACTATTTTTTATATTACATATATATATATATATATATATATATATATATATATATATATATATATATATATATATATATATATATATATATATATATACATACACTTTATTTGTTTGCTGTACTTTCTGTGATTTTTTTTATTTGTTTACGTGGACTGCAGTTTCGAGCCTTCCTGGTTCATCATCAGCACGCTACCGTTCCTGTGTGTTATATGTCTAAGGTTGTACGTGAGGCCTGCGTGTTCAGCTTCTATTGGTCGGTTTACAGTTGTTTGATTGGCTATGTTTTCGGTCTGTGTCGATTGTATCGGTTTCCCGTTTCGACACAGACCGAAAACACATATACATACATACATATATATATATATATATATATATATATATATATATATATATATATATATATATATATATATATATATATATATATATATATATATATATATATATATATATATATATATATATATATATATATATATATATATATATATATATATATATATATATATATATATATATATATATATACTCAAGAGGGTACCCAAAAGAGACCAAACTTATTCTTTTGTAATTTGTTTATTGAATTTTGAAAAAAATTCACAATCCTCTTCAACGTACTGGCACTAGTACATTTGCCTAATGTTTTATTTAATTGTTCAAAACATTAAGTACAATTTGGAGAAACCAATTCATCATAATAAAGTTTTTTGACCTATGTGATGAATTGGATTCTACAAATTGTGCTTATCAGTAGTCATCACAGGTTCCAATCTTCACTCAATGTTCAAAACATTTTTGGAATTCGTCCTCTGTGGTGCCCGACAGCGCCTCTGTCGTTTTTTTATTACCTCAGCAACGTCGGCAAAATGCTTCCCTTTCATGTATCTTTTCATTCAAGAAAATAAAAAAAGTCGCAGGGGGCAAGGTCGGGTGATTAGGGGGGATTGATCAGTGGAGTCTTATCATTTTTTTGGTCAAAAATTGGCGCACAGACAGGGCAGTGTGAACAGGGACGTTATGGTGGTGGAAAAACAATCGCCCGATTGCTACGAATGAAGCCTCTTCTGCCACAAACTGTTGCATAATCTTTTTCCCGGTAGAAAAGCTGGGTCACTGTCTGACCCACAAACTCCGAATGGATAACTCCTTTTACATCGTAAAAATAAATCAGCATTGTTTTGGCGTTTGATTTCACTTGACGAGCTTTTTTGGGACGAGGCGAACTTGAAGTGTTCCACTGGCTTACTTGTTGCTTCGTTCATTGAAACAAAAGTTTGGATCATATCGGAACTCTTTTTTTAAAGCATGACATGCTCCCACGCGACGTTGCTTTTGTTCAGCAGTCGGGGCACGAATTTGTCAGCCACCCTTTCATCCCAGATCTTCCGTTAAAATTCGCTGACTTGAACTCAGTCACTTCAGTCAGCTTAACAGCTTCGTCAATGGTCCGTCGTCAATTTTCCAGGATGGAATTGCGACATTTTTCAACATTTTCATCGGTCCGAGCCGTGGAAGGACAAGAGCGAGGTTTCTTATCAGTTAACATTTGACCTCTTTTGAAATGGAAAAAGCACTCAATCACTTGAGTATTTCCAGTAGCATCATCCTTGTAGTTGGTTTTTAACATTTCAGGTGTGTATAAGCCAGAAATTCCGATTTCCGCCATCAAGGTACGGGATGCCGAGGACGATATTAGATTGACGAGGCCATATATGCTCAGGATCCCCAGCAGGGATCAGTGGAGGGAAAATGAGGTTGCACTCCAACCCGCAATCCTGGTCTGTTTCACCGACGGATCGAGTCTGGAGGATCAACAATCCTCCGGGGCGGGAATATATATCGAAGACCTGGGGGTGCGCGAGAGTTATGCTCTTGACGCATATACCACGGCATTCGAAACAGAGGTGTACGCTATCCTGTCTGTGACCAATAGACAGGATGTGAGGAGGAGCCCCGAGAAATGTGTGTACATTTGCTCGGATAGCCAGGCGGTCCTCCGGGCAGTCTGCGTGGCCAGAATTAGGTCAACACTGGTTCAGGAGTGCGCTGACGCCCTCAAAGGACTAGCCAGGACAAAGGAGGTGCAACTGGTGTGGGTTTCGGGACACTGTGGCGTAGCGGGGAATGAGGTGGCGAATAATCTCGCTAGGCTTGGTTTCCGGCGGCCGTTCTGTGGCCTGGAGCCTGCGATAGGCATAAGCAGGAAGACGGTCTCTGTCGCCTTAGACAGGTGGACAGAGGAAGCAATGGACAGGCACTGGGGGGTCGGTTGGTGGCTGTAGGCAGGCGAGAGACTTCGTGGAGGGGCCGGACAGAGATACAGCTGTCTGGCTACGCGGTAGGAGTCGACCTACGCTTCGCCGCATCCTTGGGGTGCTGACAGGCCACTGCGCCCTTAGAAGACACCTCACATTGATAGGGGTAGAGAGGGATCCCATTTGCCAGGAATGCGGCGAGGATGAAGAAACGTTCTACCACTACCTGTGTGAATGCGAGGCTTTTGGGAGTTTTCGAGCAGAATTGTTCGGATCGAGGAGTCTGCAGAGGAATCAGGTAAGTACCGTCCAATTGAAGACCGTCACGGCTTTCATTTCGAGGTCGAGGCGGTTTGGCGACGGAACCGAGGAACAGTAGAGCATGGTTGCTGGATTGCTGGGGTTGGCAAAAAGGGCCCATTGTGGCCTACTTGCTTGGCGTTGGCCTCCCCACCACTGCTACTACTACTACATAAGCCAGTTTTTACGAGCAAGAAGGAAAACTTAACGGCCGCGCGCTATTCACTAGAACCAGCAATTGCAGAAACGACGAGCACACAAAACCACTCTCACTAAAAACCTCACACAAGCGAAGGGAACCTTCTTTAGCCTTGGCTTATTGACTCGGGAACGGTGCCTGGAGATTTCTGGAGAGATTTGTTCACAATTTTTGTGCATCCATACTTCTTTTGCTTCTCTGCATTTTTAATTTGTTATATTGGCGTTCGATTCCTTTAGTCTTTGGTCAAATTCCAGCTTTCCGCCTCATATATTATGGCACACTATTATATACTTGATGAACTTCTTCCTCAAGCCTACGTTAAAATGTTAATTGGTGAGGAGAGTATTTTGTCTATTACCATCCCGATCCTACTTCTCAGTTCTTCGCTACATTTACCATCATCCGTAATTATCGTCGTAAAGGTACGTGATATGCGAAGATTCCTACTTGTTCAAGTTTTGCACCGTTTACCTTGATATAATTTTTACAGTTCTCTCTTTACGTATTTTCAATACTTCTGTTTTCCACAAATTGTTTTTTAGTTTGCTTCTTCAGCCAGTAGATTTAGCATCATTTGTAATTGTTTTTCCGTTTCTTCTATTAGCGCTATGTCATCTGCGTACCTTATTCAATTATTGGAACTATTGCCCATTTATTTTGTTCCTGCTGTCTTGTAAAATAGTGTTGTAGTAAATCAACTTCAACCACATTGTACATATTCAATTAGGTAATTAAACATAATATCACTGACTGTCTGTTCAGGAAATAAAGATAAGATGATGCTGAAGTCAAACATTATTGCACATTTATTATGAAGACTGAATTTGATACAGTTACTAGATTTTACGAGATTTGCTGCATCTGGCAATGCTGATCATTAATGTCACAGTAATCCGCTGACAATAACCCACTTTCCATCTCACTCCGTCTCTTGTGGACCCTCTTTTAGCAGTTCTGTCAGTTGTGTAACGTTTGTGTAGAAGTTGTTTGTTTGTGTGAGTGGCGAGATGGAGGAAAATCATTAAGTTATAATCTCTTTTTTTAATTTATAAAATCAGAAATGGCACAACGTCTCATCATGATAGTTCCAATACAGAAGATTCTTTTAGATATATTTCTTCTGATGTGTGGTAAGTCATTATTATTATAAGGTTATGTTATTGTTTTCTAAACGTTCATCTTTATTTATAATTTTTTAAACCACCAAGGAGTACGTGATTTAATTGTGAAAAACTGGTGTGTCATTAAACGAACGAGAGTAAAATTAATGTACTGGTGTTTTTAAATCACAGTTTTGTGTGAAGCTTATGATTTACAGTTTTTTTTTTGTTATTAGCAATGTATTTTATATGGGCATGCATTAAATGAATTTAATTATAGATTATTGTTTATGTTGAAATGCTAAATAAATTGTAATAGTTGCATTGGTGTTATACAAATTAATTGTCAATAAACAATATTCTGGGTTAACTGTAAAATATAAATCATAGTCGACGTGTATTGGTTCTAAAAATATCAAGGCACCTTTAAATTATTGAAAGTAGGGAAGAGTATATTTAAGATAGCATAAATTGTTATTTTATTGGGTTTTAACTGCAAGTAAATATCCTAAGATTTATGTAGTAGGTAGGTATGTATGGAGTTCAAAATATGGTAGCAGATAAAACTTAATTCAAAATAATATTTATTTAACATTTTCTAGTGTGCAACAAAAAGTTTGCAGGAAGTTTATTTGCTCGTTGATTAGAGGCAGTTATCAGCTAGGCCGTTTTTGTTAAGAAAGGAATGTGTTAATGTCAGTTTGCATATTTTCATACATAAAAAGCGTTAGTATAAGTAATTACTGTTAGAGGTATTAAAGATAATTTTAATGAAACACAACAATTTTAACAAAAATCTGTTATTTTATCAGGTGAGTAAGGTGTAGGTAATTCAATATCGAAAGTATCTTGATGTTAAATAATACATAATGACAGTGAGTCACAGACAAGCAAACAACAGGTGTAGGTGGTGAAATCAATACTTTTATAGTGTACAGGGCCGATCTACTTATATTTATAGGGCACGCTCAATTAGTTAAGTACGTACCTACCGTTGAATAATAAAAAATGTACTTACTGTACTTAGATCAGTAAGTATTCGTATTCGTCGAAAGGTGAAATCTCGTCCCGCCTTTTTGTCAAGAATCATCAATAATTTCATAAAAAAAATGCATAGGTACAGTATCATATTCTGTTAGTGAATTTTCTTAAAAAAAATTCACTAATGAGGAGATCCCGACTTTTGAATTTTGAAAAAATTTCTTCAAATGACCGCGAACTAGGCCCCCTAGAACACATATCCGGGGTCAGTTTCAATTTTTATATGTTTATATATATATATATATATATATATATATATATATATATATATATATATATATATATATATATATATATATATATATATATATATATATATATATATATATATATATATATATATATCTATATATATATGTATCACACCGATAACTCAAAAAATAATAGGCCGATTTTGACTAAATTTGGTGGAAAAATTCCTTTTGCAAATGGCTTGGATAAGTTCGTTAGCCAGGAAAATCTGCCCAGGTTTTCCCGGAAAATTTTGTGTTTTCTTTCGAAAAAAATTTATATCTCCGGAATTAACAAAGTAAGGGCAACCAAATTTGGTACGCTAGTTAATGTCCTTATAGGTAAGCTACCTACCAAAAGTTGGCTATGTAGGTCAAAAGACAAAAAAGTTATAGGCATTAAAAAAAAATTAATTGGGGTTTTCCTCAAAACGTCAAAGTTGCGATTTAAAACGTCAAAATCGGCAACATTTAGTCAAAGAACTTGAATCTAATACGGGATATGGAAATCAAATGTCTCAAGAAGGATGTTTTACAAACTCTGAAGTCTTAGTTTCAACCGTCATTGTCCTTCATTTTACTAAAATGTTTCCAGAAAATTCATTTCAAATAGACCCTTTCTCTGATGCTTGGCAGTAGCCTTAGCTTTAGAGTTTATCGTTTAATGGTATATAATTTTTGTGGAATTTTCGTAAAAAATCAATAAAGCTCAATATATCCGTTATTATACAAGATATGAAGAAAATTTGTATACATTAATTATAGGGTGTCTTGAGCTACATCTTAAAAAAATATTTCTACAATCACAGGATGGCCCATAAGTCGTTGGTGATACAAATTTTCTTCTTTTTTTTTAATCAAACACGCCTTATGTTATTGCATTTTTGAATTTTTCAGCGATGCATGTTTGTAAGAAAAGAAATTCGGGACGCAGCAAGTGCGTTATGGTAGCGAATTTTCATTAAATGCTTCAAATTTAAATAGCTCAATTTGCTATTAACCTATAAGGTTGACCAAGAAACGAGCTTTTCCGGGAACACTTTAAGTTAACTTTTGAAAATTTTTGTACATTTTCACACAATAAAGTTATTTTTATGAAACATGGCACATTGTTTTTACTATATAGGTTATACTGGTAACCAAATTTGATGCCTGCTTTCTTAAAAAGGAAACACACATATTTGCAATTAAAAACATTTTTATGAAAATTCACTACCATAACGCACTTGCTGCGTCCCGAATTTTTGTCATTTGGTATTATCTAGGCAGTTTAAACAGTCTTTTAAAGCGAGGGGGTTAAAGTTGAGCATGATAGTTATATATAATAGCTACTTGAAATTTTAACTATGTATTGATTAACAATATTTAATTTTGTTTTGGCCTATTGTGAAATAAAGCTATTCAACCTAGTATTTCCGGAAGGAAATCTGCAATTATCGACATAAATTCTGAAAAATTACATTACCAATTGCTTTTGAACATTGCAATCATAATGTGTAACGATTCAGTTTTTCGCTAAGGATTGGGGCTCTCGTTCTATCCCATTCAAAGAATGAAGGCGAGAAAGAGCTCGCAAATAACGGCTAACGCTCATAACACTGAAAATTGCGTGTTGGGGTCAGGGTGCAGCCGAACGCTCTCTGCCTTGAGAGGAGTTTAACGCTGACGCCGGTGGCGTGAACACTGTTTACTTGAGGTGGCTCTCGAATTGTCTTATAAACAGCGTTTTAAAGTCTTTCTGTTACCTATACTACCTTGTAACAATATTCCGTGATTGTTTAAAGTGTTTTAATAATTTTCGAGTTGAAATAAACTAAGTTTTCAGCATAAAACGAGAGTCTGGCATTAACGCTGCAAGCGTGAACACCGTTTACTTGAGGTGGCTCTCGAATTGTCTTATAAACGGGGTTTTTAAGTCTTCATGTTACCTGTACTACCTTGTAACAATATTCCGTTATTGTTTAAAGTGTTTCAATAATTTTCGAGTTGAAATAAACATAGTATTCAGCATAAAAGCGGAACTCAAGTTGTGGTTCTTTGTTTCACCCTGTTGCCTTGCTGCTTTAATTTACGTTTAAGTTGCGATTCGCGAAGTTTCCAACAAGCGAATTCAGAAAGTCGGCCTAGGTGTCAAATGGTTTTGTACACGTGACACAATAAATCCACCGGCTTAGTAACCATCAATGAGAACCATCACTGTTTCTCCCAGCTTCTTTTCTCTTGTTGGAGTCACTGAGACTTGTGTCAGCTACCAGTATTTGATTCAGTCTGGAGATTGACTCCAAAGAGTAACCAGCTAATTCAAGGCAGAAGATTCAGTGAGTCAAAATTTTTCTCTGAACTAGCAAAGTTTGTCTTACACACTCATCTGGCAACTGAATTTTTATAATCTGAACTTTCAAAGACACTCAATCAGGTTTTAGTTTTGAATAACGTCAGGGAGCTGCTATTAGAATAATTATGAATTTCCTGTTTTAATCTCTGAAATTATCTCAGTTTTTGTAAATTTAAACACGTCATCTTTGAAATTGTAATCAGTGAATCTTGTCTGTAAAAACATTTAACCTGTACATTGTCTTTAATATCACCTGTTTTTTAATAATTGGTATAGAGTTTTCACGTAGACATACATATATGTATTTTTTTTAAATTGAGCTTCACTCAAGAACTGGCCAGGATCTAACTAAAAGATTAACCGAAATTGATTGACAAACGTCAAATAATTCACATATTGATTTGTTTATTTTTGAGCTGCAACACACAGCATCTGATTTTTAATGTATGTCTCGATAATAAGCGTTTAGATTTCTTTAGTAATAAACAAACCACATTTGTCTCATTATTCTGTCATATATTTGTAAACTAACAATTTCTTGTCATTGAAGTTCTTGCTATTTATTTGATTTCTATTTGTGTAAAATTAATGTTTATTTTGAGAGTTACCAACCATTTAATTTTATTTTGTTCACCATTTCAACTTCAATCCATATGAATAAATTCAATATTTTGTTACATTGATATGTCTGTCTGATTGAAGATTAATTTCTCTTTAAACCCTTTTGACTTTTTGGTGACAACCAAATTGGGACTCTTTAATATCGCATTCCTAGATATCGAAGAGAAATTTTAAGTAAAGATCATCGTAACCAGGCACTAGTTTGGAGCGCTGATAAATATGAGACTTCGGGCAGTGCAAAAACACAACAACGTAAGTAGTAAACAATATTAAGATCTTCCAACCTTATAAGCTATTTCTAATATTGCTAGTTATAAATCTGATAGATAGAAACCTTTTAGGGTAGAACTTATAGGAAATAGTGACCTTACTACTGACCAGATTTGGGTTCACTTGAGGTCCCGCATATATTACTACTGATGCTTGCCTATTACTGATAAATAAATCCCGCCGCATCTTTTAGTGAATTTTCTTAAAAAAATCACTAATGAGGAGATCCCGACTTTTGAATTTAAAAAAAATTTCTTCAAATGAGCGCTAATTAGGCCCCCTAGAACACATCTCCGGGGTCAGTTTCGATTTTTATATGTATATATATATATATATATATATATATATATATATATATATATATATATATATATATATATATATATATATATATATATATATATATATATATATATATATATATATATATATATATATATATATATCTGTGTGTGTGTGTGTGTGTATCACACCGATAACTCAAAAAATAATGCGCCGATTTTGACAAAATTTGGTGAATACCTTCCTTTTGTAAGTGGCTTGGATAAGTTCGTTAGCCAGGAAAATCGGCCGAGGTTTTCCCGGAACATTTTGTGTTTTCTTTAGAAAAAAATTCATATCTCCGGAAATAACAAAGTAAGGGCAACCAAATTTGGTACATCGTTTTATATCGCTATACCTACCAAAATTTAGAGCTGTAGGTCAAAAGACAAAAAAGTTATGGGCATTTAAAGAAGCATAAATTGGGGGTTTCCTCAAAACGTCAAAGTGACAGTTTAAAACATCAAAATTCGCATTATTTGGGCAAAGAACTTGAATCTAATACGGACTATGGAAAGAAAATATCTCAAGAAGAATGTTTTACAAACCATGAAGTCTTAGTTTCAACCGTCATTGTCCTTCATTTTACTAAAATGTTTCCAGAAAATTCATTTCAAATAGACCCTTTCTCTGATGCTTGGCAGTAGTTTTAGCTATAGAGTTTATCGTTTAATGGTATATAATTTTTGTCGAATGTTCGTAAAAAATCAATAAAGCTCAATATATCCGTTATTATACAAGATATGAAAAAAATTTGTATATATTAATTATGGGGTGTATTGAGCTACATCTTAAAAAAATATTTCTACAATCACAGGATGGCCCATAAGTCGTTTGTGATACAAATTTTCTTTTTTGTTTAATCAAACACGCCTTATGTTAATGCATTTTTGCATTTTCCATCGAAATATAATGCATGTTTGTAAGTAAAGAAAGTCGGAACGCAGCAAGTGCGTTATGGTAGCGAATTTTCATTAAATGCTTCAAATTTGAATAGCTCAATTTGCTATTAACCTATAAGGTTGACCAAGAAACGAGTTTTTCCGGGAACACTTTAAGTTTACTTTTGGAAATTTTTGTACATTTTCACACAATAAAGTAATTTTTATGAAACATGGCACATTGTTTTTACTATATAGGTTATACTGGTAACCAAAATTGATGCGTGCTTTCTTAAAAAGAAAACACATATTTGCAATAAAAACATTTTTATGAAAATTCACTACCATAACGCACTTGCTGCGTCCAGAGTTTTTCTACCTTATTGTTTCCTCATTTGTTATTGAATAATATAAGTAATATTATCAGATATACACGTGATTCAAAAGTACTTAGATAAACTTCGGAAGGTGATTGCTGGCATAATTAATTACCTCTGCATCGTTAATTCGTGTGGAAATATGGCATCGGCGACGAAAAAAAATCTTTTTTTTCCGACGCAAAAAACTGTCAAAACATATTATATAAAACATAACCTGAGAACGAATTTTTTTTGTCTGTCGGTCTGTACGTCTGTTAATGGTAACCAGGATAACTTTAGAACGAATTGATATATCGTCTTCAAATTTGGTATACAGTTAGCATGCGACAACATACGGTTTGGATTGTTTTTGAGAAAAATCGACATCTTTTCGTTAACACTCGAGTAATGTAACGTTTTAGGGTTTGTTTATTAGAAGACTTTCGATTTCATTTTTCATCAAACATCTGGAATATCGGTGACAGAAATTTCAATATTTGTTTTGCTAAAACGGCGTAAAAAGTCTCAGAAAACTTGATTTTTAAACCATTTTTTTTTTGTCTGCCGGTTTGTCGGTCTGTATGTCCGTCTGTTAGTAGCGACGATAAGTTTAGAACAAATTGAGATATCGTCTTCAAATTTGGTATACAGTTAGCACTCGACAAACGAACGGTTCGGATTGTTTTTGGGTAAAATCGCTCCAGCGGGTAGTGAATAAATGAGGGGTGATTTGGTGAAAATTCACATTTTTCGTTAAAACTCGAGTAGTATAACGTTTTGGGGTTTGTTTATTATAAAACTTTCAATAAAAAGAAAATACCTATGAGCGGAAAATGCGGAAAAAAAAATTTCACATTTTGAAACCGTATTTCCTTTAAACCCTGTCTACCCCGCACAGCACCCTATTCGCTCCACGTCCCCTAACTGGCTTGGGCGTTGTTCCCAAAAATTTTTTTTGTTTTTTTTGTGGCTTGAGGGTGGTTGTAGACATGCAAGGGAAGGAATATCCCCCCCCCCCCCCCACACACACACACCAATGGGATTTTCCTCTTAGAACGTTCAAGTCGTGATTTGAAACGTCAAAATTGGCAATATTTAGGCAAAGAACCTGAAACGAATACGGGTTATGTAGAGAAAATATCACAAGAAGAGTGTTTTACAAACCCTTAAGTTTCAGCTTCAACCGCCAATGTCCTTAATTTTACTAAAATATTTCCAGAAAATTATTTTCAAATAGACCCTTTCTCTGGTGCTTTGGCGGTAGTTTCAGTTATAGAGCTTATCGTTTGATGGTCTATAACTTTTAGCGAATTTTCGTAGAAAAAATTCGCTAGTGAGGAGACCGCCAGTTTTAAATTTTAAAAACATTTCTTCAAATGTACGCGAACTAGGCCCCGAGAACCCATATCTGGGGCTACTTTCAGTTTTTATCTGTTTTCCTATCTACACCGTGGCGCATTTTTATTGTAAAGCTCGATATATCCGTTATTATACAAGATAAGAGAAAAAATTGTATCCGTGAATTATAGGGTGTCTTGAGCTGGATCTTATAAAATTATTTTTACAATCACAGGATGGCCCATAAGTCGTTGGTGATACAAATTTTCTCTTTTTTTTTAAGTCGAACACGCCTTATATTATTTCATTTCTGAATTTTCCATTGAAATATAATGAGTGTTTATAAGAAAAGAAATTCTGGACACAGCAAGTGCGTTTTGGTAGCGAATTTTTATTAAATGTTTCAAATTTCAATAGCTCAATTTGTTATTAACCTAGGTTCGTTGGCCAGTAAACCAGTTTTTTCAGGAACATTTTAAGTTACCTCCAAATAGCTGTGATAATTTACTCGCCTCAGAAAGACATTCACATGAAATGAATTTAGGGTCCATGACTTGACCACAAAGAAAATATTCGTATTGCTGTACCCAAAGTGATATTTCAATCCGTTTGAAAGTTATTGCGCCTACTAACAACAGGGTACCCAGCGACCTGGAAAACCTGGAAAAATCAGGGAATATGAAATAACCCCTAAAATGTCAGGGAAATTCGTGATTATGCTCAAATGTCATGGAAATCGTTCAGTAGACCTGGAAATTATATATTTGTAAAATTGTGTTACAAGCAGATTTATTATGATTTTGATTTCATATATTTATATTATATGAACTTTTTCCACACATATCTTCTCCTAGTGCTGCTGTTTGGTACATTAATTGAAACCGCCAATGAACGCGCGACATGTTATACGGCAATATAATATAGTGTCTCCTTTACCTATCTTAAACATGTCTCATTGGTTTATCTCACTTGGAATGCTCTTCCTTGAATGCATAAAATGCAAAATGCGTTCTAGCTATTGGCGACGTAAAGCTGCGTAAATGTGTTTATTATATTTTAACCTTTATGATCATGTAACATAGTTGAAGTTGGAGTGTAAATATTTGGCATTTGTATATGGGCGATTGTATTGTAATCCAGAAGAGAAAAGTTTATTATTGAAACGCATTGTGTATGATAGTGCAAAGAAATTATGAGAAGTGGGAAATATAGAAATCAACGATAAGCTGACACGAATTTTCAGTAATTCATATCATGATTTTCTGAAGTAGTTCAGTAATTTGACGGGTAGAAATTTATCACATTTCTGTATTAGTTAACAGAATTAACCATATTTATGTTTTTGATAATGATATTAAAAAATGCAGAATTTTTGTTATTTTTTTAAATAAAAAAGTGTTCAGATGTGTGTTGTTCAGTATTATGAAAAATTCACTTGGGCCTGGGAATGTCAGCGAATTTGATTTTTTATTTCTGCTGGGTACCTTGTAATAAACAAACGTACAGGCCGATCGACCCTCAAGACAAAAAACATTTCATTCCAGTAACAAACAATTTCTATATATTTTTACGCCGTTTCGGCAAAAAAAATAATTGAAATTTATGTCACCGATAATCCACCCCCACACATTCCAGCCTTAGTTTAATTGCAGCGCAGAATACCAAATGTGTGATGAAAGCTTCCTAATAAACTACTCGAGTTTTAACGAAAAAAATGTCAATTCTCACCAAGTCACCCCACATTCATCCCCTACTCCTGGAGCAATTTTACCCGAATACTATCCGAACTGTTAGTTTGTTGGGTGCTAACTGTGTAGCAAATTTGGAGACGATATCTCAATTCGTTCTAAAGTTATCGTGGCTACTAACAGACAGGCATACAGAGCGACAGACAAAAAATTGTCGTTCCCAAATCATCATTTCTATATGTTTTGACTCTTTTTACGACGTTTAAGCGAATTTTTTTTTAATTATCACCGGTACCATACTTTCACACGTATTGACGATGTGGAAGTAAATCAGATAACTATTATTGAACCTGTATGTCTCTGTGTCACTTGAATATATTCTCTCTCATTCGACCTTAACAAGGTTAAAATATGAGTCGACCTTTAATAATTTATCTACGACCACAGTACCTACATATAAGATTCTATTTAGACATACATTTTAATACAGCTAAATAATTTTGCGGTTCATTTACTTCATTTGGCGTTTAGAATTTATATCGTAATGCCGGAAACAATAGTGTGTCAAATATAATTTTTAATTAAATAGGGTTTTATATGAACCCAACAAGCAGTCTGGCGATGTCGACATATTTGCACTTTGCATTGCCTTAATAAAATATTACTTGAAATAAAAAGATGTTTACTTACCTCCACTATTAATCATGTTTTCGTGAAGGTTATTAACAAAATAAATAACAGTTATAACAATATTAATAATAATAATCAACTATCAACCCGTATAAATTCTATTGACATTTTTTTACGAATAATTGGGTACCACACACATGGTATTTCGAGTTAAAGTGTCGTTATAAATCTTCTATTACAATTTTAGTGAATTTTCATCAAGAAAATTCACTAATAGAGAGGTCACGATGAAAAGGTTTTGAAAAAATTTCTTCATATGAGCGCGATTGAACCTCAAAGCACGAGGGGTCTAGATATCATTTCTAAAGAAGCCAATTTGCAACTAACATTTCCGACAAAAAAAATATTTTAAAAAACTTGCTAGGTAACCCAAAAGACAAGGATAGTACGGCCAAAATGTCGGGTATTTATTAAATAAGTTGTAAAGATTGTGATCCTAAATACGCCGGACAAACAAAAAGATATATTGAAATTAGATTCAAAGAACATTTAGCACAATTAAGATTCGGTGCTATGGATAGATCTTCCGTCGCTCGACGTATTTGAGATAATAATCACCACGTTAATAAGGAGAATCTAAAATTAATAGAACATGTTAGACAACCAAGACAGGTAAACGCCTTCGAAAGTATATATGTTGCCAAATATAGTAATAATAAAAAATGTATGAATCTCGCTCCGCCGCCTATGGGCAGTCTTCTGATAGATTACTTTATAAAATAAATACCGGCAGAAGCACGTCCGACAGATAATAAAAGAATACAGATATTTCCGCCAAACGAAATATGTTAATTTTGGTGCCATTGAACCTCACAAAATGGTTAGTGACCTCTATCTGCGAAAGAATATAAAAAGCCTGGATGCAGCAAGTGCGTTATGGTAGTGAATTTTCATAGAAATGATCTGGCACAAGATATTTTATTATAACTTTTTTTCTTGTAACATAGAAATCTAAATTTTGGTGTATAGATTACTTTTTATATCGTAAACCTACCTACCAAATTTGGTTATCATAGATTTTTTTTCTTCAAAATTTTCCCGGAAAACCTCGTCCGGTTTTTTGATTAACGAACTTATCAAAGCCATTTACAAAAGGAAGGTACGTGCCAAATTTTAACAAAATCGGCCCTTTATTCTTTGAGATGAAAATTTTTTTGGAATGAAAACTCAAATTTTTCCCGGAAAACCTCGTCCGATTTTCCTGACTAACGAACTTATCCAAACCATTTACAAAAGGAAGGTACATGCCAAATTTTATCAAAATCGGCCCATTATTTTTTGAGTTATCGGTGTGATACATACATATATATATATATATATATATATATATATATATATATATATATATATATATATATATATATATATATATATATATATATATATATATATATATATATATTGAAACTGACCCCGGATATGGGTTCTAGGGGTCCTAGTGCGCGCTCATTTGCAAAAATTTTTTGAAAATTCAAAAGTCGGGATCTCCCCATTAGTGAATTTTTTCTACGAAAATTAACTAATAGAGTTGTGGATATAAGATTATATTTAGAATTATTCATCCTTTGATGACGCTAACTTTGTTAGTGAAACGATCGTCAGGTCTTTAAAAAAATGTATTGTGGTGATTTGGATTCTCCAAGTGTGCTCATCACAGGTTCCAATATTCATATAGTGTAAAATATTTTATTTAACAAAATAAATTTGAAAAAACTCCCCGTCTCGTCAGTCAGTAAAACGGACGAACAATATCTATATAAACAGTATTAAAAGTGCGGATGCAGCAAGTGCTTTATGGTAACGCATTTTCGTACTTTTAGTGAATTTTCGTAGAAAAAAAATCACTAATGGGGAGATACAATGTGTCCACGGATTGAGTGTGGGTAAGGTATAGTGACAAAAAAATTTTGAATTAGATTATGATATTCTGGGAATCGTTCCAGCTTTGTCTTAAATTAAGATGTTGAGGAAATGAACAAAATCAATTAATATACAGGGTTGTTTATAACTGATGTAATAAAATGTATTAAGAGTAATCTACCTTCGTTTATAAAGATACCGCAAAAAGTTATCAACAAAACTTGTTTAGAATTAAAATTTATGACAGGCTCTCAATTTTCATCCAGATCAGCCTACTTTGAATTTTCAAGTAAATTATTAACATTTTTTCCATATCAACATGGAGCTTTTTACCTGTGGTTTTCTAAACGCAGGTGCGCAAAGTAAGTAACCATGCAATGTTAAATAATTATTTATTAATAAAATTCAAAACGCTTATTGCTAACAAAAATCAAAACGGACAACGAAAAATAAAGAAATTATTCAAATGTGCTGCCACCAACCGATACACATAACTCAGCCCGTTTAGTAACTGCTTTGTAGACATTTTGAATATGTTGAATTGGAATACCGTCAATTGCCTCTCTCAACCTCAGTTTCAACAAATCAAGATCGTTGTTTAATGGAGCCGCGTAGACTTTCTGTTTGAGATAGCCCCATAAATAAAAGTACATTAAGGTAAGATCGGGACTTCTGGGAGGCCAAGGTATTGGCCTATATCGACCAATCCACCGCCCAGGAAATTCGCGATCTAACCATTCTCGAACGATACCTGTTGCATGTGCTGGGTGGCCGTCATGCTGAAAGTATGCTGTTTGTCTATCTTCTAGTGACATGTTATGCAAATGGTCTTGAAGAATATTTTCCAGCATTTCCAGATAACTGTGCTGGTTCATATTCCGCTCAAAACAATATGGCCCAATTATCTAAGTGTAAGAAACAGCACACAACACATTTACTTTTTTATGGCATTGTCTTCTGCAATTAACTCTATAATTTGGATTCTCCATAGACCAATGACGTGCATTTTGGGAATTTACCACCCCATTAGTGGTGAAAGTGGATTCGTCCAAAAAAATAATACTTCTGCCAAAGTTGTGATTTTGTAGATATTGCTCGCCGTACCATAAAAAAGTCTAATCGTTTTGACTCGTCATTTTCTTCCAAAGTGTGTATAAATTTTGCTTTGAAAGGTTTCACCTTGTGGGTACGATAAATTTGTTGCAAATGCGATTTGCTAATATTGCCAATTTCTAATGCCCTTCTTCTTAATGATAATTTCGGAAAACGCCTAACAGAATCCATAGCTAATGCAGCTGCAGCATTGTCTTCTTCATTTAGGTCGGATTGTGTCTTCTTAACATTTAAAACACTCCCAGTACGCATAAATTTTGTAACAACTTTTTTCCCACCAGTAGCGGAAATCGAATAATTTGGCCAGCGTTCAAGGAATTTTCTTATCACTCCCTGATAAGAATGTTCTTCACCCAAACCATAGGACTGCACAATAAACACTTTTTGTTCTGTTGTTAACATTTTTAAATACAGAAGCTTGCCGTTCGTGATAAACAAAATTGACGTTTCAATTTTTCAAATAAGTAGTTTCCCGGGAAACGAACAGCATGGCAGAGCTCAAGTAGCCATGCAACCTGCCAATTATTGCTTCGAATGTCCAATTGTGCGTTTACTTTACTTTTTTTATTGGTTAAGATGAAAGCAAACCTACCCCAAGTTTAATTATGGTAAAGACTTTTTTAATACAGTTTCAAGTATTTTTTAAAGTACACCTAATCACAGAAGCCGTCGAAAGTTATTTAAATAAAGTCGCAGCTAAAAAAAATTCATCATAGGCTGATCTCTTTGAAAATTGAGATCCTGTCATAAATTTTAATTCTAAACAAGTTTTGTTAATAACTTTTTGCAGTATCTTCATAAACGAAGGTAGTTTACTCTTAATATATTTCATTACATCAGTTATAAACCACCCTGTATATTAATTAATTTTGTTCATTTTCTCAACATCTCAGTTTAAGACAAAGCAGGAGCGATTCCCAGAATATCAGATTCTAATTCGAAATTGTTTTGTCACATACCTTACCCACACTCAATCCGTGGACGCACTGTATGTATCACACCGATAACTCAAAAAATAATGGGCCGATTTTGATAAAATTTGGCATGTGCCTTCCTTTTGTAAGTGGCTTGGATAAGTTCGTTAGTCAGAAAAATCGGACGAGGTTTTCTGGGAAGATTTTGAGTTTTCATTCGAAAAAAAATGTTATCTCAAAAAATAAAAAAGCTATGATAGCCAAATTTGGTAGGTAGGTTTGCGATATACACCAAAATTTCGATTTGTATGTTACAAGAAAAAAAAAGATATAATAAAATATTTGGTGCCAGATCATTTCTATGAAAATTCACTATCATAACGCACTTGCTGCGTCCAGGCTTTTTTCAATTTCCGATAACATAATCTCTTATTTACCTATAAAATTCATTTTGATATGTAACAAATTATTTTTATAGGCACCAACTGACCAAATTTCATTAAACGAACCTGATTATTTTTCGAAGATTTCTTTTTTTTGAACTTTTTTGTGTTGAAAGAATTTTATGAAAACTCGCGACTATAACGGATCTGCTGCGTCCAACCTTTTTTTATACGACATAGTTATATTAACAATGTTTCCTTTTGTTACAGTGGGTTTCCCCATCCTGTTTCTATTTTTATGGGGCAGTGCATATCACAGGGGGTTCTTCTGCACGGATACCAGTATTAGACATCCATATCATGATTCTACAGTGCCCAGCATATATCTATATTTTGTAGGACTAGTCATGAACTGTGTCGTGGTAAGTACGCACTCAAAATTAATTAATTGATTCACTTTACACATTTATCACGTGCACAAAGTCGATTTAAGATAAGAAAAAGTAGTTTTAGTGATTTTCTTTAAAAAAAAATACACTAATGAGGAGATCCCGACTTTTGAATTTTGAAAAAAATTCTTCAAATGAGCACTATTTAGGACCCCTGGAACCCAAATCCGAGGTCGGTTTCAGACTTTATATGTTTATATATATATATATATATATATATATATATATATATATATATATATATATATATATATATATATATATATATATATATATGCAGGAAACCGACCAATAGATGCTCATGCGCCACGTACAATCTCGGACGTAGACCACACAGGAGCGATAACAGTCAGTAGCGTGCTGATGATGAACCGGGACGGTTCGAAACTGCAGTCCGCACAAACCAATAAGAAATCACAAACGTACAGCAAACAAATAAAGTATATATATATATATATATATATATATATATATATATATATATATATATATATATATATATATATATATATATATATATATAATGTGTCACACCTATAACTAAAAAAATAGTGGACCGATTTTGATAAAACTTGGTGAGTACCTTCCTTTCGCAAATGGCTTGGATAAGTTCGTTAGCCAGGGAAATCCGCCGAGATTTTCCCGGAAAATTTAGTGTTTTCTTTCGAAAAAAATTTATATCTCCGGAATTAAAGTAAGGGCAACCAAATTTGGTACGCGGGTTCATATCATTATAGGTAAGTTACCTACCAAAATTTAGCTCTGTGGGTTAAAGGACAAAAAAGTTACGGGCATTTAAAGAAAAATAAATTTGGTTTTTCCTCAAAACGTCAAAGTCGCGATTTAAAACGTCAAAATTGGTAATATTTAGGCAATGAACCTTAAACTAATATGAGCTATGGAAGGAAAATGTTTCAAGAATAATGTTTTACAAAGCCTGGAGTCTTAATTTCAATCGTCATTGTCCTTCATTTTACTAAAATATTCCCAGAAAATTCATTTCAAATAGACTCTTTCTCTGATGCTTTGGTAGTACTGTTGCCTATAGAGTTTATCGGTTAATGGTATATCATTTTTCGAATTTTCATAAAAAATCTTTAAAGTTCAATATATCCGTTATTATGCAAGATACGAGAAAATTGATACATTAATTATAGGGTGTCTTGAGCTACATCTTAAAAAAATAATTTTACAATTACAGGATGGCCCATAAGTCGTTGGTGATTCAAATTTTCTTTTTTAGTGAATTTTCTGTAAAAAAATTCACTAATGGGGAGATCTGTGTTATATATATATATATTATATATATATATATATATATATATATATATATATATATATATATATATATATATATATATCGTACCGATAACTCAAAAAATAATAGACAGATCTTCATCAAATTTGGTAACTTCCTTTTGCAAGTGGCTTGGATAAGTTCGTTAGCCAGGAAAATCGGACCAGGTTTTCCCGGAAATTTTTGTGTTTTCTTTCTAAAAAAAATGCATATTTCCGGAAATCACAAAGTGGGGGCAACCAAATTTGGTACGCGTATTTGTATTGTAAAGAGTGTCAAAATTTAGGTCTCTTAGTTTAAGGACAAAAAAGTTACGGGCAGCTAAAGAAACAAATTTTGGAGTTTTCCTCAAAACGTCAATCTCGGAATTTAAAACGTCAAACTCGCAATTTAAAACGTCAAACTCGTAATTTGAAACGTCAAAATTGGCAATGTTTAGGCAAAGAACGTGAAACAAATACAGATTGTGGAAAGAAAATGTTGCAAGAAGAGTGTTCTGCGAACCCTTAGTTTCGGATTCAACCGTCATTGCCCTTCATTTTACTAAAATATTTACAGAAAATTTATTTCAAATAGACCCTTTCTCCGATGCTTTGGCTGTCGGTTTAGTTAAGTTGATGCTTTCGCGCTGGGTTTAGTGAAGTTTATGGTTGAACGGTCTATAATTTTTAGCTAATTTTCGTAGAACAAATTCGTTACTGCATTCTAGCATTTCTTATCGAAATATGATGCATGTTTGTAAGAAAAAAATCTGTACGCAGTAAGTGCGTTTTGGTAGCAAATTTTCATTAAATCCTTCAAATTTCAATAACTCAATTTGCTATTAACGTAAGTTTTGTTGGTTAGGAAACCAACATTTAACTTTATTTTCGGAAAATTTTTGTATGAACGCAGCAAGGGCGTTTTGGTTGCGAATTTTCATTAAATGTTTCAAATTTCAATAACTCAATTTGCTATTAACCTCAGGTTCATTGGCTAGGAGACCAGTTTTCTCGGAAACATTTAAAGTTTATGTTCGGAAAATTTTTGTACATTTTCAAATAATTATTTTGGTAAAATATGGTACATTGTTCCTACTACATAGGTTATACCGGTAACCAAATTGATGCCTGCTCGCATTAGAGCGATATATTTGTAATTAAAAACATTTTAATAAAAATTCACTTCCATAACGCACTTGCTGCGTCCAGAGTTTTTATTAACATACTGAAAGTTCTGATCTATTCGCCTGTGTATTGGATTCTTCAAATTTCACGCTTTATCCGCAGGGCACTGGCCTTAGTTTTGTGTTTTGTGTGGGCTCTTATCGATGCCATATAAACTAGAGGTATTTCCCATGATGACTTACACGATATGATAATGCGCATATGCCCCGCCCCTTTCTATGACGTCACGTGGTGAGTGGCGTCTTAGAAGTCCAACTGCACTCAATTAAAACAAGGTTATTCACAATCAAAAAATATCGATACGTCGATATAATGCGGTAGTTGAAATTACATTCAACTTCGTCGCCTATAATGTGTTTTAGTGAATTTTCTTTAAAAAAAAATCACTATTGAGGAGATCGCGACTTGAATTTTGAAAACATTCTTCAAATGAGCGATAATTAGGCCCCCTAGAACACATCCGTGGTCAGTTTCAATTTTTATATGTTTATATATATATATATATATATATATATATATATATATATATATATATATATATATATATATATATATATATATATATATATATATATATATGTATCACACCAATAACTTAGAGGCATAAAAATTGGGGATTTCCTCAAAACGTAAAAAGTCGCCATTTGAAACGTCAAAATTCGCAACATTTAGGCAAAGAAACGGAACGAAATACGGATTGTGTAAAAAGTGTTCTGCAAACCCTCAAGTTTTAGCTTCAGCCATCATTGCCCTTCATTTTACTAAAATATTTCCAGAAAATTCATTTCAAATAGACCCTTTCCTTGGTGCTTTTGTAGTAGTTTTAGTTAACTTTATGGTTTATAGTTTCGAATTTTTAGCTCATTTTCGTAGAAAAAATTCGTAAGTGAGGAGACCGCGAGTTTTGATTTTTAAAAAGTTTCTTCCAATACGAGCAAACTAGGCCCCATAGAATCCATATCCGGATTTCGTTACAGTTTTTATCTGTTTACTTATATACAGGCAACGCATTTCTACAGTAAAGCTCAATATAATTGTTATTATACAAGATACGAGAAAAATGGTATACGTTAATTATAGGGTGGTTTGCGCAGCATCTCATAAAATTATTTTGACAATCACAGGAGGCCCTAAAGTGGTTGGTGATTCCTAAAATTTTTTTTTCGAACACCCTTATATTATTGCCTCTTTGCATTTTTTTTTATCGAAATACGATGTATGTTTGTAAGAAAAAAATTCAAGACGCAGTAAGGTTTATTGGCTAGGAAACCAGTTTTCTCGAAAACATTTGAAGTTTATTTGTCGGAAAATGTTTGTACATTTTCTAACAATAAGTTATTTTGATAAAATATGGTACATTATTTCTACTATACAGGGTGTTCTACAAGCTCTATGGCAGACTTTGCCAGATGATAGCTATCAAAGTTCTAAACATTTTTTGTTAATGAATATGGGTCCGATTCGTTTTTGTTTAAAAGTTACAAGCTTTTAAAGAATCATAATTTTTCCAGTCAACCAGGAAGTGACACAAAATCATTTGAATGTGAAACAATGCACACCTATAAAATATATGTACACCTACTTCAATCAAAAGTAAACTGATAAAAAAAATGACAGTTGTTATGACAATAAATATTGTTAGTGTCATTTTAATTGTACAATATTTGATACTTCGTGTAAAAGTTCTAAATAAACAATGCATTTATTCACAACTGAGGAATATGCAGATATTGTGTTTGTATATGGGTATTCCAATGGGAACGCCAGAAACGCAGCTCGAGAATATCGACGCAGATATCCAAATAGACACCAACCTGCCCACACGGTGTTTAGTGCATCATTTCGTAGACTTCGAGAAGCAGATAACCCGGCTCCAAAGAAGGCCATTCGTCCTACTGAAGTAAATGTACAAGATGAAGAAAATATAATAGATGCTGCCCTTGATAACCCTTCAATTAGTGTTCGGCGTAATCTAGTAACGTTCATGTATCACCGAATTTTATTTATTTATATCTAGCAACGTTCATGTATCACCGAATTCTGCATGGCGTGTATTGAACAGAGAAATGTTACATCCATTTCATCGCCAAAATGTACAGGCGTTGCATGCTGGAGATGCCCCACAGCGATTAGAATTTTGTCGCTGGTTACTTCAGCAACAAGCACACAATGATAGATTCATTTCGCTCGTCATGTGGTCTGATGAAGCATGCTTTACTATGGACGGTATAAATAATAATCATACTGAACATGTATGGGCGTTGCAAAATCCATATGCAATTAGATCAAGACGATTTCAGCAACGATTCAGTGTCAACGTTTGGGCTGGCATTTTCAACAATAATCTATTACCTGTGCATGTTCTAAATGATCGTTTAAATGCAGATCTGTATAGACATTTCTTAGAACACGACCTTTTAGAGTTCATTGATGACGTACAACTTAATATTATTCAGAATATGTGGTATCAACATGACGGCGCACCACCACATAGAGGAAGACAAGTTGCTGCTTGGTTAAATGAACATTTCCCAAATAAATGGATAAGTCAAGGAGGTCCAATATCAGGGCCACCTCGTAGCCCCGATCTCAACCCGCTGGATTTTTATTTATGGGGACACATGAAGCAGCTGGTCTACCATGTTAAAATCACTACCCATCAGCAGTTACTTGAAAGAATTCAAGATGAAGCTAACCAAATAAGAAATGATCCAAATCTCATCCTTCGAGTGACCGAATCTTTCGTCGATGTGAGGCTTGCACTCAAGTCGAGGGTGGACATTTCGAACAATTTTTATAGTCTTGAGTTTTGTGATTTTCGTTTGAGTTAAATTGTTAATTGTTAATAAAGGTTCAATGCTTGTAAATTCTTAACAAAAGCGAATGTGACTCATGTTCATTAAGAAAAAATGTTTAGAATTATGAGAGCTATTACCTGGCAAAGTTTGTCATAGAGCTTGTAGAACACCCTGTATATGTTATACCGGTAACCGAAAATTGATGCTGCTTGCATTAAAGAGACATTGTTCAGATACGAACAATGTTTCATTAATATTATTTATTTCCTAATATTGGTTTGCAATCGACGCTATTCTAAACCTTTTTATGAAAATTCACTTCCATAACGCACCGCTGCATCCAGGGTTTAATGAATATTAATGATTTTATGCCACACTAAAAGCAATCAATTTTAAATAATTAAGTTACAAAAAATGGTACTTTGATGTCATTAGTATGAAATCAATAAACACTAAATTTAAAAACAAACAAAAAATACAAATAAATTATTTAAATATTCCTCAAATTGATTTCCATTATGTTCTATGCTAATACAAACTTTCCTTATTTTACGCAAAGCGTTTAAGCGGATAGCGGGCCTGGTGTCCAGATTTGTCAGGTCTGTTTCCACGGCGTTACACGAGTCCTCCTTCGTAGGATGTCTAGTACGGGAAATTTTATTTTTTGATATCCCCAAAACTGACAAATCTGGAGACCTGCACGGCAACCCTACATGACCATGTGTACCTATCCACGGACTAGGAAACAAATTATCTAAATATGGTGTTACTGTTTGTGAATTGTGCGCTGGAGCACCATCTTGTTGAAAAAATATGTTGTTTAAATAAGCTGATGGAATATTATCACATAAATCGGGCGGTACTTCTTCCAGTATTTCTCGGTACCTATTTTCTGTCAAGCTGCCTTCTTAAATAATACATTTAATTATATTTCCTAAGATAAAACAAGAAACACTAAAACCGAATCTAGCCTGCTGTATGTATGTATCCGTCTGATAACTCAAAAAATAATTAACCGATTTCAATGAAACTTGGCAAGTGCCTTTCTTTTATTAATGGTTTAAATAAGTTCGTTAGCCAGAAAAATGGGACGGGGAAATTTTGAGTTTTCTTTCGAAAAAAATTTTTATCTCCGAAAGTAACAATGCTGTTTTAATCAAATTTACTATATATGTTGCCCCAGGAGAGATATTACTACGTACCAAAATTCAACTTTCTAAGCTTAGAGAAAATTGAGTTATTCAAATTTTAAATTTCCTTTGGAAAAAAAAATTTTCTCCGAAAATTACAAAGTTATTTTAATGAAATTTTGTGGATATCTTGCCTTAGGAAAGACCTTACTACGTATTAAAATTAAACTCTCTAAGTTTATAGAAAATTAACTTATTTAAATTTGAAGCATTTAATAAAAATTCACTACCATGACGCACTTGCTGCGTCCCGAGTTTTTTAGTTTTCTAGCACTGCTTACATATGCCTCGTCCGATCAAATAACTTTTTTCATATAAAATCTCTGTCCATATTTAAATCACCACAACCAATTTTTTAAAGACCTGACGATCGTTTCACTAACAAAGTTAGCGTCATCAGAGGATGAAAGATTATTCTGAATAATTTTTCATCCGCTGATGACGCCAACTTTGTTATTGAACCGAGTGAAGAATTGGAACTTGTGATGGGTACAGATAAGTACACTTGGAGAAACCCAAATTACAACACATCTTTTTTAAAGGCATAACGATGGTTTCGCTAACAACGTTAGCTTCATCAGAGGATGAAATATTCTAAACTAGTTTCCGCCACAACCCGTATTTATATCGATTTAACAGGTAGAAGAACGAAACCAAAAAAAGTCCGGGACGCAGCAAGTGCGTTATGGTAGTGAATTTAAATTAAATGCTTCAAATTTGAATAACTCAATTTTCTATAGACTTAGAAAGTTGAATTTTTGTATGTATTAAGGTCCTTCCCAACGTAACATATCCACCAAATTTAATTAAAATTGCTTTGTAATTTTCGGAGAAAAATTTTTTTCGAAAGAAAACTCAAAATTTTCCCGGAAAACCTTGTCCGATTTTCCTGGCTAACGAACTCATCCAAGCCATTAATAAAAGAAAGGTACTTGCCGAGTTGCAACCAAATCGGTCAATTATTTTTTGAGTTATCGGTTGGATACACACACACACATATATATATATATATATATATATATATATATATATATATATATATATATATATATATATATATATATATATATATATATATATATATATATATATATATATATATATATATATGTTCAGAAAGATGTCCGCGGTCTTTAGTGTGACATTCTTGGTTCTCGAGTTGAACCGCGTCCAGAATTTATGAAAACTCGACGTTTCGGCTCCTGTTTTGGAGCCATTTTCAAATGGTAAAGGAAATATATGGTGGGTAAAGCAAATGTGTAAGGACACTCAAGGCCTCAATCTGCCTACTCCTTAGCGTGGTAGAGAAAGGTGGGCAAAGGAAATATGTAAGGACACTCTAAGGCCTCAATCTGCCTACTCCTTAGAGCGGTGGACAAAGGTGGGTTGGGTTGTTGTAGCTTGATTACGGGGCCTCAATCTGCCTTCTCCCCAAATCTCACCTGAGATCGTCTGTGAGGTCTCAGTGTGTTCAACACTAGGTCTCAGATCTCTACTACAACAACCCAACCCACCTTTGTCCACCGCTCTAAGGAGTAGGCAGATTGAGGCCTTAGAGTGTCCTTACATATTTCCTTTACCCACCTTTGTCCACCACTCTAAGGAGTAGGCAGATTGAGGCCTCAGAGTGTCCTTACGTATTTCCTTTACCCACCTTTGTCTACCACTCTAAGGAGTAGGCAGATTGAGGCCTTGAGTGTCCTTACATATTTCCTGTACCCACCTTTGTCCACCACTCTAAGGAGTAGGCAGATTGAGGCCTTAGAGTGTCCTTATATATTTCCTTTACCTTTTGAAAATGGCTCTAAAACAGGACCCGAAACGTCGAGTTTTCATAAATTCTGGACGCGGTTCAACCCGAGAACCAAGTATGTCTCATATATATATATATATATATATATATATATATATATATATATATATATATATATATATATATATATATATATATATATATATATATATATATATATATATATATATATATATATATATATATATATATATATATATATATATATAGATAGATAGATAGATAGATAGATAGATAGATAGATAGATATATAAACATACAAAAATAGAAACTGACCCCGGATATGGGTTCTAGGGGTCCTAGTTCGCGCTCATTTGAATTTTTTTTTGCAAAGTCCCACCATCGATACCTCTCTATTAGTGATTTAAAAAAAAAATTCACAAAAAGGGGATATCTGGACCTGATAAGAAATTATATTATGCCAGCTATAGCAGCCATATTTCCCAATCTAAACAATCCCATGTTACCTTCTGATTACATATGGTAGCAACAAGATGGTGCTTCCTCTCATTACACCCGGGATGTACGTACAGTGTTTCCACAGAGAAAAAATAAAAATAAAGTTTACAAAAATAGACCAGTTGATTTATAAACTTTACACTATCATATTTTGGAAGAGATAAATCAATACCAGAAGCATATTTACGTGATTCAATTGGACAGTTTTGTAAAATAGTTGAATAAGGTTAAATCGTAAATGGTTTGCACTTTCAACGTTTACTTTATCATTTGTTTGGTTATTTTTCTTTATTTCTTTAAATGTTAATTATTTATATTAATAGGGTTCAACTTTTAATATTAGAATAAACATTTTGAGACTTACTGGCTACGCTTTTCATTACCACCCCGTGTATTTCCGCGGCAACCCTACAATACCCGTGAAAAGATTTTTATTTGTTGTTTTTGGTGCATAAGTAAGTTTTATCAATACATGTAGTGCAATAATTAAAGTGCCGATATCTGCGCAACCATAGAATTTGGGCATATGGTACCTTATAACAAAGTTAATCTATAGTTCGAGGATTCATAAAATGATATAATATACAGGCTGTTCTACTTAAAAAATCAATCATTGCAACCACTACGATTTTCAGGACCAGCGGTATGTTTTGCCCTAACGTGAAAATATGCACCTACGGCAACCTTGCAACACGTGTTAAAATCTTGCTTTTATCGTTTTCCGTTTGTGAGATATTCAGATGTTTCCATAGTTAAAACTAACCCTGTATATATATATATATATATATATATATATATATATATATATATATATATATATATATATATATATATATATATATATATATATATATATATATATATATATAAATTGATTTATATATGTCACACCGATAACCCAAAAAACAATGGGCCGATTTTGATCAAATTTGGTACGTACCTTCCTTTTGTAAGTAGCTTGGATAAGTTCGTTAGCCAGGAAAATCGGTTCACGTTTTCCCGGAAAATTTGTGGTTTCTTTCGGAAAAAAAAAATATCTCGGAAAATATCAAAGTATGGGCACGCGTGTTTGTATTATAAAGAGTGAACCCAGTACACCAAAATTTAGGTTTCTAGTTTTAAAGACAAATAAGTTATGGGCAGTTAAATAAACAAAGTTTGGAGTTTTCCTCAAAACGTCAAACTGGCAATTTGAAACGTCAAAATTGGTAATGCTTAGGCAAAGAACGTGAAACAAATACGGATTGTGAAAAGAAAATGTTGCAAGAAGAGTGTTCTGCGAACCCTTCAGTTGCAGATTCAACCGTCACAGTCCTTCATTTTACTCAAATGTTTACAGAAAATTCGTTTCAAATAGACCCTTTCTCTGATGCTTTGGCTGTCGGTTTAGTTAAGTTGGTGCTTTCGCTGTGGGTTTAGCGAAGTTTATGGTTTAACGGTCTATAATTTTAAACTAATTTCCGCAGAACAAATTCGTTAATGCATTTTTGCATTTTTTTATCGAAATATGATGCATGCTTGTAAGAAAAAAATCTGGACGCAGTAAGTGCGTTTTGGTAGCGAATTTTCATTAAATCCTTCAAATTTCAATAAATCAATTTGCTATTAACGTAAGCTTTGTTGGTTAGGAAACCAACATTTAACTTTATTTTCGGAAAATTTTTGTATATTTTCAAAGAATAAGTAATTTTGATAAAATGTAGGACATTGTTTCTACTACATCTATACCGGTAATCAGATTGATGCCTGCTCGCATTTGCTATTAAAACATTTTAATGGAAATTCACTTCCATAACACACTTGCTGTATCCATACTTGTGAAAAATGTTTATATATTTTCAAACAATAAAGTTATTCCGGTTAAATATGGTACATTGTTTTTGCTATATAGGTAACCAAGTTTGACGCCTGGTTTCATCAAAGAAAGACATTTGCTATTAAAAACATTTTAAAGAAAATTCGCTATCGTAACGCACTTGCTGCGTTCCGAACCTTTTTCTATATGAATTTGAAGGATCTGTTGCTTAGTTTATTTGGTAGGTACCTTCCTGTATCCACTGGTGCTTTCCATGTATAGCCTCTTCCATTATAGGTGCTTCAAATATTGTGTTTCTTATAATTGGACCATTATTCTCACATAAATCAATTAAAATACAGATTACAACAATTGTTTTGTCTAAAATGCGAAGATAACAATTTGTACCAGAAAATATGAAATTTGAATTCCGATTAAATTGTCTGCAACCGAAATACAATACTTAACTATAAGTGAGATGTAAGACACGTGCCGCCACCTCGTTGCGGAACCAAGTAGTATGTTGTCACGGCAGCTCTAAATATTACAGAATGTTTTTCGCTTTAAAATTTATAATATTCGAAAATCTAAGTTAAAACAAGACAATTTTGTTATTGGACCATGATATAAAAATTCCAAGGATATATATGAAATATTGGTTATAGGAAACAATTATGGGAAGTTAATTAGAATGAAAATTTTGAAAACCAAAATCAAAGTGCTGTCAGTGTCAAGAAGATTTCGAGCTATATTGCAGTTTTCCATTATATTCAAGTCCAAATTGTATCAATTGCAAACACAAGTTTAATACTTAATTGTAAGATGCATTGTAAAATTTATACACCAATAAACTAATAATAAACTAATAATAATTAGAGCGAAACCGGTCTGCGGTTCTAACTGTGGTGAGAATGCATCTAGCCTTGCAATACTTACGTTCAAGAAAAAGTAGATTTATTTTAATCGTCATTTAAGATGCACTGGTATAATGCTTGTTTTTGTATTATATTTTATATTATTGTATATTTTAATTATATATGATATTGTTAATGTATATATAATTGTTATTGAATGGACTTTGCATGATTGGACATAAGTTAATAGACATAACAATATAATAACAATATTGAGTTATCTTTGCAATAAAAATAAAATCGAAAATTGCAATTGATTCAACTGTAACTTGTTCTTGCCTACTAATGCAATGTAGTCTTTGTTAAATTACAGTTACTGCTGTGTTATTTTCCAATTATGCAAATGAATAAATGACGATAATTTCACTGTGTGCTAACATTCTTGTAAGTGTATACTGTGGAGACTAGATATTCCAAAAGCTATTTTTACTCAGGTATTGATTACAAACTGCAGGCGAACATGATTCTATATCAAGTGTTTCTAAATTGTATTAATACTAATTGTATTTCTTAATACGATGGTAATACATTCGAAACATTTTTCAAATGAGCGAAAATTGGGGTCCCTAGAACCCAAATCCAAGGTCCGTTTGAATTTTGATATGTTTATATTTATATATATATATATATATATATATATATATATATATATATATATATATATATATATATATATATATATATATATATATATATATATATATATATACACACTTTATTTGTTTGCTGTACGTTTGTGATTTCTTATTGGTTTGCGTGGACTGCAGTTTCGAACCGTCCCGGTTCATCATCAGCACGCTACTGGCTGCTATCGCTCGTGTCTGGTCTACGTCGGAGATTGTAGGTGGCGCATGCGCCGTGAGCTTCTAGTGGTCGGTTTCCTGTTCTCTGATTGGTTGTGCCTTCGGACTGTGTCGTGTGTATCGGTCTCCTGTCTTGATCACTGTGGTTTAATAATTTGTCTATTTGTATGGCCTTTATTAAGTTTTGTTTAAATGTTTGTACTTGGATTTGTTCTGGCATTAATTGTTTTCTATTGTTTGTTTGTTGAATGTAGTATTGTTCCCAGATTTCCATTTTTTTGTGGTCTTTAACATGTTTCATTAGTTTTAATTGGGTGATGTCTGGTTTTTGGTGTTTTGTGTCGTGAATGTGTGTAGCTACGTTTGATTTGTAGCTAGGTATGTGGATTTTATCCAATGCTGTTATATGTTCTTTGAATCTCGTTTCTATTGATTTCTTTGTCATTCCTATATATTTTTTATTGCATGTGTTACATTCTATTTGATATATTCCGTTTAATTGTGTTCTTGTTTTTTATTTATTTTGTTTATTATTTTGTTATTGGTTTTGTAGCTCATTTTTAAGTCATATTGTTTGAGTGTTTGTGTTATTTTTTTGATGTGGTGGTTATAAGTGAATGTTGTGTATTTTGTGTTTGTTTCCGGTGTTTTGTTTTCGGTTTTGTTGATTTGTTTGTTTTTGATTTGTTTTACTAGCTTTTCTATTGTTTTTTGTTGTATCCATTTCTTTCTGCTATTTGTATTATGATGTTGTACTCCTTTTCTCGTTCGTCGTTATGAAGTGGTATATTTAGCATTCTGTTTATTAAGTATCTGTATGCGGCCATTTTGTGTGTATGTGGGTGTAGTGAGTGTTTAGGTATAGTGATGTCTGTTTGTGTGGGTTTTCTGTATATTTTGTATTCAATCTGGTTTTCTTTTCTGATAAGTGTTAAGTCTAGGAAGTTTATGGTGTTGTTTGTACAGTGTAGTTTGTACAGTGTAGTGCAATATTCCTAAATATATATATATATATATATATATATATATATATATATATATATATATATATATATATATATATATATATATATATATATACATGTGTGTATGTATGTACCGGGTGATTCTTTATAATGTCGCCCCCCTTTAACTTTGTTATTTTGTTAGTTTAAGTGTCCCAAAAAATTGAAAGTATGGTTATGTAGGTGCTACAAGATACTTTTTTTCTACGTATAAAAAAATTTGAAAAATGATCAGTATACAGGGAAAACCAAAAGTTAATTTTTTTTCAATGAATCACCCTATATATGAATTTATTTTTCGATTCCTCGTAAAATTCTAGGCATAATTTATATAACATACCGTATACTCAAAATCAATAGTTTTTGAAATATTTGTATTTGAAACGGTATCATCAAATATTTTATTAAACTGTTACAAACCAAGAAGTCCTAGGATACCACGCTTTTCATTGAAAACAGATAACTGACAGTGACATTATGTCAATATTGTTGTAGTTGTATTGTTTAGTAAGTAGAAATGGCGTACTCAGGCAGAGAAAGAAGAGTTATTTTGAGTTATTATATTAAAAATAATTTAAATTGTCGCGCTGCCATTAGAAATATGATAGAAGATAATCCCGGTATGCATGTCCCAACTCGAAAAACGTTCACATCTATGTATAGGAAGTTTCAAGAAACGTCAAATTTACAAAAGAGAAAAAGAACTCCTGTGAACGTAGATGAAAATGCAGAATTGAATATTTTACTTGCTATAGAAGAGAATCCAAACAATTCCATAAGAAACATTTCAAAGACATTACGAGCAACACAAGAAAATATTCAGCGAACTTCATACAGTAAAGTCCAAAGAACGTTATGAAAATGGAATCTAAAGCGATATAAGATGAAACCCACTACAAAGCTTACCCAAATGCAAAAACATGATCGGGTCGCATTTTGTCAACTGATTCTAGACAGAATAAACATAAGCAACAATTTTATGAAAACAGTTCTATGGACTGACGAGTCTACCTTTTCTACTAGTGGCCTGTTTAACCGAAAAAATACCAGACAATGGGCAAGAGAGAATCCACATTCTTATAGGGAATTTAAGTTCCAAGGGCGACAATCCGTGAATGTGTGGTGTGGTATCCTGAGCGATCGAGTTATCGGTCCGTATTTTTTTGATACTGTTTTAAATGGAGGCCGCTATTGAGATTTCTTGGAAAACGAGTTCGGATACTATTTAGACGATCTGCCTTTAAATATATTACAAAATATAATTTTTCAACTGGATGGAGCACCCCCTCACAACATTCGTGCTGTTCTTAATTACCCAAATGAAAGGTTTCCTGAATGGATCGGAAGAAATGCGCCAATTAAATGGCCTGCAAACAGCCCCGATTTGACACCTATGGATGCGTTTCTTTGGGGTTATATAAAAAACCGTGTATACGACCACCAAATTGAAAACCTCGATCATCTTAAAGCTTTTATACGGAATGAAATTATTAATTTAAATGAAAATAACCCAGCATTCATAACAGATTCATTAGAGAAAATGCGAAGAACCCTTATACAATGTGTTGAAGAAAATGGAGGCCCGGTAAAGCATCTTTATATTTAATTAGAAACTGTTTTTGTTATATTATTTATTGTTAGATTTCTTGATTTGTAACAGTTGTTTTGGTTTCATAAAATTTGTGATGATAACGTTTCAAATGCGAATATTTCAAAAACTATTCATTTTAAGTATACGGTATGTTATATAAATTATGCTTAGAATTTTACAAGGAATCGAAAAACAAATTCATATATAGGGTGATCCATTGAAAAAAATGACCTTTTTTGTTTTCCCTATATACTGATCATTTAAAAAAAATTATACGTAGAAAAAAAGTATTTTTTAGCACCTACATAGCCATACTTTCAATTTTTTGGGACACTTAAAATAACAAAGTTAAAGGGGGGCGACATTATAAAGAATCACCTGTATGTATCCGTGCGATAACTCAATAAAATACTCAAGTGATTTGAACGAAACTTGGGCAAATATCTTCATTGTATTAAGACCACAGACGAGTTCATATATCAGCTATAACGGACATCCTCCACCCCCCCCCCCCCCCCAAATTGCACAAACATTTTGGAAAACGCTATATTTTTGTAAGTATTAGAGTAACTGGAATTGGGCTTTACATATGGCTAGAAATGGTTTAAATAAACATATGTTGTGAATTTTATGTAATTTGGTTCACAATATTTAGAGGTTTTCCAAATTAAAAATAAAATCTGAAAGACATGCGTTGAAACGACTCAGGTTGATTCATACAACAGGTATAAGCCATACATCAACGGTAAGGAACCAAAATAAATAACAGGCATAAAACATACTACCCGACCAACAATCGGGAAATCTCGGCCACAAATATCGCAAAAATGACAGACGACATGAAATTAAAAATTTGCCAAGTACCTAATTGTTATTTAACTGGGGATTCAATCAACTTTTAAAATACACTATATTTGTAGCTTGATAAACGGCCCCAAATACAGTTTTAGACTGAAAGTGTAGCATAATATAGTGGAAATGCAAACAAATTCAAGTCAAGTAAAAAGGTTTTAAAATAGTTTCTTTTTTATCTTTAAACTTAAACATAAGACGTTATATAAGACTGAAACAGTCGTTGAATGTGTTTCAATGGCAATTATAGAACTTCTGTACTTAATTATTATGTATATTTTTAATATAATATCCCGGGTATGAAGCCGGTGTCAAGTATCATGTAACCAAAACGTTAGTTAACGTGTCCTTAGATACCTCAGTGGTAGCGTGCTTGTCTTCTACGCAGAAGGTAGCGTGATGGATTCCAGCTCGATGAATGTATGGTTTTTTTGTTGTTTTATTTTGCAATTTGGAGAAACACAGATTTCATACGTTTTGAACAAGTTCTCATTTTTTTTTAAAACGCCTGAACAACTTTGTCACCTTTTTGGACGGTACTTACCTGATTCCTCTGCAGAGTCCTTGATCCGAACAATTCTGCTCGAAGACTCCCAAAAGCCTCGCATTCACACAGGTAGTGGTAGGACGTTTCTTCATCCTCGCGACATTCCTGGCAAATGGGATCCCTCTCTACGTCTATCAATGTGAGGTGTCTTCTAAGGGCGCAGTGGCCTGTCAGCACCCCGAGGATGCGGCGAAGCGTAGGTCGACTCCTTCTGAGTAGCCAGACAGCTTTATCTCTGTCCGGCCCCTCCACGAAGTCCCTCGCCTGCCTGCAGCCATCAACCGACCCCCAGTGCCTCTCCATTGCTTCCTCGGTCCACCTGTCTAAGACGACAGAGACTGTCTTCCTACTTATGCCTATCGCAGGCTCCGGGCCACAGAACGGCCGCCGGGAACCAAGCTTTGCGAGATTATTCGCCACCTCATTCCCCGCCACGCCACAGTGTCCCGGAACCCACACCAGTTGCACCTCCTTCGTCCTGGCTAGCCCTCTGAGGGCGTCAGCGCACTCCTGAACCAGGGGTGACCTGATTCTGGCCGCGCAGACTGCCCGGAGGACCGCCTGGCTATCCGAGCAAATGCACACACATTTCTCGGGACTCATCTTCACATCCTGTCTATTGGCCACAGACAGGATAGCATACGCCTCTGTTTCGAATGCCGTGGTGTATGCGCCAAGAGCATAGCTCTCGCGCACCCCCAGGGCCTCGATGTATATTCCTGCCCCGGAGGATTGCTGGTCCTCCAGCCGCGATCCGTCGGTGAAACAGACCAGGCTTGCGGGCTGGAATGTAACCTCATTTTCCCTCCACTGATCCCTACTGGGGATCCTGAGGGTGTATGGTCTAGTCAACCTAATATCGTCCTCGGCATCCCTCACCTTTATGGCGGAAATCGGAATTTCCTTTTCCACCTCCTTGGCGACTCTTGCATGCCCTTTTACTGCTCCCTCTCCGCTCCAGTTACCTGAGTCCCGGATCCTAAGATGCGACGCCATAGCCTCCCTTCTGATACAGATGGGAAGCGGTGGCAGCATCAACAGGACCTCTAGCGCGGCTGAGGGTGTCGTCCTCATAGCGCCTGTGATACCCAGGATAGCCAGCCTTTGGAGTTTGGCCAGCTTCCTGCTGGTTGTTTGGTTCACACCACACCACCAGACCAACGCCCCATAGAGGATTCTCGGCCTGACGATCGCAGTGTAGATCCAATGAAGGATCCGGGGATTAACTCCCCAGGTCCTCCCTATCACACGATGCAGCTGCCAGAGAGTCGCTACTCCCTTCCTCACAACTCGTTCTATTTGCGACCCCCATGTTAGTTTCGGGTCCAGGATCACCCACAGATATTTGACCTCCCGCACTAAAGCTAAAGGTTTTCCAAACATCACGGGCGCCCTGAACCCCTCTACCTTCCTCTTCTTGGTAAATAGGATCATCTCCGTCTTCGCCGGGTTTACGGAGAGTCCCTGCTCACCACACCACCTTGCTATTATGCTACAGGCAGCTTGCATGCACTCACAGACGACGCCGAGGAATTTGCCGGTGACTAAGACCAGCCCATCATCAGCGTCCGCCTGTGCGTAGAAGCCATTCTCAGAGAGCCGCTCCAAGAGGCCGTCCATGACCAGACACCATAGATGAGGCGAAAGGCAGCTCCCCTGGGGACAGCCGCCCGTCACCCCAACGTCCAGCCCTCGGCCCCTCAAGGTCAGCGACACTCTCCTGTCCTCCAGCATGCTCGCCACCCAGCATATTAGGGACCTCGGCGTTCCCCTCTCCTGTAGGGCGTTACAGACCGTATCCGTCCTTGCCTTATCAAAGGCCCCCTCCACATCGAAGAACACAGCTAATGTGCTCTCCCCGTAGTGTAGAGCCCTTTCCACCTTCCGCGTCACAGCGTGGAGCGCCGTCTCCGTCGATTTCCCCCGCTGGTACGCCTGCTGACCTTTGTGGAAGGGATGATCCTTGAGGATCCCTCCCAACATAAACCTATCTACTAACTTTTCCAATGCCTTAAGTAGGAAGGATGTTAGGCTGATTAGCCTGTACGCCTTGGCCAGCGTGTAGTCCTCCCTTCCCGGTTTGGGAATGAAGACCCCCCTAACCCGGCGCCAGGCCTTTGGGACGTAGCCCCACGCCAGGCTGGCCCGAAAAACCTCCCTTATGTTGGGAAGCAGTATATCCAGGCCCCTCTGGAGCAGGGCTGGAAAAATCCCATCGCAGCCTGCGGATTTGAATGGAGCGAACTCGCTCACCGCCCAGGTTATAGAGCCATCTGTGACCACCTCCTCCGCCAGCTGCCAGTCCGCATTCGGGACTGTCCACCGGCCCGGTTCGGCAGCCTCCGTGACGGCTCCACCACCCTCAAGGTGAACTTCGGCGAGATGACGCAGGGTCTCCTCACCGGTGCTTGTCCAGCTCCCGTCCTGTTTCCTTAAAGATCCTACATTACTACCTAACTCTTGTTTGAGTACTCTCACCAGCCTGGCTGCGTCAGGCAGGGAATTGACTTCCCCGCAGTACGCGCGCCAACCAGCTCGCTTACTCCGGCGTAATTCCTTCTTAAACTCCCTTCTGGCAGTCCTAAACTCGTCCCAGGCCGCTTCACCCGATTCTCGGACGGCTCGGTTTAAGGCCCTCCGAGTCCGCCCGCGTAGTACGGCGAGATCCTTGTTCCACCATCTAACTTTGATGGACGGTTCCCCCCTAAGTGGTGACGCGGCCTCGTAGGCTGCCATTATTTTCCCTTCTAGGGCCTCGACCTCGCTATCTAATGCCTCTATAGAGAGTCTACTCCCCTCTGGGCTCCTTGGCGACCCACCGAGGCCTATTAGATAGGCATCCCAGTCGGTCTTCCTTGGATTTCTCCTGGGGGGAGGACTCTCACGGTCCACATCCAATTCAAAGCTGATCATACGATGATCAGACATTGATATGTGTTCCGTCACCCTCCAGTTAGATATATCCTCCGTTATTCCTCTGCTCGCTAACGTAATGTCGATCACCTCCTGTCGGATACGATTGACAAACGTTGGAGCTGTACCTCTATTTAATACCTATAGGTTCGTTGTAGCCAAGTACTCTAATAGAGCCTCACCGCGTGGGTTGGTATCCGTGCTGCCCCACAATCTGTGGTGAGAATTGGAATCGCAGCCTATTATCAGTTGTAGCCCATGCTCCCTCGCGTAATCGACGATACGCACCAATTCCTCCGACGGAGGCAGCCCCCGCCGATCGTAGGGAACATAAAGGCTGCACATCAGAACCTTAAGCCTAATATTACTCACCTTATACTCCAGGACAGCTGCTGTGACGTCCCTGGACCCGAGCTGCGGCAGCAACATCACGTCCAGATCCCTCGACGCCAGTATGCATGTCCTTGGTTGTTCTTCCTGTGCTTCACCACCGATGAGGATGTTGAAGCCAATTCCTCCAAGCCCTCTAACTTGCTTCCTAAACACATAAGGCTCTTGAATCAACACTACGCCGCCTGGACCGCGAGGAGCTTTGCTAGCTCCCCAGTGGCATCCCGGGTATGCTGAAGGTTGATCTGGCCCAGCCGCAGTTGCCCCGCGAATTTAATCGCGACGCCGCTCGGGCGGAAGCCTCCCCTGGTCGGAGCCCGTTCGTTCGCCCGCCGCAGGCCGGGCGGAGGCGACCGCACTCCATGTCGGAACTCTGGTTACACTCAGAGTCACCAACTCGAAGTACAGCCGCCAGCCTTGCCCGTCCAGCTCGCGAGCTACCTCAGGCCCCACCGAAAAGACCAGACGCCATGCCCCAGGTCCTCCTGCCGTCTCCAAGTGCCGCCACTGCCCAACATTGAGCGAGCGGTTCTGGAGCGCAAGCATCCTGACAACATCCTCTAGGTCCACCTCTTGACTTCTGAGCCAAAAGCCGATCCACTTCCTTTTCCTTCCTCTCTTCCGTTTCCTTCGCGACTCCTCGTCCTCGGCCCCTCCCATGGACACGTCCATGGGCCCGGCCAGACTCGCAGCCGACGAAGTTCGCCCCCCGTCGCTCCCCCCGGCAGCAACGTCCCCGACGGACCCGTACGGCTCCACCCCGGACACCCCGCCAGGAGAGCGGAGGAGCGTTTCTTCCAGTTCCCTGCTGGAACTGCTTGGAGAGACAGGGATCTCTCTACCTTCTACCTCCTCGCTTATTTTTGGCACGTTACCTTTATATTCTTTGTCCTCATTCATGGTTGCTAGAAAAAATTTTGTGTGATGGTGTGCTTATGGTTTGGTGAGCGTATAGATACGGGAGGTCACCCCACCGCCCCCCCGGCGCTTCATCCGTGATGAGACTTGATTCCGTTAAGAGCGGCTCTGCGGCCACGCCGTGACGACCCGAAGCGTGCAGCTAACCCCCTGTTCCGGAGCCACCCGGTGCTGCTGGCACGATCGAGCATTTTTCGAATGGATGATAGGGCAGCCCCCTACACCGGCCAAGGCAAGGGTGGGCCCCTGTACTGTCCATACGGCGCCAGGTGTGCCAGCCCTGGTTTGCACAGCGCTGCCAGTCCAGAGCAGGCTCCGCTCGGAGCCCCTCCTCGGAGTCCGCGCCGAAGGCCGAGAAGCCCAACCCGATCTATGTGCCTCGTGTCTGTGTTTGTATGTGTGTGTATGATGTGTGTGTGAAGGTTTGAGACTTTAGTAGACCATCGGCCCTGGGCGTTATTCCCATTGCCGACAGTCGCGCCAGGGGTGGCACGTGGAGCCAGTCTCTAGGAGTCCAGTAGCTAAGTCACTCGCTGATCGATCAAGAGAACGATCAGCGCACGACCAGGCTAAGGGACCACACCCCCCGCTAAGGGACCACACCCCCCTATTATCCCCATTATCTTTCTAAATATGAATCGTTCTGGAAATCTTTTGTAACTTTAATGAAATTTGCAATCCAAGTTTCTTTTAAAGAGACTTACACTATCTACAGATGTAGCAAAATTTATTTTTTTAGCATCATAGAAAATTGAGTTTTGGGCATTTTTCTCAAAAGAAGTTAAAACACAAGATTTTTTTGAAAATAGAGAGATATCGATGGTAACTTTCGAAAGAATTCTTCAAATCTGGGCGTACTATAACCTCTAAAATCGATTTTTAAAGTCTGTGTAAGCTTAAAGTATTAATTTTAATAATATGCTGTATAATAATAGTGTACAATTCTTATGAAAATTCACTACCATAACGCACTTGCTGCGTCCCGATTTTTTTTTACTGATTGTATAGTTATCTATTCGAGAAATGAGGAAAAATTCCTGATGCGTCATGGTGATCATATTTTTATAAAAATGTAAAAGTTAAGACCAGGCAAATGAAAAGTTATAATATTTCGATTTTGAGAAAATATTTCAGCAATAGAGGGACTCGGCATCTTCCTGCGCATCATTGTCACTGCTACTTATGTATTCTTTAACAGGCAATCTTGATTTCTTTGTCACGAATTTGTTTTTTCTTTGTTGCTATCAAAAACTTGTTTCTAACTGCTGCTGTTGTTTTAGATTCCTTTGCTATTTCTAATTCAGTCTTATAAGGGCTGCATGTGATTATTACGGTGGAACCTCTTTTTCTAGTATGTCTCTACGTTTCCGTTTTACATTTTAGAGTGGGATTGAGTGACCCCGATCAGCTTGGTCCACTATGTTTGATATATTTAAATCCTTAAATTGTTTGCTATTTTGCGAGGTCGAAGGAATTGGATCTGCTACATAATTTGCTTTGTTACGTTCTTCACGGGAATTTTCGTTTTCTTGGCGATCTTCGCTATTGGACAAAGCAGTTTTTCGAAGCTTTGAAGCATTCTGGGATCAAGAAATTTTACACTTTCTTTTCACTTAACCTGGAAAACCTTTAACGTAAATGAGATTTGGTGAAATGTTTTCTAAAGTTTTGGGCGAAGACCATGTTGCCCTCAAACATAATTTCTGGATTCCGGGTCACAGATATTTCTCTTTTGTCCAGACATCATACCTGAGGTAGCCCTTGCACCAAGCCTAATCACACATGTGGAAGAAAGTACATCGAGAAATACAGATGCTAGTCGCGCACAAACTCACTCACCACATCAGAACACTAATTTGAACTTGAAACAAGTGGTATCAAAGAAAAGGACTGAAAAACAAAAGAAAACCATACTCCTTCTGACAAATTTATGTTCAGAGAATAGTTTCCATGACAGCTATGCAAGCTTTAATATTCCTTAATAAAAAAGGACACTATAGAAAATATAGAAATGGCGACACCTTCAAAAAATTGTTATTCGAGTTTAAATGAATCATTTAAAGATACGGGCTTGCTGGTAACCCCTGAAATTAAAGTAGCCTTATCCAAGAGAAAGCCTGAACTCAACGACAGAGCTCAAGACGTAGCACAGATTTGTTTTATCAGTCTTCTGAAAAAACTCCAAAAACAAATAGTGCATAAGCCCCACCTAAGGTGAAAATAATTCTTGGTATTGTTTCATATGCAATGAGAATATATTTACCATTATGAGATTATGTTTCTTGTGCCAACATTATGTATATGTATAGGTATCAGTAAAGAAGATAAACATATTTTTAAATGTCCAAGGTGTACGTAATGTTAAAGATGTTCTGTTTTTTCTTTGCTTTTTTTCCGAATAGTTACTTGATTTGGTTAGTTACAATTTCTTATACTTAACTACCATTAGGTTCGGTACATGATATTTTGGATATCAAGTTTTGATCTTCGGATTGTTTGCGGGATCGAAGGAATTGGATATGTGGCTTTGTTGCCTTCTTCACCGGAATTTTCGTTTTCCGAGCGATCTTCGCTAACTTCAACATCTGTATCGGTAACTCCAGCTGCAGCAAAAATTGCGTCACCGAACAGATGTGGATAATATGGAACCTTCCCACAATCTCTGAATCAATTTATAGCTCTTGTAAGCTCTGTTGGCAGCAGATATGTAGCACCAAATAATTTCCGAACTTGAAATTATGATTTGGTTCATCTCTTTTTAGATATCTTGAACATAAAACGTATTTAGGGGCCTCTTAAATACCACACCAAGTGATTGTAACTTATGATTTCACCCTGTTGTGCGTACTAAAACCGAACTGGCAATACAAGCAATAGCCCAAAGAACAAGAGCTGCCGACTGCCGGATCAATCAAAAAGTTCCACGCGTGTTAGGTCTGGAATATTCCAGTGTTTCAGATTGTTAAGTTTATGTCAAATTTTAATGCATAGAAGAGGAAGGATCTGTAACGGAACAGAACCGTACTGGGAAACTATTGAAAAGGCGTGAAGTGTTTACAAAGTCGTAATGTAAATAATTCGGCTAAAAGAGGAAGCAAAAGGTGAAAAAATTCGGGACGCAGCAAGTGCGTTATATTAGTGAATTTTCATAAGAATTGTACACTATTATTATACAGCATATTACTAAAATTAATACCTTAAACTTACACAGACCTTAAATATCGATTTTACAGGTCCTAGTAGGTGTACATTTGAAGAATTCTTTCGAAAGTGTTACCATCGATATATCTCTATTATCAAAAAAATCTTGTGTTCTTACTCCTTTTGAGAAAAATGCCTAAAACTCAATTTTCTATGAAGCACAAAAATTAAATTTTGCTATATATGTAGATAGTGTAAGTCTCTTTAAAAGAAACGTGTGTTACAAATTTAATTAAAGTTACAAAAGATTTCCAGAAGCATTCATATTTTATTTAGAAAGATAATTTATTTGCCAAATTATAAACCTAGCAGTTATTTTTCCTTAATAATCGCCAGAGCGATTTCGTTTTAGTCAGCATAATCAAACCGGTTTTTTCAATATCAACAATAACAAAATGTCTGCTGAAAATTATAATTTCAGACTCAAAGGTGACAAAGTTGTTCAGGCGTTTTAAACAAAAAATGAGAACTTGTTCAAAACGTATGAAATCTGTGTTTCTCCAAATGGCAAAATAAAACAAAACAAAAACATACATTCATCGAGCTGGATCCATCACGTAACCTTCTGCGTAGAAGACAAGCACGCTACCACTGAGGTATCTAAGGACACGTTATCCAAAAATTTTGGTTACATGATACTTGACACCGGCTTTATGCCCGGGATATTATATTAAAAGTATACATAATAATTAATTACAGAATTACTAGAATTGCCATTGAAGCACATTCAACGACTCTTTCGGTCTTATATGACGTCTTATATTTTAAAGATAAAAGAAAATATTTTAGAATCATTGTTATAGAGACTTTACTTGATTTTGTTTACATTTATATTATATTATGATACACTTTCAGTCTGAAACCACAGCATAATATATCTATACTGTGCTACAACTGTATTTGGGGCCGTTCTTTAAGCTACAAATATAGTGTATTTTAAAGATTCATAGAATCCTCCCAATTAAATAACAATAACTTGTCAACTTTTTAATTTCATGTCGTCTATCATTTGCTATATTTGTGGCCGAGATTTGACGATTGTTGGTTCGGGTAGTATGTTTTATGCCTATGATTTATTTAGTTTGGTTTCCGTTGATGTATGGTTTATACCTGTTGTATGAATCAATTTACCCGTGGCAGTTAACTACTCTGTCTGTCAGGCATTGGACCATTAAGTCGTTTCAACGCATGTCTTTCAGATTTTATTTTTAATTTGGAAAAAACTAAATATTGTGTACCAAATTACTCAAAATTCACAAAAAAAACCAATTATTTGTCGATTTCCTTTTTCTTCAATATCTAAGTATGCGTTGGTCTGACATGTCTAAGACTTGCACATTATTAGGACACTTTTTATAGAGTAATCCTTTTGTGCTATTCTCAACTTTGGATTGTCATTTGTTGTTGAGCTACAGATATCAACGTTTGTTTTTATTATGGCAGCCATATTTGATTTTTTGCTCATATGATAGCCTGTGAAAAGTGCTTTCCAATGATGTACAACATGCTTGAGAAATCTTGTAATTGCACTGAAAAATTTGAGAAAAACCGTTTTGAGGATAGTAGGCTATGAAATCCAATACCAGAAAACACATGACAAAAAAAAGTGTTCAAAAAGCAGTAGGCCATGGTGTCTAACAATAGACTTCTACTTATAAGATAATTTTCCGTAATTATTCACGATTAAAAAAAATGTTGTGATTTAATTTACAATACGTAATTAGGTAATAATGCTAGGTAATAATGCTAGGTGATATTATGTGAAACAGTTTAATAACGAAACCCGGCAATAACAAATAGAAACTCAAACTCCACAAAACAACACAATTAGAAACGGAACCCAACAAATAATAAAATAGAAACTTAAAAATATACTAAATAGAAAATTGTTCAATATGGTCACCCTTTTCCTCAATGCACCTTATACGCCTTTTTGAAACATGCCTGCAGACTCTGATGAGGGTGTTTTGGTTAATATGATTTATAGCTTTCGTGATTCTGTTTCGTAATTCATTAATATTTTGCGATGGATCGAATTCATACACATCATTCTTCAGAGTACCCCAAAAATAAAATCCATGGGTGTTATATCAGGACTTCGAGCACACCAATGAACCGGCCCATTGTTAAAAATGACACGATTATTAAAATTATGGTACAAAAATTCTTTGACGATCCTAGCATTGTGAGCTGGACAACCGTCTTGTTGGTACCAAATCTCGTCTAAATTATCATGAACTCTTCTAATTGTTGGTAAGATATCATTTCTCAATAGATTAAGATACCTTTTCCCGGTTAAATTATTTTCAAAAAAGAACGGACCAACTATGGAGTTACCTGATTTTTTAAAAATTAACTGTCTAATCTACAAATAAAAATAACAGTTTTTTACCTAATAAGCCGCACCAAACATTAGTACCAAATCTGTCTTGCAATAGTCTTTCTTCCTTTAGATGGGATTTACATTTGCCCAATAATGCCTATTATGGCGATTATACACACCACAATTTGTAAATCTGGATTCATCAGTCCATATTATTTTCAAATGAAAATTTTCATCTTGCTGACATTATCCTTGATACCATCTGCAGAATTGAAGTCGCTTAGGGTAATCGTCAACATTTAAGCCTTGTACGATTGTAGGTTTGTATGGATGGTAATGACTTTGTTTTAATACACGGTGTACCGTACTTTTTGGAACGTCAATTTATTCACCATAAAACCGAACAAATTGCGGAGGGTTTAGTTTGAAACCTGTAAGAGGGCATTATTTCTTTCTTCATTTATAGGCATTGATAGTTTATTTGCGTGGAAGCTACCGTCGTTCAATAGATTGGTCACTATCCTGCGAAATATTTTGGTCTTTGGTTGTCGTCTTTCTGGGTAGTTGTTTTGATATGAATTTGCAGTTGCCTCAGTATTTCGGTTAGAACGAATATAACATTCCAACATGTCAAAATATTCTTCATTACTGAACATATTGTTGAATAATATTTAAAATAAACAGAAAATAATCTATTTAGTACAAAATTTAAAGCAACGTGTTAAATACATCTCAAATTGTTCAGGTAATTAAGAATTACAGTATTCTTAATTGTCGCGATAGTGTTATAGCCATAGCAACCTTTCTTCTGTTGTTTTTCAGGTGACTCACGTTTAAAAATAAAACAATTTTCAAAGACGTCTTCGTAAATCATTAATCTGCTTTTTATTGAGTTCTGTTAGTAAATTAAGTTATTTACTAGGTTTACCTATTTAATTAAATTATAACAATTTTTTAGGATAATGTTGTAATGTAAAATATCATTTGTAATTATGGTCCAGTTCATTGGTGTGTTCAAAGTTCCTATTTTTTTATCGTGAATCATTACGGAAAATTATGTTAAAAGTAGAAGTCTATTGTTAGACTCCATGGCCTACTGCTTTTTGAACACTTTTTTTGTCATTTGTTTTCTGGTATTGGATTTCATAGCCTACTATCCTCAAAAACGGTTTTTCTCAAAATTGTCAGTGCAATTACAATATTTCTCAAGCATGTTGAACATCATTGGAAAGCTCTTTTCACAAGCTATCACACGAGCAAAAAATCCAATATGGTTGCCATAATAAAAACAAACGTTGATACCTGTAGCTCAAAAACAAATGACAATCCAAAGTTGAGAATAGCACAAAAAGATTACTCTATAAAAATTGTCCTGATAATGTGCAAGTCTTAGACATGTCAGATCAACGCCTACTTAGATATTGAAGAAAAAAGAAATCGACAATTTTTTTTTCCAATATAACTTGAAAACGAAAAGAGCAAAATACAAGTCATATTTGGAACGAGCATTAAATTCTACAAAACATTGCTAATTTAACTGTCTCCCTATCTCTAATAATAACGGAGATAGCAATACATTCCCAGCCAGTTTGGGACACACTATATATATATATATATATATATATATATATATATATATATATATATATATATATATATATATATATATGACATTTTTTCAAAAGCTTTTCATCGTTAGCGAATTTTTCATAATGAAAATTCGCTAATAGCGTCAACGTGCATGTAAGATGTCAAACTTTATCTATCAGCAGTCGGTTTATCTAAAATTGTCCCTTTTTACACAATCCATCCAATTTTATTAGGTGTTAAACCAATTAGAAAAAAATTACACTAAAATCTTACACATCAAATACCACAGACAATGGTGAAAAGCGCACCAATATCAGACTGTACCAGTTTCTTAGATTAGCTCAAAAAACACTTTCTATTATTAAAATAGTTATACAAAATTTAGGTAACATGAAGAACTGTTTTTTGTTTCAGATGACACTGACCGAATTCCTTAATCGGGATAGAACCCCCAATGACATTATCATCTTGGGGTGGAGAATACCCCCATGGATATGGAACACTTACAATATATTGCTGGTGTTCGCATTTGGGGCGGCCTGTTCTCAGTTATCCACGGACATCATGAAATACACCATAGGAAGACTGAGACCACACTTCTACACAGTATGCGTACCCTCCATAGACTGCTCGGTCATAGAAAATAAGTATAAGTTCCACACTGTTTACAACTGTACCAACGAACGGTACATACACAACAGGAGGATCATGAAAGAGATGAGGTAAATACTTATCTACTACCATGTCGTTATCTAAATAATGAGGCAATGATATTTAGTAATAATAATAATGATAATAAATAGCTTTTATTAGATATAAACATGTGATAAAGGGCTGAGTTCAGAAATTACTTTCTGTTCTTGACTCGACCGAGTGATTTTAGCGATTTTTTTTTAATTCGCTAATTAAGGAGATCTGTGTTTATATATATATATATATATATATATATATATATATATATATATATATATATATATATATATATATATATATATATATATATATATATATATATATATATATATAGTGTCACAGCGAACACTCTGGAATGACATTTCTAGAATAGACCAGAATTGACAGGTGTAGAACGTCTAGAATCTCTATAGACAGTATAAATAGAAGAGCGGTGCGCAGAGTAAGTTAGTTCAGATTAAGTCGGTGTGGTGTAAAAGTGATCATAGAGTATAAAGCGAGTTAACAGTAAGTGTTGGTGTATAGGAAGCGATAATAGAAGGCGATAATGGAATATAGTTCTATGGACATTTAATAATAGAGAAGAGAAATATTTTAGTTGGCACTGTTGTTGGAAAATAATAATAAATTAGTAGTTTGGAAAGCCGTGTTTTGTTAATCAACAAATCCAGAAACCCGTAGAATGTAACAATATATATATATATATATATATATATATATATATATATATATATATATATATATATATATATATATATATATATATCCGACCGATAACTCAAAAAATAATGGACCAATCTTGATCAAATTTGCTGAGTACCTTCTTCCTTTTACAAGTGACTTGGATAAGTTCGTTAGCCAAGAAAATCGGACAAGGTTTTCCCGGCAAATTTTGTGTTTTCTTTCTAAAAAAAAAGATGTCCGGAAATAACAAAGTAAGGGCAAGAAGGTACGCGTGTTTGTATTATAAAGAGAGAACTCTGTACCAAAATTGAGGTATCTAGCTTTAAAGACAAAGAAGTTGTGGGCAGTTAAAGAAACAAATTTTGGAGTTTTCCTCAAAACGTCAAACTCGCAATTTTAAACGTCATAATTGGCAATGTTTAGACAAAGAAGTGAAACAAATACGGATTGTGAAACGAAAATGTTGCAAGAAGAGTGTTCTGCAAACCCTTAAGTTTCAGATTTAACCGTCAATGCCCTTCATTTTACTAAAATATTTACAGAAACTTCATTTCAAATAGACCCTTTCTCTGATGCTTTGGCTGTCGGTTTAGTTAAGTTGATGCTTTCGCTGTAGGTTTAGTGAAGTTTATGGTTTAACGGTCTATAATTTTTTTTAGCTAATTTTCGTAGAACAAATTCGTTAATGCATTTTTGCATTTTTTATCGATATATGATGCGTTTGTAAGAAAACAATCTGAACGCAGTAAGTGCGTTTTGGTAGCGAATTTTCGGTAAATTTGCAGTTAAGCTCCTGAACGCTTTTCAAAAAACTGTTTCCAGAAACCTGCCTAGGGCCCCCCTGGATCCACAAACACCAAGAAAAATTTCTTGTTCACACCCCCCTAGGAAATTAGGGGACCAGGAGTGAGTAGGGGTGCTGGGCGGGTAGGTAGTAAAAAGGAAATATGAGCAGAAAATTCGAATAAAACGGGCTTGAAAGCTGTCTTTTTCACATCTTGAACCCATATCCCCATTAAACCCCGCCTACCCCGCACAGCACCCCTATCCCCCCAGGTGCCGTAACTTCCTTGGCAGGTATGAACAAGACATTTTTCTTGTGGTTTATGCAGAGAGGGTGGTTGTATGCACGCGAGGGGGATGGAAAATCCCCACGACAAAGCAGCCACCCCCCCCAAACCTCCACCCTTGCCGCAAGTCGAACCCGGGGGGTGGGGGGTGGTCTGCTTCGTCGTAGGCATTTTCCTTCCCCCCTCGTGTGCATACAACCACCTTCGTTGCATAAACCACAAGAAAAACTTCTTGTTCATACCCCCCAAGGAAGTTACGTGACCTGGGGCAAATAGGGGTGCTGTGCGGGGTAGGCAGGGTTTAATGGGGATATGGCTTCACATAGACAGCTTTCAAGCAGTTTTCTTCGCATTTTCTGCTCATATTTCCTTTTTACTACCTATCCCGCCCAGCACCCCTATTCACTTCCAGTCCCATGACTTCCTTGGGGGGTGTGAACAAGAATTTTTTCTTGTGGTTTGTGCATCCAGGTGGGTCCTAGTAATGTTTCTGAAAAAAAAATTTTTAAAAACGTTCGGGAGAAAATCTACAAATTTACCGATTTTTCATTAAATCCTTCAAATTTCAATAACTCAATTTGCTATTAACGTAAGCTTTGTTGGTTAGGAAACTAACATTTAAGTTTATTTTCGGAAAACTTTTGTATATTTTCAAACCATAAGTAATTTTGATAAAATATAATACATTGTTTCTACTACATAGGCTATACCGGTATTCAGATTGATGCCTGCTCGCATTTGCTATTAAAAACATTTTTATGGAAATTTACTTCCATAACACACTTGCTGCATCCAGAGTTGTGAAAAATGTTTATATATTTTCAAACAATAAAGTTATTTCGATGAAATATGTTACATTGTTTCTACTATATAGGCAACCAAGTTTGATGCCTGCTTTCATCAAAGAAAGACATTTGCTATTAAAAATATTTTTTTAATAATTCGCTACCATAACGCACTTGCTGCGTCCAGATTTTTTTGTTTTGCGTATTTCAATCAAATTTCAAAGGAGTTTACTCTCTGGAGCGATACTCTACGTACCTACCATTAAACCTATTACTTAACAAATTTGGTTTAACTGCGGCCCCATGAGGGCCGTCATCTTTCATCTTCCGTTGATGCGTCGTCTTCAGTTGCCTCGGGTGAATATTTTTTTAAAATTAAATATCTTGCGCCCGTTATAACTTCTATGTCAATGTACATCGTTTTACTTTTTTTGGGTGAAGGCACTGCTTTTTTCTTGGTCGTTTTTGGTTTGGGTGCCTTCGGTTTCTTTGTGGGACTAGCTTTGGTTTTTGCTCCTTGGACGGCGACTTCGCTTTAGCCGTGGCGATAGCGGGTTTCTTTCTGCCACCGGCACCGACGGGCTTCGCCTTGGGGCTGGGAGGGGCCTTTTTCGGCTTCGTTGCGGGTTTCTTGGCTGACGCCGCCGCCGTCTGTTTTATCGCCGGCGACGGTTCACTTCATCTTCTTGGCCGCGGGATTCTTGTCGCCGCCGCCCTGGACGGAGCCTGATGCCACTCTGAAGGAATTATAAACTCGCTTGCCCTTTGTCTGTACCAGAAAGCCGGGAGTGACGGCAGATTTCAAGTATTTCCTGATGAACGTCGTCAGCTTATCGACGTCCTTGTAGTTTGCAGCGATATACTTCTTGATGACCTGCACCGACGAAACGCCGCGTTCTTTCAGATCCTTGATCGCCTTGCCCACAATCTCGGACGTCGGAGAATTTGAAGATTTCGACCTCGGGTTTTTCACCTTCTTTGCTTTTGCTCTTTTCGCGCGGAGCTTCTGCGGCGAGAGAAGATTGAACGGCCGTACCTGCCATTTTCGTTATTACCTTGACCGTGTCACACCAGAACTGGAACGACTTGCGACGTAAGCGAGCAGTAAACGATTTTTTTCTTAACTAACGTTAGTTATCTTAATTCAATTATCGACATAGAAATGCCACTATCTGTTACAGAATATATTACTTAGCAAGTTATTTACATGGTTTGCGGACTGTTCTGCTGTGGTAGATTTGACTTGGTGGGTTCCTGGACGTTTCTAATCTTAACTGCTAGCTCCTTCAGTAGCTATGCTTAGCGTAGTAACCCACCAAGTGAGTTCGATCACAGCAAAAAGTCCGGAAAGCGTCAATTATCTATTTAAATCTGGTCATCATACATACTAGTTCTTTTACATTTATTATTAGCTACTTTTTAATATTGTATAGTATATTTTAAGATGTAATTCGATATTTCTTTAATTCGTTAATTATTTTTCAGGTTATCATTTCCATCTGGACATTCATCTTTTTCAATGTACACTATGCTATATTTTGCAGTGAGTATATACCTTTTCATACTAATTTATTACTAATATTTTTATTATCATACTACTTATATATGTATTAAATAACATAAGACATAATTAGTGACTGATTACAAACAATTTATGTAGATATATGAGACCTTGTTTGGATGACAGTATCACACCTTTCACTTAAAATAGATTATTAGTGAATCCTACCATTTCTTGAGCATGACTTGCTGAGGGCGTAGGCATTGTAACAGTTTATACAACAGATAATGTTAATGGAACCTATATCAGCCCTAAAAATAACTGTTTTAAATGTTTAACGAGATATAGGTCACCAATAAACGAACAACTATCAATTCACGTCAAACATCGGCATGTTAATGTGTTTACATTTAATAATTATGCGATTTTGCGACGTGAAGTGCTGCCAACCTATAGGAGTATTTTTTTTTCAGATATAATGTGATATATGAATCTGCTTTGGGGGGTTTAGGTTTGTGTGTTGCCTACCTTTAATGATTAAAAATGACGTCATTCCATTACTTTTTTTGTACACTTTTTTGTAATATGTAATAGTGAGCAATACAGGGGGAGGTGTATTTTATTAGGGTAAATTAGCTCCTTGGAAGTTCGGACATTGACCTATTGTAATGTAATAAATCTTGTGACAAGGCCAGACTTGAAAAGATCAAAGCTCACAAAACGCTTCTACACAATCCCAGTCAAGAAAACCGTCAAGCATTTAACGACGCAAGAAACCGCTATGTCCACATTATTTCTGAGGCAAAAAACTCGTTTAATAACCACATCAAAAACAAAGTCCTCTTAAGCTCCAATGGTGGCAAACCCTTCTAGACTCTTGCTAAATCTATTGGGAATAAATTCTGCAAGAGCTCGTTCCCACCTCTTGTTTCAGGTGATGAAATTGTTTTTACCGTCCTGGGCAAGCCTGAACTTTTTGCCTCGTTGTTCGCCAGCAACTCTACTCTCAACTCACCTCCAAATGTTCAACCACCAACAGTCCCCAATGTCGCGCATAAAATGACGGATATCATTTTCAAAACTAAAAAGGTATGAAAGATGCTCTCTTCTCTTAATACCAGGAAAGCCTCTGGCCTTGACGAGATCCCAGCAATTGTTCTCAAAAAATGCACACCAGAACTTGCTCCTGTCCTGACTCGTCTATTTCAGATATCTTACAATAAAGGCATATTCCCTAGTAACTGGAAAACTGCTCGAGTACAACCCATCCCCAAGAAAGGATCCAAAGCGCTTCCTAGCAACTACAGGCCTATTTCTCTCCTTTCAGTCGACTCTAAAGTGATGGAAAAGTATATAAACACCGAATTACTAAGATTTCTTGAAAAACACAGTTTAATCCACGACAGGCAGTATGGATTCCTCAGCGCAGATCAACTGCCGACCTCCTTTCTTTTGTCACCCATTCTTGGAACAAGTCTATGGAACTACACAGTGAATCCCAGATTAACGCTCTAGACATATCCAAAGCATAAACTTCCGGCTTATGGCCTACCACCAAAACTTTGTACCTGGACAGCAAATTTCCTCTGCAACAGGGGCATTTCTGTTGTTGTGGATGGCCATTCCTCTAAACTGTATCCAATTAATGCAGGAGTTCCTCAAGGTTCAGCTTTAGCCCCTACTTTGTTTCTTCTCCACATCAATGACCTCCTCTCTAGCACATCCAACCCAGTTCACAGTTACGCGGATGACAGCACCCTCCACTCAAATATACAATATTCTAAGCCTGTCTCTTTAGCCCAACTAGATGAGGATCGCAGACTCATGGAGGGTTCTGTCTCCGTGGATCTCCAAAAATATTAGACTGGGGAAGTAGAAATCTTGTACAATTCCACCCCACCAAATCTCAGTTTTGCTTTCTTTCTCATAAGAGATACACCAGCCCTAGACCCATCATAATGAACAACCAAGTTATTCAAAGTAATGAGTCCTTTTCTCTTGTTGGCATTTCTGTGGATCGAAATCTTAATTGGCACCAACATGTCACATCAATTGCAGAAGCGGCTGCTAAGAAATTAGGTTTCCTCTTCCAAGCTCGCAAATACTTTTCACCAGCTAATCTCTATACCTTATATACTTCACAAATAAGGCCAAACCTCGAATACTGCTCCCACATTTGGGGTGCAGCTGGCGCTTCTACACTCGCTATCCTGTACTCCATTCAAAAGAGAGCTATACGTCTCATCGGTGACCCTACCCTCACTCAAAGGCTGCCATCCCTTGCCCACCGACGTGCCGTTGGTGACCTCTCTCTATTTTATAGATATCTGCACGGGCACTGCTCAGAGGAGCTTTCCTCCATAGTTCCCCCACCTGCTGCCCCCAACAGATCTACCAGCGGAACAGAGCGAATGCACCCTTTTACTGTCCAGGTCACCAGACATAGAACATCTTGTTATGCCTGCTCTTTTGTCCCGAGAACTTCCAAGTTGTGTAATTCCTTGCCGGCACATGTTTTTCCTTCTCCTCCGAACCTCCAAACCTTCAAGTCCAGAATTAACAAGATGCCTCTTTCCTCCTTGTCAACACCCACGGTACGATAGCATTTAGGCTGTAAGCCCTCGTGGTGTGTTGTTGAAAATAAAAAATAAAAAACAACACACCTCATGTTCTAAACAAAAAATATTTATCAAAAGATAAAAGTGAAATATATATATATATATATATATATATATATATATATATATATATATATGTGTGTGTGTGTATATGTATATATATATATATATATATATATATATATATATATATATATATATATATATATATATATATATATATACATGGAATGGTAGTAGTAGTAGTAGCAGTGGTGGGGAGGCCAACGCCAAGCAAGTAGGCCACAATGGGCCCTTTTTGCCAACCCCAGCAACCCAGCAACCATGCTCTACTCTTCCTCGGTTCCGTCGCCAAACCGCCTCGACCTCGAGATGAAGGCCGTGACGGTCTTCAATTGGACGGTACTTACCTGATTCCTCTGCAGAGTCCTTGATCCGAACAATTCTGCTCGAAGACTCCCAAAAGCCTCGCATTCACACAGGTAGTGGTAGGACGTTTCTTCATCCTCGCCACATTCCTGGCAAATGGGATCCCTCTCTACGCCTATCAATGTGAGGTGTCTTCTAAGGGCGCAGTGGCCTGTCAGCACCCCGAGGATGCGGCGAAGCGCAGGTCGACTCCTTCCGAGTAGCCAGACAGCTTTATCTCTGTCCGGCCCCTCCACGAAGTCCCTCGCCTGCCTGCAGCCATCAACCGACCCCCAGTGCCTCTCCATTGCTTCCTCGGTCCACCTGTCTTAAGACGACAGAGACTGTCTTCCTACTTATGCCTATCGCAGGCTCCGGGCCACAGAACGGCCGCCGGGAACCAAGCTTTGCGAGATTATTCGCCACCTCATTCCCCGCCACGCCACAGTGTCCCGGAACCCACACCAGTTGCACCTCCTTCGTCCTGGCTAGCCCTCTGAGGGCGTCAGCGCACTCCTGAACCAGGGGTGACCTGATTCTGGCCGCGCAGACTGCCCGGAGGACCGCCTGGCTATCCGAGCAAATGCACACACATTTCTCGGGACTCATCTTCACATCCTGTCTATTGGCCACAGACAGGATAGCATACGCCTCTGTTTCGAATGCCGTGGTGTATGCGCCAAGAGCATAGCTCTCGCGCACCCCCAGGCCCTCGATGTATATTCCTGCCCCGGAGGATTGCTGGTCCTCCAGCCGCGATCCGTCGGTGAAACAGACCAGGCTTGCGGGCTGGAATGTAACCTCATTTTCCCTCCACTGATCCCTACTGGGGATCCTGAGGGTGTATGGCCTAGTCAACCTAATATCGTCCTCGGCATCCCTCACCTTTATGGCGGAAATCGGAATTTCCTTTTCCACCTCCTTGGCGACTCTTGCATGCCCTATTACTGCTCCCTCTCCGCTCCAGTTACCTGAGTCCCGGATCCTAAGATGCGACGCCATAGCCTCCCTTCTGATACAGATGGGAAGAGGTGGCAGCATCAACAGGACCTCTAGTGCGGCTGAGGGTGTCGTCCTCATAGCGCCTGTGATACCCAGGATAGCCAGCCTTTGGAGTTTGGCCAGCTTCCTGCTGGTTGTTTGGTTCACACCACACCACCAGACCAACGCCCCATAGAGGATTCTCGGCCTGACGATCGCAGTGTAGATCCAATGAAGGATCCGGGGGTTAACTCCCCAGGTCCTCCCTATCACACGACGCAGCTGCCAGAGGGTCGCTACTCCCTTCCTCACAACTCGTTCTATTTGCGACCCCCATGTTAGTTTCGGGTCCAGGATCACCCCCAGATATTTGACCTCCCGCACTAAAGCTAAAGGTTTTCCAAACATCACGGGCGCCCTGAACCCCTCTACCTTCCTCTTCTTGGTAAATAGAATCATCTCCGTCTTCGCCGGGTTTACGGAGAGTCCCTGCTCACCACACCACCTTTCGATTATGCTACAGGCAGCTTGCATGCACTCACAGACGACGCCGAGGAATTTGCCGGTGACTAAGACCAGCCCATCATCAGCGTACGCCTGTGCGTAGAAGCCATTCTCAGAGAGCCGCTCCAAGAGGCCGTCCATGACCAGACACCATAGATGAAAGGCAGCTCCCCTGGGGACAGCCGCCCGTCACCCCAACGTCCAGCCCTCGGCCCCCCAAGGTCAGCGACACTCTCCTGTCCCCCAGCATGCTCGCCACCCAGCTTATTAGGGACCTCGGCGTTCCCCTCTCCTGTAGGGCGTTACAGACCGTATCCGTCCTTGCCTTATCAAAGGCCCCCTCCACATCGAAGAACACAGCTAATGTGCTCTCCCCGTAGTGTAGAGCCCTTTCCACCTTCCGCGTCACAGCGTGGAGCGCCGTCTCCGTCGATTTCCCCCGCTGGTACGCGTGCTGACCTTTGTGGAAGGTATGATCCTTGAGGATCCCTCCCAACATAAACCTATCTACTAACTTTTCCAATGCCTTAAGTAGGAAGGATGTTAGGCTGATTAGCCTGTACGCCTTGGCCAGCGTGTAGTCCTCCCTTCCCGGTTTGGGAATGAAGACCCCCCTAACCCGGCGCCAGGCCTTTGGGACGTAGCCCCACGCCAGGCTGGCCCGAAAAACCTCCCTTATGTTGGGAAGCAGTATATCCAGGCCCCTCTGGAGCAGGGCTGGAAAAATCCCATCGCAGCCTGCGGATTTGAATGGAGCGAACTCGCTCACCGCCCAGGTTATAGAGCCATCTGTGACCACCTCCTCCGCCAGCTGCCAGTCCGCATTCGGGACTGTCCACCGGCCCGGTTCGGCAGCCTCCGTGACGGCTCCACCGCCCTCAAGGTGAACTTCGGCGAGATGACGCAGGGTCTCCTCACCGGTGCTTGTCCAGCTCCCGTCCTGTTTCCTTAAAGATCCTACATTACTACCTAACTCTTGTTTGAGTACTCTCACCAGCCTGGCTGCGTCAGGCAGGGAATTGACTTCCCCGCAGTACGCGCGCCAACCAGCTCGCTTACTCCGGCGTAATTCCTTCTTAAACTCCCTTCTGGCAGTCCTAAACTCGTCCCAGGCCGCTTCACCCGATTCTCGGACGGCTCGGTTTAAGGCCCTCCGAGTCCGCCCGCGTAGTACGGCGAGATCCTTGTTCCACCATCTAACTTTGATGGACGGTTCCCCCCTAAGTGGTGACGCGGCCTCGTAGGCTGCCATTATTTTCCCTTCTAGGGCCTCGACCTCGCTATCTAATGCCTCTATAGAGAGTCTACTCCCCTCTGGGCTCCTTGGCGACCCACCGAGGCCTATTAGATAGGCATCCCAGTCGGTCTTCCTTGGATTTCTCCTGGGGGGAGAACTCTCACGGTCCACATCCAATTCAAAGCTGATCATACGATGATCAGACATTGATATGTGTTCCGTCACCCTCCAGTTAGATATATCCTCCGTTATTCCTCTGCTCGCTAACGTAATGTCGATCACCTCCTGTCGGATACGATTGACAAACGTTGGAGCTGTACCTCTATTTAATACCTCTAGGTTCGTTGTAGCCAAGTACTCTAATAGAGCCTCACCGCGTGGGTTGGTATCCGTGCTGCCCCACAATCTGTGGTGAGAATTGGCATCGCAGCCTATTATCAGTTGTAGCCCATGCTCCCTCGCGTAATCGACGATTCGCACCAATTCCTCCGACGGAGGCAGCCCCCGCCGATCGTAGGGAACATAAAGGCTGCACATCAGAACCTTAAGCCTAATATTACTCACCTTATACTCCAGGACAGCTGCTGTGACGTCCCTGGACCCGAGCTGCGGCAGCAACATCACGTCCAGATCCCTCGACGCCAGTATGCATGTCCTTGGTTGTTCTTCCTGTGCTTCACCACCGATGAGGATGTTGAAGCCAATTCCTCCAAGCCCTCTAACTTGCTTCCTAAACACATAAGGCTCTTGAATCAACACTACGCCGCCTGGACCGCCTGCGAGGAGCTTTGCTAGCTCCCCAGTGGCATCCCGGCTATGCTGAAGGTTGATCTGGCCCACCCGCAGTTGCCCCGCGAATTTAATCGCGACGCCGCTCGGGCGGAGGCCTCCCCTGGTCGGAGCCCGTCCGTTCGCCCGCCGCAGGCCGGGCGGAGGCGACCGCACTCCATGTCGGAACTCTGGTTACACTCAGAGTCACCAACTCGAAGTACAGTCGCCAGCCTTGCCCGTCCAGCTCGCGAGCTACCTCAGGCCCCACCGAAAAGACCAGACGCCATGCCCCAGGTCCTCCTGCCGTCTCCAAGTGCCGCCACTGCCCAACATTGAGCGAGCGGTTCTGGAGCGCAAGCATCCTGACAACATCCTCTAGGTCCACCTCTTGACTTCTGAGCCAAAAGCCGATCCGGACCGGCCATGGGGCGCCCCCTGCCCTTACGGCGCTGAAGGCGATCTCCCCCACCGTCGTCCCGGACCAGCCGTTGAGAAGCCAACTCAGGGACTCGTCATCCTCGGCGGTCACCAAGAACCACCCCGGATCGACTATCCCAGAGTTGCGGAAGCGGAGCTGCAACGCCCTGTCGGATATCGTCATGGCGTCCAACATCCCCGCCAGCAAACTCCTCCTTATTGGCTCCGCCTCTTCCGTCAGGACTACGCCATCCCCCCTGTTGGATGTGATGACTACCTGCATTTCCCTCCTACCCGCCGGACCTGACGTTCCCGAGGGGCCAGGGCCCGCCCCAGCAGCCGGGGTCGCGACCGCGCCCCGCCCCCGAAGGAGTGGGGACACATTAGCCGCTTCCCCCCCGGCCGCCGGCGCACAACCGCGGCTAACCCTCTTGGCCCGCCTCTCCGGCGGTGTTTCTTTTTCCGGTCTTGGGCGCTTCGCGTACGCGCCCCCAGTTGACTTGGGCCAGCCTGCCGGCCTCGACCGTGGAGAGCCTGATGGTCCCCCCTGAGCCGGTGGCCGCCTGTCCAGCTTCTGTCCCTGTGGGCTCGGCTGCGCCCCAGATCTCTTTTTTTCCTGCTTCTCTGCCGACCGCCCGGGGGGCGACACAGGGGTAGAGCCTTTCGGCCGCTCCCCCACACCTCGGCCCTCGCCCGGTCCCGTCGGCAGGACAATCGCCTTCACTTCCTTTTCTCTCGCCTCACGGTGCCGTCGTCGCACCTGCCGCCAGGCCGCCCGATCCGGCAGCTTCCCCGCCCTGACGATCCCTGAGGGTTCACCCGGCTCAGAAGCAGCCCGACCGGCCGCAGTGGCGAAGGGGATTTGCGGCGGCCCCCCGCCTTGCGGGGCCGCCGCTGCCGAAGCAGCCTGCGCCTCTGGAGGACTCACACCCCCCTGATGACGCTGCTGCCTCAGCTCCTCCCTCTCTCGCCTCCTTTTCTGGGCTCTCCACTTCCTTTTCCTTCCTCTCTTCCGTTTCCTTCGCGACTCCTCGTCCTCGGCCCCTCCCATGGACACGTCCATGGGCCCGGCCAGACTCGCAGCCGACGAAGTTCGCCCCCCGTCGCTCCCCCCGGCAGCAACGTCCCCGACGGACCCGTACGGCTCCACCCCGGACACCCCGCCAGGAGAGCGGAGGAGCGTTTCTTCCAGTTCCCTGCTGGAACTGCTTGGAGAGACAGGGATCTCTCTACCTTCTACCTCCTCGCTTATTTTTGGCACGTTACCTTTATATTCTTTATCCTCATTCATGGTTGCTAGAAAAAATGTTGTGTGATGGTGTGCTTATGGTTTGGTGAGCGTATAGATACGGGAGGTCACCCCACCGCCCCCCCGGCGCTTCATCCGTGATGAGACTTGATTCCGTTAAGAGCGGCTCTGCGGCCACGCCGTGGCGACCCGAAGCGTGCAGCTAACCCCCTGTTCCGGAGCCACCCGGTGCTGCTGGCACGATCGAGCATTTTTCGAATGGATGATAGGGCAGCCCCCTACACCGGCCAAGGCAAGGGTGGGCCCCTGTACTGTCCATACGGCGCCAGGTGTGCCAACCCTGGTTTGCACAGCGCTGCCAGTCCAGAGCAGGCTCCGCTCGGAGCCCCTCCTCGGAGTCCGCGCCGAAGGCCGAGAAGCCCAACCCGATCTATGTGCCTCGTGTCTGTGTTTGTATGCGTGTGTATGACGTGTGTGTGAAGGTTTGAGACTTTAGTAGACCATCGGCCCTGGGCGTTATTCCCATTGCCGACAGTCGCGCCAGGGGTGGCACGTGGAGCCAGTCTCTAGGAGTCCAGTAGCTAAGTCACTCGCTGATCGATCAAGAGAACGATCAGCGCACGACCAGGCTAAGGGACCACACCCCCCACATGGAATGGTAAAAATGGTAAATACTTAAATCTGAAACAGTGGGTACATTTACATACGCAAGTTGGCATGGAAAACAGATTGAAGCAATTTGCTAAATAGGGGTATTTTTTGTTTACTTGATTTAAAAAGCAGGTTCGCAAATCAGCTTGCTACAGAGTAAGTTGATGTCGTTGCACTTTATAATCACAGGTGTTTAACCGGGTTACAACAGCTGGAGTCAGGAATTCCTTTGTTGACATAGTTTATGCATTCCGAAACAAATAAATACAGCATGGAAATTGGGAAATAAATAATACATGATGAATTATTGTTCATGTTTGAACATCTTGGCATTCTCCACGAACTTGTTTGATGGATGCTGAGGCTTCAGTCTCTTGATGACCATTTAAATTCATTCCAAGCTAATTATAAAACTGTTGATTATTTAAATACTTTATATAACGAATGACTTATATGAACGTAGTTATATAAAATTAAACACATACTGAATAAGACATGAGATTATTATTGTTCATGCTTGAACCGATTGTATGCACTATATTATTATTACATGACAACTGTCTCGTAATGATGTGCCTTATATTCATCTGTTTTATTAAAAGTTTCAATTTTTCGCAGGTGTACTTGCAAAAAAGGATGACATGGGATGGATCGAAACTTCTAAAACACACGTTACAATTTCTGGCTATCACATTCTCTATTTTCACCGGAATGACCAGAGTTTCGGATTATAAACATCACTGGAGTGATGTTTTGAGTGGATTATTGATTGGAACAATAACTGCCTGCGCTGTGGTAAGCATTTTTGACCTAAAAGAATGGTTAGCACAATAAATTATAGTTATCTGTTAACGCCAATAATACAATAATACTTTTGTTTCACCTAACCAATATTCACTAAATTTAGGGAGATGAGGGTAAGTTGACGAACTTAGGGTTGTATCCCTAATTTTGGTGACTTGTGAATACTTTACTAATTATAATATTTACAGACTTACTGTATTGGTACATACTTTACCTGATTTACATATTTTTCTCCTGTAAAAATCAATACATTTTTGAAAATTTGAAAACTTAAATAATTTAACTTTTGTCATCTTACACACAATAGTAACTAAGCTAACGAAGTCAGGTGGGTAAGTTGACGAGATATATTAGAAAGTAAAAGCGGACAAGTACAATTTGGAGAACCTGATTCACCACAATACAGCTTTTTTGCCGTGATGATCATTTCGCTAACAAAGTTGGCGTCATCAAGGGGATGAGTAAACTAAGTGAATAAAGACTGGGACTACTAAATATATGTTAGTTGCCAAGCAATTGCGAACAGCTTCCTCTAGGAAGGTATACAGGCAGACCCCCACTGTTCAGTCTTAAATCCCTGCGATTAAAACTGCATACCTGCCTTTGTTATGCCGTGCATCGTTATCAAATATTCCTTCTAAGAAGGACAGGCTGGTTATTAAGGTATCTTAATGGGGTTAAGGAGTCGCGGGCCAAAGGACTCCAGGGGGCAAGCTGAGGAAGTGGAAATAACAACATAAACTCCCGATGAAGCTTTCCCCAAGACCGTCATGCGCGGTAAAAATCCGCATCCTGCACGAGGTGACCCTGCTAATAACTAAACATTACGGATCTAGACAAGGAGGTCGAACTAAACTCCCCCAATCTACGGTGTCACGTGACCCGTGCCTATGGATGGATGGCACCAGGGCGATGGTGTCGTGAACGGAACCTCTGGAGTACCAGGCAACCCTCCAGAGTAACCCGCCTTGCACCACACAGGGGGTTCTGATGGTGTGTACAGTATTTCCCCCAGTCTCGTGGCAACAACATGAAGATAATAAATACATATAAAACAAAAACCAATGATGCTCGAGGAGAGGCTCCGGCTACAGACTTGTGCCTTGAGTCTATCCCGGAAACGGAGACGAGCCAGGGGGCGGCAGCGGACTCTGGAGGTCCCACGACCGGCGTAGATACGGGGGATCAGGGGGTAGCTTCGGCCAGAGACCTGTCCCCGACACCCAAGCTGGAGGCTGGGTCCCACCGGAGGGCGGCGAGCTCCGCGGACTCCGGGGGCCCCTCCACCAGTGAGGACTCTACTGTTAGAGTAGAGGGACTGCCCCGGCAGTCCAAGCGTCTTTCCGGGGCGCAAAGAAAGAAGCTCCGGAGGGCGCAAAAAATGGCGGCCGGGACCTGGACGGTCGAGAAACCTGTAAAGGCGCAAGAGGGGAGTGCGGGTCAGAAGAGGACGCGCTCGAACTCTAGCACGCCCACTACAGACAGACGTTCCAAAAGGGCCAGGGTGCCTGTAAAGGCGCAAGAGGAGACTGCGAGTCGGAAGACGCCGCGCTCTGGCTCTAGCACGCCTACTACAGACAGACCTCCCAAAGGAACCAAGGCCGGAACACCGGCGCAGACTGGCTCTTACAGGGAGGCTGCGGAGGGCCTCGGGATGGCGGTGATTGACAGACGCCATCCTGAGGTCACGCTAGACCAGGGGAAGGCGGACCTGATTCAGGCTGCGGTGGTAGCTGCAGTGGACTCTTCAGGAAGGGGAGAGCCCGCCTCAGTTCCACCGGACGCGCCTGACGGGGGGCATCCTCTGGACAACCTGTGCCGGCCCGCAGTCGCGGGACTGGCTGCGGAAAACGATCGGGGGCCTCGGTCAGATTTGGGAGGGGGCGGACTTGACAGCCGTCGAGCCCAAGGAACTCCCAAAGAGACGCAAGGTCCTCGTACGGATCCCTGACACCGTCCCGCAGGAGACGGTGATCAGCAGACTTAAGATCCAGAACCCTGAACTGGGGACGCAACACTGGTCGGTTCTAAGCAGGAAGGCAGAGGAGAAAGGACAGACGCTCGCCTTCTCGATCGACCCGACATCTTACAGAGCCCTTGAAGGAACCTCCTTCAAGGCATTCTGGGGCATGGGAAGGGTTAGCTTCCGCCCACTGGGGAAGCAATTAAGGGTTAATGGGACTTAGGTTCCTTCAGGTCAACCTCCAACACAGTAGGGCAGCCACGGCCGGACTACTAATGGCTCTGAGGAACACGGATGTGGCCCTCATCCAGGAACCGTACTCCTACAAAGGAGAGATCAAGGGACTCGGCGGAGCTACTGGAAAGCTCATCTACAGCAGGTCCAGCGAGAATCCGAGGGCTTGCATTTTTGTCAGGGAAGGGATAGAGTTTCTCCCTCTAATGAATTTCTGTTCCAGGGACCTGGCAACGATCAAAATCCGATGTGGAGGAGCGGATGGGCTGAGGGACATTACTGTCGCGTCAGCCTATCTGCCAGGGGACAGCACGGACCCTCCTCCACCCAACGAATTGGAGCAGCTGATGGTGGGTAGCAGAGCAGGTGGATGGCAGACCATCATCGGCATGGATGCGAATGCGCACCATGAGTTGTGGGGTAGCTCGGACACAAACTCTAGGGGTGAGGCACTTTTACAATTCTTTATGAAATTTAATTTAGACATATTGAATAGAGGTAATAAACCGACATTCGTCACAACACGGCGTGAGGAAGTTTTAGACCTAACAGTTTCCACCCAGTTTCTGGGTGACTTTGTTAAAAGCTGGGCTGTGTCTGGGGAAGTGAGTAGCTCAGACCACAGATACATCCGGTTTGAAATCGCCAAAGTCGAAAGAGAAACGGTATGGTACCGGGACCCCCGCAAGGCGGACTGGGAAGCCTACAGGGCAGACCTAGCTGTGGAACTGCGGGGGGTTGAGAGTGCCATAAGGGATTCAATAGACCTCGAGATTGCAGCAGTCCAATTGCGAGACGCAATTACCTCGGCCTATAACGCCAACTGCCCCCTGAAAATGAGGGTGTCCACCAGGAACGTCCCATGGTGGAACGAGGACCTCAGGCAAAGGAGGACGCAGGTTCGTAAGCTGTTTAACGCGGCCAAAAGGTCGGGAGCATGGGATGAATATAGACAGGCCCTATCGACCTATAACAAAAGACTGAGGGACGCCAAGAAGGAGTCGTGGAGGAGGCACTGCGAAGAAGTGGAAAACACGTCCGAGAGTGCTCGACTACACAAGATCCTGTCTAAGGGCCCTCAGACTAACATAGGCTCCCTTAGAACACCCACGGGAGGCTTTACAAGCTCGGGGGAGGAAACTATGGAAATTTTACTCCAGACGCACTTCCCCGGCTGTAACATAATAAACCAATCACCTCCGGACTGGGAACACTCAGAAATAGAGGCGCCTTATAGGCGGGCATCTAGAGTAGACTGGACAGTCGCTAAAGAGGTGGTTACCTGGAGCAAAATCAGATGGGCCATTAACAGCTTTAAGCCATACAAATCGCCGGGATTTGATGGAATAATGCCCATCATGCTCCAACAGGGGATAGATATACTGGCGCCGGTGCTTACCCTCATTATGAGGGCCAGCCTGGCTCTGGGGTACATTCCGAGGGCATGGAGACTGGCCAGGGTTGTATTTATTCCTAAACCTGGGCGTCCAACAGACCAGGCAAAGTCCCTGAGGCCAATAAGTCTCATGTCCTTCTTGCTGAAAACAGTGGAAAAACTGCTCGACCGGCACATTAGGGGCGGTGTACTGGAAGCATATCCTCTACACTGCGGACAATATGCATACAGAGCAGGATTCTCAACAGAAACAGCACTGCACCAACTGGTGCTGAAACTGGAGAATACGCTGGAGAACAAGGAGGTGGCGCTGGGGGCCTTCCTAGACATAGAGGGGGCCTTTAGCAACACCTCGTTCGGATCGGTTCTGGCAGCTGCCCGGGAGCGTGGAATAGAGGAGACCTGCTGCAGGTGGATCGGTTCCATGCTCAGGGACAGGGCGGTGTTCACCTCACTCGCGGGAGGGACTCTGCTGGCGGGGGTCGCGGCGGGGTGTCCGCAGGGGAGCGTTCTGTCTCCCTTGCTCTGGTGTCTAGTCGTGGACGGCCTGCTGGGGAGGCTCTCGGGAGGGGGGTATGAGGTACAGGGCTATGCGGACGACATTGTCATCATAGTCCGAGGAAAGGTCACACAGGCAGTGTGGGAGCGTATGCAGACTGCACTGAAAGTGGTGGAAGGGTGGACGGTTGATCAAGGGCTCGGGGTGAGCCCCGAGAAAGCAACCGTCGTGCCGTTTACGAGGAGGAGGAAGTGTGAAAGCCACAGAACTCTCACTCTATACGGTAGGAGCGTTCCAATGGCCAGGGAGGTAAAATATCTTGGGGTCGTATTGGACTCTAAGCTAACCTGGAATGGTCACATTGGAAAAATACTGCGTAAGGCAGTCATGACCTTAGCCGTCACTAGGCGGCTATATGGAAAAACGTGGGGACTAAGACCTAGTATGGCCCACTGGCTGTACACAAGGGTGGTCAGACCAGCGTTAACATATGCGGCACTGGTCTGGTGGCCTAAGGTGACACAATCCAGTGCCAAACAAAAACTAGGCAAGATCCAAAGGATGGCTTGCCTAGGCATCACAGGGGCCATGTCTTCAACCCCAACAGCCGCCATGGAGGTGTTGCTGGATCTACCCCCCCTACACTTAGTTATTATGGGAGAGGCCAGGCTAGGAATATACAGACTAGCCTGCAATGGTAGACTGAAGATCAACCCAGGCTTCAGGGGCCACTGCAAAATTCAGGAGATCGTGAAGGAACCCATGCTTGAAATGAGGTCAGACTTCGCGAGCCCGCGAATGTGCAGGGAAAACAACTTCACAGTGGAAATCCCTGATCGCGGGGCATGGCGGGAGGAGACGCCGGGCATACCACGGGACGCGCTCGTCTGGTTCACGGACGGATCTGGCGGGGAGCGTGGGACGGGGGCAGGTGTTTACTCGGAAGGACCGAGGATAAGTCACAGTATTTCCCTCGGAGCCCATGCAACGGTGTTTCAGGCCGAGATGTACGCCATCCTGCACTGTGTGCGGGAGAACAAGAGGAGGGGCTACACCAACAAGCGGATCCTCATAGCCACAGACAGCCAGGCAGCCCTTAAGGCACTAAGTAGCCCACGGGTAAATTCCTGGCTGGTGTGTGAGTGCCGAGACGAGACGAGCGACCTGGCTGGGCAGAATGAGGTGACCCTCATCTGGGTGCCGGGTCACTCGGGGGTCAAAGGCAATGAAGAAGCTGACAGTCTCGCGAAGAGAGGGTCAGCAGAACCATTTATGGGACCAGAACCGGCTCTGGGCGTGTCAAAGAGCACTGCCAGGGGAGCCATTAAGTCCTGGGTCAGAAACCAACACAAGGTGTACTGGGCGGACTGTCCAGGGCTCAGACATGGGAAGTCAATAATTGACGGACCCAGTTCAAAGAGAGCTGTGGAGCTGCTAAACCTTAGCAGAGGACAGCTCAGAAACACAACAGGTCTCTTGACGGGACACATGGCCGTCAAGAAACACCTACATAAAATGGGGCGGTTCGAAGGGGACCTCGCATGCAGACTCTGCGGCGAGGGGGAGGAATCAGCCCAGCACATCTTGTGCGAGTGTATAGCTCTGGACCGGAAAAGACAACTGATCTACGGTCACTCTAGACCGGAGACAGAGCATTATAAAACTTCACCCTACCAATCGCTGTGCAGACTAGTTCAAGGCACAGTGATTTTGGAATGGGTGGAGTAAGACTAGGGGTATGCACAATCAACCAAGGGTTGCGGTGCTATCGGGGCGGCAAGGCCGCGGACGAGCCCTGAGGGAACAAAAAAAAAAAAAAAAAGGTATCTTAATATGTCGATACTGACTGAGACTCATCTGGTAAAACTTTTGAGGTTGATGGTAGTGGTTGATTTCCATCAGAATCTTCAACAACCTCTGTTTCTGGTTGTACATTTGACAAATACTGTTCAGTTACATCTAACATTGGCGCTGGTGCAACTTCATCTCTGTCAGTGGATTTTGCGGTTTCAAAATCGGTATCTGGGAAAATTTGTGAGTCAAATGGCTATATCCCAGTTGCTCTAAATCCACTCATTGCATTTGCTATTGTAGCGACTTTTAAATAGGCCTTAGCGAAAAGTGAACCAATGTCATGTAGAGTAATAACTCGTACAGGATGGCTACTTAGAAAATCTTCGCATACTCTGCTATAGGCAGTTTTTAAGGGACCATATAGTGACACGTCAAGTGGCTGTATTCGATGGCTTGTGTGCGGCTGAAATCCAAGTAGAGTAATATAATTTTCACGGCACAAGGTAACAGCTTGTAGGGTAACATGACTAGCATGATTATCCATTAAAAGTAATATATGATTACCTTTGCTAGGCCCTACATGCTGAATAAAATGTTCCAAGTATTTTACAAATGTATCAGCAGTGATCCAACCACTTTCATGTGCCATGACATTGAATCCAGAAGGCGTGTTATTCATGTAAGCTAGCTGTAAGATGAAAACAGGCAAAATTGCAGATACTGGGCTGCCAAAAACCCCCCATTGGAGGCGTCAAACACACACTTAGCGTCCCCAGAAGTTGAACGTTTGGGCTGGTATCATTGGTGATCATGTAGTTGGACCTGTTTTTATAGAAAATCTAAGCAGTCCAAGATATTTAGAAATGCTAAGAGAACACATTCTCCCAATGTTAGCAGAATTGTATCCAAATGTAATGGGACCTAATAATCGCCATGAAAGGACATTGTTTCTACAAGACGGTGTACCGCCCCACTTTTCTCTCCAAGTACGGGAGTATTTACACGCGCATATACCACAGCATTCGAAACAGAGGTGTACGCTATCCTGTCTGTGGCTAATAGACAGGATGTGAGGAGAAGCCCCGAGAAATGTGTGTACATTTGCTCGGATAGCCAGGCGGTCCTCCGGGCAGTCTGTGCGGCTAGAATCAGGTCAACACTGGTTCAGGAGTGCGCTGACGCCCTCAGTGGACTAGCGAGGACGAATGAGGTGCAACTGGTGTGGGTTCCGGGGCACTGTGGCATAGCGGGGAATGAGGCGGCGAATAATCGCGCTAGGCTTGGTTCCCGGCGGCCGTTCTGTGGCCCGGAGCCTGCGATAGGCATAAGCAGGAAGACTGTCTCTGTCGCCTTAGACAGGTGGACAGAGGATGCAATGGAGAGGCACTGGGGGTCGGTTGGTGGCTGTAGGCAGGCGAGGGACTTCGTAAAGGGGCCGGGCAGAGATAAAGGTGTCTGGCTACTCAGTAGGAGTCGACCTACGCTTCGCCGCATCCTTGGGGTGCTAACAGGCCACTGCGCCCTTAGAAGACACCTTACATTGATAGGGGTAGAGAGGGATCCCCTTTGCCAGGAATGCGGCGAAGATGAAGAAACGTCCTACCACTACCTGTGTGAATGCGAGGCTTTTGGGAGTTTTCGAGCAGAATTGTTTGGATCAAGTACTCTGAAGAGGAATCAGGTAAGTACCGTCCAATTGAAGACCGTCCCGGCTTTCATTTCGAGGTCGAGGTGGTTTGGCGACGGAACCGAGGAAGAGTAGAGCATGGTTGCTGGGGTTGGCAAAAAGGGCCCATTGTGACCTACTTGCTTGGCGTTGGCCTCCCCACCACTGCTACTACTACTACTACTAAATGACAAGAGAAGTGTAATTGAAACTGTGAAAACTGGTGTTCCTCAAGGATCTGTTTTCGGACCAGTGCTGTATTTATTATATGTACAAAATTTGTAACTGGCTAAACTGAAAGCCAAATATGTAACCTCCACAAATGATAGTGCACTGCTGTATTCTCATCATTGTCATCATTCATTAGAAAGGACGTGTGATCACGTTCCACTGGCTTGGTTAATAGATACCATTATTTAATAACAATGACTAATTCAGATTGTTATGAAATTTTTGTACACACCTTTTTGTAATATGCAATAGTTTTTGTTTAGAATACAGAATTTCAATCTCTTGATAAGTGATATTTTGGTAGATGAAGTAAAGGAGCTTAAAGATTCAGGATGTTTGTTTTCGAAACACCTGTACAATATATCGAAAATAACAAATTATGTTAATTTAAAATTCTCTTCCACTTCTTTTTCAGGTTCATTTCTGCACAAATCATATAAATTTTGCAAAAAAATATACCAATTATAACATATATGTCGGATGCTTGTCAAAGAGTATTGGTAGTAGATTTGAAACTACTAAGTTGCTTTTCATTCCATCGAGTACTGATGCAGAACATACTCCACTTTTAGGCGGAGGACCTCATAAAAAATATAGTAGATGTAGCAGTGTATAATATTTGAAGTATAGTACCTATGTGCATTAAGAATTGTTCTTGTTCTGTCCTAATAATTTTGAATCCATGAATCTTTCTGTAAATCATTTGATTGGTCTAGTAAATGCATTTTAATCTTGAGGAAGTAACCTTGGATTAGCTTAAATTTCCAGACAAAATCCAACAAGCACTTGCCGAGTCAAGTAAATTGATGTTCCTTATCAAGGCTTTTAACATTTTTTTCGTTTCATCGGGCATTAGGTTTAGCAGCATTGTCTCTGTGCTGGTTATTGCTTTAAGTACTTTTACCATTGTTAAATTATGCTTTTTGTTATCCTGCTTATAAGTACGCTTTGGAGTTATCTTGCTTACAGAATTCGGCAAACTTGTGTGAAAAGCAATTGTAAGAAAACTTGAAGTGCCATCTTTTCTTATCAAACGTACAATCTAACTCTGTGATTGCTTTCTAAGTAACAGAAAACATACGTACAAGATAACTAAATAACTTGTTTTCAAGTATGCACACTTTCCCTAATAGCCTTAACTCTTGTATTTTCTGTTTAAATCCTTTATATGCTACTTCTGGAGTTCATCAAGGATATGTGTTGTAACTCAGTTCCTTTAAACTTTTCATTAGTGATTTGAATATTATACATTCAATTTTTACAGATTTTTACACATCTTTTTTAAAGTACCATGTCCAGGTGCCTACATGTTGACTATCATTATCAGTAAAAGCATTTCAGTTCAAGACTATTAGACAAAGTAGTTCCACACTAGATACATCTGTCTAGTTCCAAATGTCCCTCCTTATTTGTATACTTCCTTTAAGGGTGTGGTTGTTGATTGCCTGACATGTAATATATAATAAACCAACGCAACAGTGACGACGGTAAAACGTCATCCTCAGGGAGGAGTGCCATCACCTCTGCTGTGGTCGCTCCTTGTTGATAAACTTATGACTACATTTACATACAGAGATAGAAGTTGCAGCTGAACAAGTAAGGGATACAATAATTATCTCAGCGTATCATGAAGTCTGTCCACTAAAGACAAAAAAAAGACAGTCGAGGGTCTACTTGGTGGCACTAAAACCTCGAAAAACTACGAAGAGAAGTGCGACGTCTCTTTAATCGTGCTAAGACTATATGCAACTGGGAACAATATGAATCCGCTCTAACACATTACAACAAGGAGATAAGGAACGCAAAGAGGGAATCCTGAAGGAGGTTCTTCGGGGATATTGCCAATTTACCCAGCAGCGCTATAATCCAGAGGATTCTCTCACATGACTGTGTTCAGGAAGTGTGATCGATAAAACAACCAAATGGTTCCTTTACAGTATCACGGAAAGAAACGTTAGAGCTCTTAGCACATACACATTTTCCAAATTGTCCGATTCTGAGTAGTGAAGAAATCCCGCCGGCCGGGGGTCGATATAAACGCCCTCAAAGTGAAGACTGGCGGGTTGCTCGGAAAATAAATACAGCCTCGGCGGTGGAGTGTGCTGTTGAGCATTTCCAGCAATTCAAGCCCTAGTCCCCCCCGGGGGGGGGGTCCGGTTCTGCTATAAAATTGATTGGGGGCACTCCTCCCATTTCTCATCAAGCTGGATAGGGCCAGTCTGGCTTGGAACTATATTCCATCCAGCTGGACGGTGACTTGGGGTGTATATATTCCCAAATTGGGACGTAATGACCTCCTTCCAAATCGCTGAGACCTATCAGTGATACTTCAAATGAAAAAAATACTGGACGGACACATTAAGGCAACTATCTTAGACAACAACCCCCTCAATACCCACCATAACCAAACTGGCAAATCTACTGAGTTAGCACTCAATAACCTTGTTGAGAAAATCACACACTCCCTGGATAACAGGGAGGTAGAGGTGGCTGCGTTTCTCGACGATGAAGGGGCATTTAACAAAGCATTACCTAACTCCCTCTACGAAGCTGCTATAGCTAGAGCGGTGTAACCTACTATTTATGGCTGGATCGGTAGCATGCTGCACAATAGGACCATTATTACCTCATCATTATGCACAGCAAAACGCACCTTAAAGACCTGCACAGATAGAAAGACAATCCAGCAATGGCAAAATCTGCCAGGATTAGCACACTCTTAAGGCTTTCATAAATGGCCTATCAGAGTCAAGGGCTAAACTAAACTTCTAGACCTAAACAGACAACAACTGAGAACTCTAGTCGGCCTGTATACAGGACACTGCCGCTTGCATCACCACATGCACCGAATTGGTCTCGGTCAAGAGACTGAGTGCCGGCTGTGTATCATGGAAAGTGGCGAAACAGCAGAGCACGTGCTATGTTCCTGTCCAGCTGCGGGCAGGACAAGACACCTGCTCTTTGGCAAGACAAAGCTTGCACCAGAAGATTTGGGTCAACTTTCGCCCACAAAAATTGTCGACCTCTGTAGGAGGCGGGATTTGTTGGGCGAAATATAAGACAATTAGGCGTGAGCCACAATAGATCTTAAGGTCGCAGTGGACAAGCTCGGGGGAGGAAACTATGGAAATTTTACTCCAGACACACTTCCCCGGCTGTAACATAATAAACCAATCACCTCCGGACTGGGAACACTCACAAATAGAGGCGCCTTATAGGCGGGCATCTAGAGTAGATTGCACAGTATCTAAAGAGGTGGTTACTTGGAGCAAAATCAAATGGGCCATTAACTGCTTTAAGCCATACAAATCGCCGGGATTTGATGGAATAATGCCCATCATGCTCCAACAGGGGATAGATAGACTGGCGCCGGCGCTTACCCTCATTATGAGGGCCAGCCTGGCTCTGGGGTACATTCCGAGGGCATGGAGACTGGCCAGGGTTATATTCATTCCTAAACCTGGGCGTCCAACAGACCAGGCAAATTCCCCAGAGGCCAATAAGTCTCATGTCCTTCTTGCTAAAAACAGTGGAAAAAACTGCTCGAGCGGCACATTAGGGGCGGTGTACTAGAAGCATATCCCTATACTGCGGACAATATGCATACAGAGCAGGATTCTCAACAGAAACAGCACTGCACCAACTAGTGCTGAAACTGGAGAACAGGGGGGTGGCGCTGGGGGCCTTCCTAGACATAGAGGGGGCCTTCAGCAACACCTAATTCAGATCGATTCTGGCAGCTGTCCGGGAGCGTGGAATAGAGGAGTCCTGCTGCAGGTAGATCGGTTCCATGCTCAGGGACAGGGCGATGTTCACCTCACTCGCGGGAGGGACTCTGGTGGCGGGGGTCTCGGCGGGGTGTCCGCAGTGGAGCGTTCTGTCTCCCTTGCTCTGGTGCCTAGTCGTGGACGGCCTACGGGGGGGCTCTCAGGAGGGGGGTATGAAGTGCAGGGCTATGCAGACGACATTTTCATCATAGTCAGAGGAAAGGTTACACAGTCAGTGTGGGAACGCATGCAGACAGCACTGAAAGTGGTGGAAGGGTGGACGGTTTGTCAAGGGCTCGGGGTGAGCCCTGAGAAAGCAACCGTCATACCGTTTACGAGGAGGAGGAAGTAGGATAGCCACAGAACTCTTTCTATATGGTAGGAACATTTTAATGGCCAGGGATGTAAAATATCTTGGGGTCGTATTTGACTCTAAGCTAACTTGGAATGGTCACGTTGAAAAAATACTGTGTAAGGCAGTCACGACCATAGCCGTCACTAGGCGGCTATATGGAAAAACGTGGGGACTAAGACCTAGTATGGCCCACTGGCTGTACACAAGGGTGGTCAGACCATGGTTAACATACGCGGCACTTGTCTGGTGGCCTAAGGTGACACAATCCAGTGCCAAACAAAAACTAGGCAAAATCCAAAGGATGGCTTGCCTAGGCATCACAGGGGCCATGTCTTCAACCCCAACAGCCGCCATGGAGGTGTTGCTGGATCTGTCCCCCCTACACTTAGTTATTATGGGGGAGGCCAGGCTAGGACTATACAGACTAGCCTGCAATGGTAGACTGAAGATCAATCCAGGCTTCAGGGGTCATTCCAAAATTCAGGAGATCGTGAAGGAGCCCATGCTTAAAATGAGGTCAGACGTCGCGAGCCCGCGAGTCTGCAGGGAAAATAACTTTACAGTGGAGATCCCCGATCGTGAGGCATGGCGGGAGGAGACGCCGGACATACCACAGGCCGCGCTCGTCTGGTTCACGGCCAGATCCGGCTGGGAGCGTGGGACGGGGGCAGGTGTTTATTCGGAAGGTCCGAAGGTAAGTCATAGTATTTCCTTCGGAGCCCATGCGACAGTCTTTCAGGTCGAAATGTACACCATCCTGCACTGGGTGCGGGAGAACAAGAGGAGGGGCTACACCAACAAGCGGATCCTCATAGCCGCAGATAGCCAGGCAGCCCTTAAGACCCTAAGTATCCTACAGGTAAATTCCTGGCTGGTGAGTGAGTGCCGAGACGAGCGACCTAGCGGGGCAGAATGAGGTCACCCTCATCTGGGTGCCGGGTCACTCGGGGGTCAAAGGCAATGAAGAAGCTGACACTCTCGCGAAGAGAGGGTGAGCAGAATCATTTATGGGACCAGAACTGGCTCTGGGCGTGACAAAGAGTACTGCCAGGGGAGCCATTAAGTCCTGGGTCAGGAAACATATCGTATTTTTCTGTATTCATGCTTTCATTATTTTCATTCGAACAAGTTGATGTACTTGTGGACAGCTGGCCGAGTAAATGAGGTCTGAAATAACTAGGAAGAGTATTTTTCTGCCTTATTTTCCCAGGAACATATTCAGGAACATCATGTTACTAATTATGGAATGGAGCTTCTTCTTCACTGAGTTCACTAACTCAATCCATAATTCGAACTTTAAAACACCAACATAAATTAACCAGCTGATGTATGTCATTAAACAGATATTAGGTGCACTGAAGAAATAATATAATGACTGCAGATGCGTTTAACTTTAAACAGTCAATACGGAATACAACACAACTTTGTTCGCCCGCCTGTTATTTCTCACTGATTTAACATCTAGCCATAGTTTAATATATGCAATATATTGTGATCTACCTTCTGTCTGCAGTGTCAAGCTAATGTACTTCTTTTACAGGCGAGACTGAACATGAAAATTCCTAACAACACAGTTTGTTATTTCTTCAAAGTACTTGGAAAGTAATTTGTACTTGAAAAATACTTTGTACTTGAAGAGTAATTTGTACTTGAAAAGTAATTTGTACTTGGGAATTATTTTGTAATTAAAACTCAGTTTTCAGATTATGAAGTACTTGGTACTTGAAAAATTCAAAATAATGTACTTCAAGTACAAAGTACTTCTCGTCAAATTTCCAAGAACCTCGAGTACAAGTACAAGCTGTTTCTGTAATGTAGTTAAATACAAAGTAGCAATTACAGTCAAACGGGATTTTTTTGGTTGATCAAATACATTTCTTCAAGTACTTACCCAGCTTTGATCTAACTCGACTGCAGATATGTGTGGAGAAGCAATCAGCACTAGGTGCATCGACACTATTTCGAGCAGATAAATTTAAATCAGGAGACTTGATTGGCCATTTGAAGATCGCAAAAATTATTTAATTGTAGACACTTACCAAACCAACGGATTATAAGTGACCACCAAACATGGGACAAAGACTGTAAAAGAGTGACAAACAACTTATCCTAACAATATACAGACGGATCTAAACAAATGTAGGGAGCAGAACTGGGAATAAGTGACCTAACTTCAGACTCGCTAAGTCCCTAGGAAAAACTTCCACCATTAGTTTAGGAATTCATTTATTAATCATTTAAGCGCCCATCTATTACTTTCAGCTGTTAATTAACAACATTTTTAACATATTTTGCATCCTTTAATTTTCTTTTGACATGATACTTTTGGTGATTTACTAATTTTTTTTTCAATCCTTTGCAGTCTCGTTTCGTATCAACACTGTTCGAGAACAAGACTGCTACTGATTTAACACAAAAGAGAGTAGATTCTGCCAACAACGAACTAAACGCACTCAATGGGAATAACAGAGCACAGCTTGTCTAGCATCAGGACGAACTGTGTTGATTTTAATTGCGATACGATAGCTTTAATATATGTGTCTCCCCTGCAAACCAGCATTTAAATGTTAGCAATTGTTGAGCCATTGTTGCTCTGGGTGTTTCTAAATGTAAAGAGGTCACGTAACACTTTTATCTAGATAAAATATGTGTAAATGTTATCAAGGAAGAAACTAATGCTGTTGCATTTTTATTTTGTAGATAAAATTTCATATTGAAATATTTGGATACGTAAGTTAATGTTGATATTAACAGCAAAGCCAAATAGACTTTTTTCGTTGGTTGTGACAAACAAAATTACGATTGCTTATCGTATAATGTTGTTCTATTTATAATAATTGTCCCTGAGGTGACGTAAAGGCAAACTTTTTTTCTGATCAAGTTATTGATTGCTGTTTACCCTTAAACTATTATGTCATTGATCTAGTATGATTGATGTTGGTTATTTACCACGATTTATTTTTTTTATATAAAGGTAGATGCATTTTGGCCATCATTAGAATAGTCCAAACAATTTGTCATTTTAGATATTTTGTCGGTAGTTTGGGTACGTCGAAGAATTTAAATGTCAGTTCCCGCCAGTAGTTTTCTTCAGCATCTTAGATTTAGGGGTGAGTATGTTTTCAGTGATTTGCGGCTCTATAAAGGATATTTGCAAAAGTCACGCCTAGATTTTTTTTCCTTTTAACGTCGATCTATTTCCGCGACTATGGCTAATCACCGACGCCAGGGACCAGTTTCACCTCACTATCCTGGAAATTTGGCCGAACCCCCGTCTTTCTGTAAGGAAGATAGGGATCTTTAACGTGCCCAACATCGCATGGACAGGGGACCGACGATTTTACGCCCCCCTCCGAACGGCAGGGACATTCAACTTGCTCAAATACAATGCCACAACCTCGGTTGATGTTAATGTTACAGTGTGTACTGAAAAAGTGAAAGGAGAACCCTGGGGTCCAACCAAGTACCCTTAGGTTTAGAGGCACACGTTCTTATACCACTGATCCACCTAGGCCCTCGGAGATATTTATTGTACACAATAAAATTACCCATCGAAGGGTATATATTAACATTGTCGAAAATTTAGTAAACCTTTCTCTGTGTACACAAACTACTCACAAAATATTAAATTGCACGCTCCAGTTCACTATGTAAGTATATAATATTGAATAAATTGTTTGGACCAAAAACACATACTGGTTTTGCTCTCATTAGAGCTTGTATATGTATGTATGTATATGTATATATATATATATATATATATATATATATATATATATATATATATATATATATATATATATATATATATATATATATATATATATATATATATATATATTGGTTGTATACAGTCTCTATTTTATAACATTCCGTGCTATTTGGAGCTGCCGTGACAACATACTACTTAGTTCTGTTCTTAATAATGTGCAGTGCAGAAAGTTGCAAGGTTTATTTTAATATTTATTAAAGTTTTACAAATTTTTCATAGTTATTGTTAAATACAGTCAAATCTCTCAAAGGCAAACAGGTAGTTGCCAGCTCCAATTGTTCAACATAAAGAGCGTTCAAGTTAAAGAGATTTAATGACAGTTATGTTGTTTTATTCATCATTGTAATGACACATGCTTTTGGACTCGCAGACACTCATTCACATAATAAATGAAAAATAATTGCATATAGACATCAGAGAGATCTAGGCCTAGGGTTGAACACACTGAGACCTCACAGACGATCTCCTGCGAGATTTGGGGAGTAGGCAGATTGAGGCCCCGTAATCTAGCTACAACAACCCAACCTACCTTTATCCACCGCTCTAAGGAGTAGGCAGATTGAGGCCTTAGAGTGTCCTTACATATTTCCTTTACCTACCTTTGTCCACCACTCTAAGGAGTAGGCAGATTGAGGCCTTAGAGTGTCCTTACATATTTCCTTTACCCACCTTTGTCCACCACTCTAAGGAGTAGGCAGTTTGAGGCCTTAGAGTTTCCTTACATATTTCCTTTACCCACCTTTGTCCACCACTCTAAGGAGTAGGCAGTTTGAGGCCTTAGAGTGTCCTTACATATTTCCTTTACCCACCTTTGTCCACCACTCTAAGGAGTAGGCAGATTGAGGCCTTACATATTTCCTTTACCCACCTTTGTCCATCACTCTAAGGAGTAGGCAGATTGAGACCTTAGAGTGTCCTTACATATTTCCTTTACCTCTTGAAAATGACTCCAAAACAGGAGCCGAAACGTCGAGTTTCCATAAATTCTGGACGCGGTTCAACCCGAGAACCAAGCATGTCTCACATTAAAGACAGCGGAAATCTTTCTGAACATATATATATATATATATATATATATATATATATATATATATATATATATATATATATATATATATATATATATATATATATATATATATATATATATATATATATATATATATATATATACATTTAATACTGCATCTAACGCACATGTTTAGCTTAATGTAATGACAGGTTTGAAAAAATTCGTAATCTTCGTTTGCTGAGCCTTTTGAACATCTTGTTTTTCAAAGTAGTCCTCCAAATTGTGAAAACTTTTGAATATCTTTTCTGGTACATCACTCACCTCTAAAGCTCTTTTCAGAAAACCCAATCCTTTTTGAATATCAGCGCAATGAGAAATTTCTTCAACTGCTTCTAAGGTCTGATCACTCAGCTCTGAATTTTCTGCAGCCTTAGAAACACTATCTAAAGTTTCTTGGTCACTAGGTGCACCAATCACAGTTAGTTCATTGTCAACTAGGAGATAATCTTCATACATGGCTTCTTCTACATCAACCCCTGTCTCAATCAGTTGGTTCCATAATGATTTAACTTCATTGGTTTCGTCAATTGAGATCTATAATAGAGTGGTTAGAGGAACAAGATCTTCATTGTCCCACTCAGTATGAACACCAAAACCAGCTTTCTTGAAACAGTTTTGTATGGTTTCCTCCTTCACATCGAACCAAGCTTTTGACACGTACCTTACACAATCCATAAGTGATAATTTTGCAAGAATACCATTTTCCTCAAATGACAGGATTGTCTTTAACAGCACATATCATCTGTAACACACTTTGATATTCTGAATAATTCCCATGTCTATTGGTTGCAGCCTAGCTGTCATATTTGGTGAGAAATATTCAATTTTGATACACTTAAATTTGACTTGAATATCTTTGGAATGGCTGGAACAACAAAATTTTGCGATTTTGTCCAGCAAATTTCTCGTCCAGCTTCAACAACCAGGTAGAAAAAATTTCGGCAGTCATCCATGCGTTTTTGTTGCTGAAGTAATCTACATTTAGCGATCGAACGCCCCTAAAACAACAGGGATTCTTGCTTTTCCCAATCATCAAAACATTCAGTTTTTCCATACCCGTCATATTTGCTCCAAGCAACACTGTAACTCATTCCTTACTGTTCTTTCCCCCAAAACACTTTTGATTTTTGTATGTAGGCGTTTTATGTGGCAAACACTTGAAAAATAGTCATGTTTCGTCTGCATTAAATATGCTGTCAGCGTGATACTTTTCTGTTAATTTTGGAAAGGTCTGAGTTATCCATTCGTTACTGGCAATCTCAACAACAAATGCTCCTTCGCCACTAAGGACAATATTATGTCTCTATACATTTCTCCAGCCAACCATCACTAGCACTGAACTCACTATGACCGAGAGCCTCGGCATAAAACAAAGCCTTATCTTTGATAATGGGTCCACTAATGGGCCAATTGTGTTCTCTAACTGAGTGAAACCACACACTGACTGCTTTGTCAATGTCCTCGTAACAGCACTCGCGAACTGCCTTTGCTTTACCGTTGCAGTCGCTATTGTCACTTAACACCTTGTCTTTATTTTTTCTGATTGTAGACACTGTACAACATGCTAAGCCATATTTAATTGCAATGTCACTGTTTTTATCACCCCTTGATAGTTCCTCTATTATTGCTTTTTTTTTTCAAATAATGAGAGTGTTTTCAAAGTTATTTTAAAAGCCATTCTGCAAAATTCGGTTTCTTGATTTGCACCTACACTGGCGTATATGTATGTACGACAAGAACAAAATAGTTAATGAATTAATGATCACGCATAGACACACTGAGCCGTCTGTCGCCATCTCGGATTCTTTGAAGAAGGAATGGGTCTTCACCTGTTTAAAATATTTTGTGCAGACAGACCAGTCGCCATGGCAGGCAATCAATATGTGATGTCGTTTTCCCGCTGAAGTTTCCTGGGTAATTCAAGCTAAGGAGAAATTCGACTTTTTGAGCTGCCAACTTGGAGAGATTTGACTGTAACACAAGATGAATAAACAATCAAAACAAAATAATTCGCACTTCGATATTGCTCACTGTTGCTTAAATATATATATTTTTTGGAGAAACGAAGAAGAAAAAATGCAAGTGTTATTTAGAGAAAAGTGTTACTAGATCTCAAAAGTCAAGTAATAAGCTTACATAGTTCATCACATTAAAATAAGGCCTATTTACCATTTTTGATTAAAATAAGGGAACTAGTTTCTCAGGGTTTTATAAATCGACATCTCTAGCCTATTAATTAATAATCTCTCGAAGTTATCGAGAAAATTCATAACAAGGAAAATAATGATCAATGAATAGTCTTTCTTAAAATTATAGGTTTTTGTTTGCCACCCAAAAAAATAGCTAATTTTCTTATCTTAAACGATAGTAATCTATTACTAAGTGAAGATTGCAACCTGTGATGAGCACTGATAAGCACACTTGGAGGACCCAAATCACCACAACACTTTTAAAACCTGCCGATCGTTTCACTAACCAAGTTAGCGTCATCAGAGGATGAATAAGTCTAAATATCTTATATCCACAACTCTGTTTATATTGTTCTGCAGGTAGTCGGTTGCTAACGATTTAGGGAGGTTCAACGACACCAAAATTAACATATTTTGTTTGGTGGAAATATATGTATTCTTTTATTATCTATCGGACGTGCCTCTGTCGGTATTTATTGTATATAGTAATCTATCAGAAGACTGCCCATAGACGGCCGACCGAGATTCACACATTTTGTATTATTACTATATATATATATATATATATATATATATATATATATATATATATATATATATATATATATATATATATATATATATATATATATATATACTTTTGAAGGCGTTTAGCTATCCTAGTTGTCTAACATTTTTTATTAATTTTAGATTCTCCTCATTAACATGGTGATTATTAACCCAAATATGTCAGGCGACGGAAGATATATTTATAGTACCATATCTTAATTGTGCTAAGCGTTCTTTGAATCTAATTCCAATAGGTCTTCTTGTTTGTATGACGTATTTAAGATCATAATCTTTACAACTTATTTAGTAAATTCCCGATATTTTGGCCGTACTATTCTTTTGAGTTACCTAGCAAGTTTTTTAAAGTATTTTTTGTCAAAACTGTTAGTTGCAACTTGGCTTTTTTACCATTTGAACCTCGAATCACGAGGGGTCTAGATATAGCATTTATTAAAAATCCAATTTGCAACTAACATTTTCGAAGAAAAAAAATATTTTAACAAAACTTGCTAGGTAACCCAAAAGACAAGGATAGTACGTCCAAAATGTCGGAAATTTATTTATTTCATAAATTTAAATATGTCGGACAAACAAAAAGATCTATTGGAATTGGATTTAAAGACCATTTAGCACAATTAAGATACGGTACGATAGATTAATCTTCCATCGCCCGACATATTTGGGATAATAATCACCACGTTAATGAGGGGAGTCTAAAATTAATTTAAAATGTTTGACAACCAGGACAGCTAAACGCCTTCGAAAGTATATATATTGCTAAATATAGTATTAAAAAATGTATGAATCTCACTCCGCCGCCTATGGGCAATCTCCTGATAGATTGCTTTATAAAATAAATACTGGCAAAAGCACAATCGATAGATAATAAAATAATAAACATATTTCTGCCAAACGAAATATGTTAATTTTGGTGTTGTTAAACCTCCCTAAATCGTTACCCGACTACCCGCAGAAGAATAAATATAGAGTTGTGGATATAATATATTTAAAATGATTCATCCTATGCTGACGCTAACTTGGTTAGTGAAACGATCGTCAGGTTTTTTTTAAGTGTTGTGTTGATTTGGGTTCTCAAAATGTGCTTATTAGTAATCTATTAGTAGGTATAGATGCGAAATTCTGCAACCATCATCAACCCATCACTAGGCATTCACGTGTCGTAATCCAAGATGGCTGTTGGAGAATGTGTCATTAGAATACTAACCTGAGATGATGTAATCCAAGGTAGCCAATTTGGCGTTAAAATAAGTTAAAATTTGAAATGACATTTAGTGTGACCTGGCAAAATAATAAAGTCGGCCATTTTAATTGTGCGGAAAATGACGTATGCATATATGACGGTTGGCGCATGCAGAAACTTAACTTTTTTAAATTTTTGAGTTAGAAGCAAGCGTGAGGTCTCATTGTTGTTGTGCTTTACTATGGGTCTAACTTGAGATGAGGTAATCTAAGATGGCGGCCAAGATGATGGATGGGTATATATATATATATATATATATATATATATATATATATATATATATATATATATATATATATATATATATATATATATATATATATATATATATATATATATATATATATATATATATATATATATATAATGAATATGAAATTCAAATTGCTATCTGACCTGGCCTGTCAAAATGAGCAGGTCCGACATTTAGATTTTTTAGAATATGACATATGTAAAGATGGCGGATGGAGCATGTGCAAACCAAACTGTAATTCTAAACTATGAAGCGTGACACAAATACTCGTCACCATTCAGGGTATCCAAATATCCAATATGCAGTGGACACGGCGATTCACGGGTGGGCAGTGGTTCGTCCAGTGATCTCAAATCCTCTGCCAATACGGTTCTGTTCATAATTTTCTGTTGTGTAGTATGGCAAGTGTTGGTAGTAAAAAATTCATCTACTATGCTTTGAAGTGTTTCACTGCTGGTGTATTGGTCATTATGTTCTAGTGTATTAATTTATAAAAATTTACTACATTCTGGAAACTCACAATATATTCCCCAACACTCTTACTTTCGAATTGTCTGGTGCCTCAATACTTCATATATTCTTTCATGTATTCAATCGAGGAATCAACAACATGTTTATTATATTGAATCGTTGAAGAAACAGTTTTATTTATAGTTAAAAATCAGTTTGAAGATGAAAAGACAGCTGTTTTTTGTCTTTTCCTGAAGTAAACGCCCTTGATTATTGTTATCTCCAGTAGGTAATGGTTTTGTGTCCTTATAGCAAAACTTTGCTCAGCTTTTAAGACTTTTATTATTTTTACGAATTTATTTAAGTCGATATATTACCTATATGACTGTTATTTTGATAGAGACATTCTCAGGTTAGGTCAGGATTTGGAAAATATCCTTAAAAGCTTGGGTTTGTTAATAAAAAAAAATGTAAAAACAGATTATCAACGAAATAAATATACCAAAAGCAAGGACAATTCATTGATCTTATCTTTCTTTAACCTAAATAGATACTTGCCTCCCTTTTTTAATTCATTATCGTTTGCCAGCTTACTTGGACAGCTTTGTTAATTTGTGATAAATTAGATTATAAAGTTTATATTTTGTAAGTATTTATATGTTTAGCGTAGCTATTTTCTATATGGGATATTTAGTACAAGTTTAAATATTTTATTTATATTTGTTTAAGATTTTCTAATCATAAGTTGCACATCGATATTTTTTTATGTATAATATATTGTCTTTACTGGCCTCTTTTAAAGAAAACGATTTTTGTAATTATGATAAAGATCATTTGTTATCTAGTAGGTGCTTAATGCATTGATGTCATACTTTTTTCTTAATATTTTTTATAGTGTAAATTTCATATTTCCAAATAGTTAACATACTTCTAATACTGGTAGCATTGTTTCATCAGTAACTTGAAACCAATACAAATTTAATATCTGAAAATAGTTACACATAATTAGGTCAGGTGAGTACACTGGATGAGTCACTACTAATAATCTGGTGTTGGTTGTAAATATCTTAGATACCATATTGTATATATATATATATATATATATATATATATATATATATATATATATATATATATATATATATCATGTTGGTGTTATTTGAGCCTGCCTTATGTCATTTAAGCTTTGTTTACTTATAGAGTTTAAAATAGAACCTGGTGGTATACCTATAGTACTTTAAACACTATATCATCAAGACAACTTAACACCTTTCGGTAGCTTCGATATCAGTTTAAATACATTGTATCAGCAACCTGGTGTATTTGAGAACTGTAGACTGTAGTTTAACCCAAACTGTCCAAAAAGCTTGATGCTAAAATACAGGGGTGTGGCGCCAATACCTTTAATTAGCCGTTTCTCAATAACTACTCCGATTTGAAATTTGAAAATTTACGCACATACGATCGAGATGAATTCCAGTTCAGTGAAAATAGTTTACTTTATGTCAAACTTCCGGTTTAACCGGAAGTGATCATCAACTTGCTTATTTTAAATACAACATAGTAATTTTCAATATATTTTCGAATTCTACATTTAATTTGAGATAAATTATTATTAATACACCATGTCAAAAATCAACGAATTTCGAAATTTTTTGATTTTTTTTTAAATTCTCGCGAAAACCAAGGTGAACGTTGCGCACACTTTCTCTCTCTCTCTCTCTGTGGAAATACAACTGAGAAGACTCAGTTTTTGTACAGATTACCCTCAGATTGGCACCTAAACGACACGTTTGATAGCGTTTCTTTTAAGTATACAGGGTGATGAGAATTAGCTGTGGCATTTGGTAAAATTGAAATCACAATTACTCGCTTATTTCAAATGGAACACCCAATATTTTATGAGCTATTTCGGTTTGCATCCGGTTTCCCTTTCAACGTGTATTAGCATTCCCTATACCTAAATTCCACCGTTTCCCGGATATTTCAATTTTATTGGATTCACTTCATTCAAATTGTCACAATAAATTTAAAGCAGGCTTTGGAACTTGATAATATGCTTGTTGACGTCTACATGTCATCCGAAGGCATCAATCAGGGGTTGCGAAAAAGAATTACGCTTGTCAGCGAGCACGATTTACAGAATTTTGAAAAAGCACCATTGGAGACCCTTCTCTTACCACCCGATACATGGTTTGCAACCAAACGATCTTCCTAGACGTGTTGAGTTCTGTGAGTGGTTCCTATTGAAAACACAAGAAGATGATAATTTCTGCAAGAGAATTATTTGGTGCGATGAGGCGAAGTTCTCCAAAAATGGCATGCACAATCGCCACAATAGTCACTTCTGGTCAGATGAGAATCCCCATGTTACCAGGATCAACTATTTTCAAGACACGTGGACATGCAATGTGTTTTGTGCAATTAAGAACGATAAGATTTTTGGGATTAAAATATACGGTGAAAATCTCACTGGTATGAGTTATAATGATATTTTGCATGAAGTGATTCTAGTTTCTTTCAACACTTAAGTTTAGAAAAAGCTAGAACAAGCTGGTACCAGCAAGACGGAGCACCGACCCACAGTTTCCATTTAGCTCATGATTTTTTGCAACAACATTTTGAAGACAGGTGGATTGCCAATAACGGCCCACATAGATGGCCACCACAGTCCCCTGACCTAACACCTCTGGATGCAAGCATCTGGGGCTACATCAAAAATAAAGTTTACCACGAACCTGCTACCACAAAATAAGACATGGTAGGTAGACTTTTACGTGCCTTCAATTCACTGAATTCGAGACAAATCAGAAAGGCTACGAACCAAAACATTATAAGATGAATAACAAAATGCCTCCATGTCAATGGGAGTAATTTTGAGCATTTGTTATAAGTTCCACAATTTTTTTATTTGTTTTTGTGTTTTAGTTTTCCACTAGCTATTAGTTAAATTATGTACTCATTTATAATAAATAACTACCTATATTGTTGAGTTGTATTTTGGTTTTACAAATTAGTTAACAACACATTGATTTTACAGAACTAAAACAAGGGAAATGCAGCGATTTGGATGCAAATACAAAGTGTTCTCTTTTTTTACGCGAGAAGGCCCAACAAATGTTAGTTCTCATTTGTAAAGGGTGGGACTTGACATGTAGACGTCAACAAGCATATTATCAAGTTCCAAAGCCTGCCTAAATCTATTGTGACAATTTGAATCAAGTGAATCCAATAAAATTGAAATATTCGGGAAACAATGGAATTTAGGTATAGGGAATGCTAATACACATTGAAAGGGAAACCGGATGCGAACCAAAATAGCTTATAAAATATAGGATGCCCCATTTGAAATAAGCGAGTAATTGTAATTTCAATTTTACCAAATGGCACAGCTAATTCTCATCACCCTGTATACTTAAAAGAAACGTTATCACACGTGTCGTTTAAGTGCCAATCTGAGGGTAATCTGTACAAAAACTGAGTCTTCTCAGTTGTATTTCCACACAGAGAGAGAGAGAGAGAGTGTGTGCAACGTTATCCATGGTTTTCGCGAAAATTTTCAAAAAAATCGAAAAATTTCGAAAACGGTTGATTTTTGACATATGGTGTATTAGTAATAATTTATCTCAAATTAAATGTAGAATTCGAAAATATAATGAAAACTACCATGTTGTATTTAAAATAAGCAAGTTGATGATCACTTCCGGTTAAACTGGAAGTTTGACATAAAGTAAACTATTTTCACTGAACTGGAATTTGTCTCGATCGTATGTGCGTAAGTTTTCAAATTTTAAATCGGAGTAGTTATTGAGAAACGGCTAACTAAAAGTCTTGGTGCCACACCCTGTATAATGTGGTACTAGTAAGACTGTTATAAAACATTGGATAGCTATATCCTTTTTTCTTGAATGTTATAGAAAACTGGATATTTTTTGACTTGTGCTGGGCACTAGCCTATCTACCTTTTATAAATTTGTTTAATATTCATCATATAATATCCTTTTAAACGATATAAAAATTGTGGTCATTTTCAATGTATGAAAATAATAATGTGTTAAACACGGTTACTATAAACCATTTTTAGCACCTACTAGTAAATAAATTTCTCTATGCTTAGGTAATCTTAGAGTTTCAGATATTGTATTAAGAGGAAGAATAACATATTTATGGAAGATACATGAGTTTTTGCCTTGGCTTTCTATGGTTTTAACAAGGCAAAAATAATAATGTTACTAAAACTATATTTAAAATATAATCAGTATTTTATATTATCTAGGTGTATTAAAATAGATTTTGCAGTTGGTTATTTTCAAAGGTAGTATAAACAAAAAAATCGAAAGTGTGTTTTTTTCTCTGTAATACAGGATATCCCGAATTGCTTAATCAGACTTCAAAAGTCTATATATCTTTAAAATAAGAGAAAAGAATTTTATCAACACTCTTCGGAAAATGCCTGTTTTAACAATTTATGTTGGAATCCTGAAAATGGCTTTTAAAGAATACTTTTGAAACATCTATATGGAAATTTAGGCAGATATTTTAATTTGTTCGCTTTATAAGGCAAAATTAAAGTTATAAATTAAGGTAAACTGTAGGTGTGACGCAATTAGAAACGTGCCTTTGTGCTTTGTTTAGAACATTTTCATATAAATCACATGATTCATTTTCTAGCCTACTTCTAAATGATTTAAATTTTACAGCAAAAAATAGTCACTACTTGTTCTGGTTTTTTTTTTTTTTTTTTCATATAAAATTTTGATATATGTAAATCAGTAGAGAATGCTGTCTACGAAAATAGCCACCGCTCTTATTTACTTCACTGATAACAATACAGCCTTTAAACTTGGTGACTTTTGGTCCTTGTGTTGGTAATTTTTGACATTGCTAGCACTTTTTTTTGATGCAGGAGGGGGAAATGCTCATGCAGACCTCTGTAGGTTCCGTGGGATATCGAGGTACTGTGAGACTGTACTCACTAAAACCCCCTCCCTGGGAGTACCGGACCTTAGTCCATACCTCCGTCGGAAAGAATTACACACAATGACTTTTTTGGGTATGAATGTTTCCATTCTGTTTTTGCCGCGGGGACGTTAGCGGGTAAGTATAAGCTTTGGACGCTTATGTTTGTGTGGAAGTTGCCCGTCGTAGTCGGTGGAACTACGGAGAAGAGCATTTGGGTAAAAAGCGGCTTTTGCGAACTGGGTTGTGGATACTTGAGTTATAAACTCAAGTATCGAAGGCATTTTCAGATCAGAGTAAATCTAACTGTTTCGGACAAACCATGGCGCTCCGGTAACCATTTTCAGAATTTTGTTCTGGATGATTTGAAGGGTCTTGATGTGTGTTGCGGCCGCGGTGGCCCATGCAGGTGATGCATAGGTCAAGGCTGGCCGGATAATGACTTTGTACATGAGCAACTTATTGTTCATGGACAATTTGAAATTTCTATTTAGAAGTGGGAACAGCTTCGAGATGAACATCGAGGCTTTTTTTCGAGCGTGGTCGACATGGGGGCGCCATGTTGAGTGTTTGTCGAGGAAAACTCCGAGGTATTTGGCGGAATCTTGCCAGGGGATTAGACGGTTGTTTAATGAAACGTGTTCGTGAGGTGTGTGTCTCCTCTTGAAAAATAGGACAGCTGAACATTTATCGAGGTTTATGGCTAGAAGGGATTTCCTATACCATGATTGCAGCTCGACTACGGCGGTCTGAAGTCGTTCGGTTAACACTTTGAGAGTTATTCCAATAACTGGATAATCTGACGCCACCTATGAATGTAGGATGAAATCTCAATGACAGTTATGTCACTGTTATCTGATCATTTCACGAAGCAATACGTATTTTTGGTACCTCTTTTTTACCATTTTGAATTTGTTAGTGTTTTGGTAATTTTTGCCATCGTTAGCACGTTGAGAGTTTAGAGAGATCTTATGGAAATTTTGGTGGTTGATGATCAAAAATCGTACATATAGATTAAGACTTTATGCGGCCTTAAACCCTAGAAAGATAAAGATTTCTTGCATCGAATTTTACTATAGATGAATCAGGGGTTAAAGTTTTTGAACCAGAATTAAAATCGCAGTTGAACGATTGGAGAACTCCTATCATCGCATGGGCACTAGAAAAGGTCAAGCACATGATTAGGAATTACAATGACAAGTAACTAACTTATATAAAAGTTATTAGTTTGCCTGCTTTCATTGTATCACTCACTCACTGAGTCTTAATCTACCAATAGAAACAAGCATTTGTATGTTTGCGCTTTTCTTCTTATTACCAGAGATGATTTTATAAAATTTATGTAGCTCAAGAGAACAGACATTAACTTTCTTCACAGTAAATATAAAGCTGCTATCAGGAGAAAGTTTTGAATCGATAGAGTCGTAGAACTAGTGCGACAGCCACGTACCACTGTGATTTCTTGCAAAAACTACGCAAAGCAATGCACAAAAATCTACTGAAGTTGCTCTCAGGTAAGCCACTATATGAAAAGGGGGAGCGGTAATGTCTGATTTATTGAATGAGTGGAAATTGTTGTCCAGTGCGCCATACAGTCCAAACATGAGTCCCCCAGACTGTGACTTATTCCCGGAATTAAAAGACCCTATTTGTTTGTCATCGTTTTCCTCTCTGAAAGACCTTTCCACTGCTGCTACCGGAGCCATCTGTAAACTGAATAAAAGTGATGTACCGTGTACTAAACAGGATAGCACATCTTCTGAAAGACAGTCGAACGTGGTTATTGCAAAGCGGATAGTTTTCCAAAGAAACAATGGAGCGTGGTTATTCAAAAGGGATTACAAAAAAGGATTGTGCGATGAATTATATAAAACGTAATAAACACATAAATAAATGAAAACATAAATTTTCCTATTTGAATGACTCTCATGCTTAGAATACATAGACTAAAACACCTCTGCTGGTAGTGAAAGCCAATTAATAATAATAGTGTTAAGAGGGGGTTCAACAAAATGTTTGAAATACACTATATTTATAGCTTCATTATCTGTCACAGTTAAAGCTTTAGACTAAAAATATAGTATATAGTAGAAATATAAACGTGTAAGGGAGGCAATTTGCGGTGCTATCGGGGCGGCAAGGCCGCGGACGAGCCCTGAGGGAACAAAAAAAAAAGGGAGGCAATAAAGCAATATTTCAGGAAAATCACGTTTATAAGGAAAATACGTGGTTTTTGCCAAACCATGATTTTACAATTTTTTGTCACAGAATTTGCTCAAAATCACTTGTTGCCTAGAATAGGTATCCAAGGTTATGTTTTTTAAATTTCAGGTCTTTGGGATTCCAAATCAAAACGTAAATCAAACTGAAATGTTATATGTTAATTATTTGTCAATATGTTGAATGAAAATAGCGCGTTTCACCGCCATCTTAATTATGTCTTCGTCAAATATAAAATAAAATGCTTATTGTAGCAAAAGCTAGAATACAACCTCGTCTAAAATTGATGTCGACATAAGGGGGGGGGGGGGGTATTGTGTGTACATTTAATCCTTTTGTTTATGAACTGGAATAGGGAAATGTAATATTTATAACATTTGTTTTAGGTTTTTCTAATTTATTAATTATATAATTTGTTTAAGAGACGCCTTAATAATAAGAACCAGAATTTACAAGCATTAAAATACTTATTCAATTACGGGAAACTAAACATTATGTAACGAAGAGGTTGAATCTCCCGCCACATGCGTTGTCTTATTTGATTGGTTCCTCTTACTGTCAGACTTGAAGCAACAACTCGTCGAATTTCTCGTTCACGCTGTAGAATTAAAATAAGTTTATGTAGTGATAATACTACTTGAATCTTTGTAAAACGGTAAAAGGAATATGGGTTACTAAGTTACGGCTCGCGTTGCTAAGTAGTTTATGCGTCACCTCACAACCTATGATACATCCAATGTAAATTGCTCTCTCATTCATTAAACCTTTGTTACTACGCGATTTGAGTTAATACCTATTGAATAAACACGTTATCTCTCATGCTCTGAGCCATGCTAATAATTTAAAATTATTTAAGTAGTGATACAGTAGCCCCCCACATGGAGATTTATACAACTACCACTTTCGAATCCTACTCTTAAGATATTATTACTATCAATGTGTTATATAGTCACTTTTTCTATTGTTTCATTGATTTATTAGGTTTTTATTACTTATTTGTTACTTATGGATTCAGTAAGTTACTTTGAAAAGTTTTACTTTGTTCACTCTCATCTTAGTTGCCATCTTTTTGATGTTGATTGGAGGTTGGTGAAGAAATAAACAATAGCGGGCATATGCCTGTGCATTTTTGTGAGAAAAACCCTAGATATTTCAAAAACTCATTAATTCGTATTTGTAATACCTTTGAAAATAACAAATGCTAAATGGTGTATATGTCATCTAAATGTATTATTGTATGTGGTTGAAAACATCCAATTTTTTCAAATAATTATAAAATAACTATATATAGCTTAGCTATTTTAGAGATTAAATATCTATATGCAAGAAGAACCAATTGGATCAATTAAATAATATAGACTTCCAAATCCCTTTTGATACCATGTAGTTTTAGAAAATTTCGTAAGACTTAGATCAACAAAAAATATATCTATATGTATTTGTCTGCTCATTAAATCGGCTATTGTTCCTAAAGAAGCTATAATAATGCTTACAAAATCAACTTAAAACTGAAACTATTTTCTTTATAATTGGCATTCGGAGGTAATTTTAGACTGCCAAAACATAAATATTGTAAATAATTCATAATCAAACACTTCTTCCCTGTTTATAATTAACTGTCAATTGTCAAGACCAGATCTGGGTTGTTCACCTACATTTGAGCTTTTGCCACTATCAGCTGGAGTTATTTTCTTATATTCTAGTTGATTGTCAGGTTTCTTCTTTCCGTGTTTAAAATTCTTTCAATGAAACAGTGAATCGGCACATAGGCATCATCTCCAAAGACGACGATGAGTTGAATTCCTATACTCTCCATAATGGAACACACTGTGTGGACTAGAACTGTATGTACACTACATTTGACTCAATGTATTAATTATTTAATTACATCTTATATCTAAAAACAGTTGAGGTATCACTGGTTGAGTGGTTTTCACTGGCCATTCTTACTTCTCATGTTTGTGTTCTACTTTGTATCCAGCTTGCTCATTCCTGGTAGAACTCGTTGCTCATAGCACCCAAGATTAATGATCTAAAGATTGAAAGCAGTATTTGTCTTCTACGATGGTTGTGTGCGATATCTGGCTTAATATTAATTCATTATTTCAACTTCTTTCAGTAACTGACTTGGTTCAAAATGACAGCATAATAGGAAGTCAGTAAAAATTTATTTGTATAGAAGAAAAATTAACATCTCAAATCTGTTTCAGTTTATTTTGTAAGCATCACAAATATACCATAATTATATCAATAAACTTGTAAATAAAAATGAAATCAAGATTCTTTTTGGTTCAGGTTAAAGATGGCCTATAAAGATAAGCACACTTGGAGAACCCAAATCGCCACAACACATTAAAAAAAAACCTGTCATCAGAGGATAATGAATTCTTTATTAGAATTATTCATCCTCTGATGAAGCTAACTTGGTTAGTGCAACGATTGTCAGGGTTTTTTAGATGTGTTGTGGTAATTGGGGTTCTCCAGGGGTGCTTATCAGTGCTCATTGCAGGTTCCAATCTTCACTTAGTGAGATAACCTATAAAAATTAACGAGGTCCTGTGAAATATCGTTAGAGGGAAAATTACAGTCTTCTGTGGCGCAACGATTAGAATACCTACTCGTTATGCTCATATACAGAATTCGCAACTCACTGCTCCCATACTTTTTCTAAAATTATAATTAACTCTTAACTACAGACATCCTATCATTGAATAAGGATAACAGACATCTGGTATTTTTTACCGGTTATTTTAGGAGCAAAAATTGATGTATAGTATTTTTTTATATTTCATGTGCCTCGTAAGTTTATTTAGGTTGTCTAGATTTGGCATCAGTGTCTTGTTTGAGTTTAAATTTTTAAGAAGTTCGAGTGTGGACCTTAGGCATACTATTTCAGAGGTTCGAAGTTCAAAGCAATATATTTGCTTGGGTTCGTGCAGAGTTTGGTTAAAAAAAAGATAGGTTCACACACCTCTAGTTAGGTTATGTGTGATTCAATCCTTTCAGTGCAACTTTAGGTCTATTGAGGGTTATTTTCAATGTAACATTATTATTGATATAATTATGGTTCCTATTTGTAAATAATTGGAAAAAGCCTGCAAAATTTAACAGCGCAGGTATTCATATCAAAAAGGAACATTATAGATGGCTGAAGTTAAAAGTATATAAATGTTTAATGTATTGGTAGTGATAGAAAATATACTATTAATTTACTGCTATCATATTCGATCCCAAATTTGTAAATATGATTTTATTGTGTATATTTTTATATACATAATTAGCAATAATATGTTTACTTTAGTTATAGATTTATAGGTTTAACATAATCATAAAACTTGATATATACAGGATATACCAAGAACTCCGTTGGTTAGATATTTTTCTAGTTACTATTGTATTTCAATTCTGAAAATTTGCATTCATATATAAGACATAACGCTCTTTCCATGTAAAATAATTTGGAGTCGATAACACTTCCGTTTCTTTAGTGAACTATGCTTTTTGTCATTTCTCTGTTTCCGCTGTCTTGCTTGATGGACCACTCCGAACCAGAAATTTTACACCCATTTTCTTTTAGTTGGTTATTCTGCAGAATTACATCTGAAATTTCAAAAACGAGCTGTTAGAAAAATTGGTATTATTTTTATTGTTGTTTTATTAAAACACTGTGTCAACCTTTGAGTCCACTGGAGGTATGGATGATAATATTAAATACATAAATGATGATATTACTAATGCATCATCAACAATATTTTTAGGTAATGGGAATTGATTAATAGCGGAAGTTGAATTCGGCTGGACATATGGAAAAGTTGCAACTTCCCTATGTTATTTTTATTGCAATCTAAAATTATTTCCCTGTATGGCAATGAAGCATGACTGTTAATTTGTTTGTCTTTTAAGTTTCGCGTCTTTTTGGTCTATATGAAATCAGTGAAATTACCTTTTGACATTTTACATTAAGAAATGGACGACAATAAAATTATCTAACTCAAATAGTTAACATAAACACCTCAGCATAACAATTGTTTCTTACGTTGTGCAAACACAAAATGAATTCTGATCATGAAATGCAGTTTAATAAAAATTGGCGCTCACTCTTGACAAAACCAGTGACACAATAACAAATACCTACCTGCAATAAACATTTTGTCTAGATTTGCCATTTGGGCAGATAATTTTCTGTGGCGGTTTTACTGCTACTACCTACTGCCATGTTGAATCCATGTACACAAATAATGTATTGTTTGTAAACAATGGTTTTGATTTGCCAAACATATTAGATGTTCATCATATAATAAGTAGGTATACACTTAACCTAGGAAATGTATTTACTGGGTAATAGATATATTCTATATAGGTAGGTACTTACCTCGTAATTGTAATTGCAGGATAATGCTTAATGTACAAACACAAAAAACTTCTGCCTAAAACCTAAATTGCAAAAAATAATCCAGATCCACAACAAAACACGAAAAAAATGTCATTGTCATGCATCACATGTCACACACAATAAAAGATAAAAAATAACCAAGCCTCAATGCGATTCCAACGATGACAAACGGTGTGGCGTGAATATGAACTGTGAATCTATAAAGTAACGGTCATCATGTGTTAATTACATACTTAGCATGTTATTTTTCTGAAGTAACAGCATTATAGTTTATAATATCGCTAGCATATCATTAAAATTAACTTCTGAAATGTAAATTATTGCTATGTCGCTGTTACATACTTGACATGTAAAGGTTAGCCATGTATCTCAAAAGTAACAGCTAACATCGCTAGCATGTACCAGTATAAGCGCAAAATCATAGGTAACAGAAAACAATCCCAGAAACATGACGTGCATGTATCAGGATATGTCGCATTGGTTACTTAAAAATAACATCTCAGCGATGTGAATATCACAATTGTGTTGCCTGGGTAGTAAATTTCATCAATACCCAACCAAGAAATTTACGTAATAATTGTTGGTATCAGCTAGATGGTGCATCTGCCCAGTCTGCTAGAGTAGTTTGTCAAGAGCTGACACATATGTCTGAAAACAACTGGATCAGTCCAAATGGACCTTGCAGGTGGCCTCACGACCACCAGATCTCACTCCCTTAGACTTCTACTTGTGTACACATATAAAGAGCAAGGTTTACTCCAGACCTGTGGAAAGTAGGCAAGATTTATTAAAGTGAGTAAGGACGGCTTTTAACACAAAAGATCCTGATGAGATACCAAGAGCATCTGTAAATGAGTCTAAACTAAGAATACTCAAATGTATTCAACAGCGGGGGTGTCATATAGAACACTATTTGTACTTACCTAATCTATTTTTGCCTTTGATTATCGTATATATTGTTTCTTTGTATGTGTTTAAACAACTTAATAATAAAAAATGTTCTAATAATTTAATTTTTAATTATTCACGTCTTACAGTATAAAAAACTCATTATACCTGACACTGTCAACACTATTATTACCATAACCAACTACTCTTTTCTTCTTCTAAAAAATTAAACGTTAATAACAGGAGAACTATCGCAGATAGGTATACGGTATAATATATCTCATCAACGTAAAATTAAATTTTCTATCCAAATATATAAAAATATACAGGCTCTTCCATTTGAAAAAAATGACTGTTTGATCGTTGAAGTCTTCCTGATTCGCCATTAAATTTTGAACATACTGTATAAATGTCCTTATATATTCTACAAACCTAATATCTTTACTAGCGAAACAAAATTTTCCTTCTTTGTTATGAAAAGTACATGACAACGAATGGCTGCAATATTTTAATGCAAATGAATAAACATTTTTTTAAATCACAATAACTTTCAAACAATTGAAGGTTGATTAATATAGTTGACGCTGGGGTGCACATAATTTTACTTACAATCCAAATATGTAAAAATATACAGGATGTTCCATTTAAAATAACAAAGTTGATCGCTACTTCTGGTGAAACTGGAAGTGACATCGACTCCAAATTATTATATTACCTGGAAAGAGCGTTAAGTCTTATATATGAATGCAAATTTCCAAAATTTAAATACATTAATAAGTAGAACAATGTCTATTCAATGCATTTCGCGGTATACCCTGTATATATAGTTTTCCGGGAGATAATTGCCTTTGCCAAACAATAAATAGATATTCTTGTTTAAAAAAAAGTAAGTAAACAGAACAGTTGGATGAAATTAATTATTTAGTTGTTTTTGTTTAGTTTCCTATCTGTTAATTGAAAAAAACAAGCAAAATCCTTAAAAAAAAAGAGATAGGGAAATCAAGCCTTATACTGCTATGTAACTGGAATGGGCACACTGTTACACAAATGTGAAGCCATTGTGTAAGTATGCAAGCTGTATCATTTCAGTATCTCCATTTCTGTGTAGCACCCTATAATGCTAATGGCAAAACAAATTAATTTCTAATAATATTCCGAATTACCATAACCTAACACCACAATGAGCAAGAACGAGAAAGTTATACTGAAAGATCTCTATCGTTGTCGGCTTCGAGGCCTAGCACACAAATTGCATACAATGCTCGTTCCAGTTAGCATATAGTTCAAGTTTTCAACTCGTTCTGATATAAATAAAGCTTGTTTATCATAAAATAAAGTTAGACGACAGAGTATACTTATACTTTTTTTAACATTAAAGTTCTAAATACGTAATACTCTGAGGATTATGCGGAATGCCCTTTCATCTTAATTTATATTTAAAGGTATACATTTATTTACTTATTTTCAAAAGTTGATTTCGTTCAATTCTGGTAGATCTAAAGAATACAACTAAATAGTTCATTCGACTCACTTTTGTCAAACTTTAGTTGTCAATTGAGCATAGGCTGCTCTGACCTTAACTGAGTCTTTTGTAGGTAAATATTTAGTTGCTATGTTTTATATATTTAGATTTTTACTCAAAACCAAGACATATTTTCACCACCTCTTGTGAGTACTTAGGAGCGAGTTAAGAAGCTATTCAGTTTAGAACTGTCCGAACTTATGATGCAAGAAAAGACAATATTCAGAAGCACAGAAAAAGACTGATCTACACAGATTTTAAAAATTATGCTAAGAATATAAATTGTAAACAAGCCTTAGCGTGGTTTATTTTTAGTAAAAATCTAAATAAATAATTATGCAATATTAAAAAGCTTTTCTTGAACATCACGTTTAATGCAATACAATAAAGTAACATTGGTTTCTTCAATAAAGACATCAAAATTAATAATTTACCTAGGTTTAAGTTTCCACAAAGCAATAAGGATAAGTTAGTTTTAGTGTTTTCTTGTGATTTTTTTATAAAACATTTCAAGGTTATCTAAATTTTTTTCAGATATTTGTATAGTTCTTTTAGCGTGTAAGCTATTTATTGTTATTAATTTATTAAAGTATTAAGTTATTTTAAATAAAAGATGACTTCTCAACTGCTGTGCTTTTTACTTACCACTTTTGTGTCTTTTGTTGCATGGCTGTGATCTTCAGAGCATTCGCGCATTTTGTCTGGCGTATAACTACCACTTTTTCCTGAAAATTATTCTTTCTCCTTATTTAAGATATGCTCGGACATATAATATGAACTTAATAGTGATAATCGATTATTAAAGATCGCAAGTGGAGTAGAGGTAGGTTAGGTTTCCACCACTTCCCTCCTCCCGCTATCTGTGTTTGGCCCCTAACGGTCACAACAAAAAAGAAAAACATTCTGAAACACCCATTATTTGAGCAAGTTGAGTATGCATGTGTTGTCTTGTGTACCATGCAATGTTGGGCATGATAAATATCCTTACATTTTTACACAAAGCAAGATCAGCTAATTTTTTGGATACTGAAAATAGAGGTTAACCAATTAAAATACAAATACAACATGCATTCTTCCCTGCAGTTACAGTACCGAAAATGTGGTTAGGTTTGACGGCAAAACTTTTTCAGGTATAACAACGTCCTGAACATCTCGAGTTTAGTTGTTGTAAATATAGATTGTCAGACAGCCATCTCTACATGTGGTTTTATGTATGTATTAGAGGTGTGCGAGTCCACGTTTTGTTCGAAACAAACTATGATTGAACCTAAGCAAATGTGTTGCCTAGAACTTCGAACCTCAGAAGTAGTATGTCTAAGGTTCACAGTCGAACTTCTTAGAAATTTGACTGTGAATAATGAATTGTTTTGGCACATTGTGAAATAAAGCATGTTGAAACCAGTGTTTTCCAAAGGCAATCTGCAATTATCCTCACATTATGTTACCGACTGCCTTCGAATACCGCTATCATAATGTTGTTACTGAAAAAGGTGTTGGGAGGCTAAGATATATAAAAAAATAGCTCTGTGATTGCTAAATGGCTCCTTCGTGTATTAATGTGTCCCACCAACTGTCAAAAACATGCATTAGTAAAATCTCCTGATGTTACGCTATCGACTCAATAAGACTGATAACAAGTTTAAAGCACTGCTACAGAGTTAATGGGGGCCGCAACTTCGCTACCTTTGGCAGCATTTAATGCCTGTAAAGTTAAATTTTGAAACATTTTTTTAATAACGAAGTTCAAACTATTTTGGAAAATTACATATTTCGAACTTCGACATCAGTAGTGCGAACATATTTTCGAACCGAAGGTTCAGTTCGTGTTTGGTTCGAAAATGCACACACCTCCAGTATGTATGTCTATTTCTTTGTATAATCAACTACCCCAAGAATTTCAAGTGTTCAATATCAACAAATTCAAATATAAATTGTGTTTGCTTAACACAGGAGGAGAGGTTGGTTCTCGTGCAGTATGCATTGATGCTGGGGTGTTTCATTTTTAGTTTGTTACAGCATTTAGTTGCAACTCCTCAGAGAGATACAGACATTTCATATTTTCAAAGACCTTTCTTCAGATTTTCTTTAAACTGTTCTTGTTACGTAAACATCTGCTTTTTAACTTTGGAGCCTCTGTGGCCCAGGGGTAAGAACGTGTGCCTCTGAATTGAAGGGTACCAGGTTCGTTTCCCTCTCACTTTTTGAGTACAAACTGTAATAAATTAACATCAATCGAGGTTGTGGCATTGTATTTGACCAAGTTGAATGTCTACACGTTCCACCCTTCAGAGGGTCGTAAAGCTGTCGGTCCCGTGTCCATGCGATGTTGGGCACGTTAAAGATCGCTATCCTCCTTACAGAAAGGCAGGGGTTCGGCAAAATATCCAGCATAGTGAGGTGAAACTGCTCCCTGGCGTCGATGATTGGCCATAGTCGAGGAAATAGGCCGACGTTAAAAAATTTTTTTTTTAACTTGGCGAGTCTCTTCTTCCTCTAATGTTCCACAGTTTGTTCTAAATATCCTAATTCCACTGACGATTGGTGTTGAGTGCGCTTAGCTCTGCTAGACTTCACTATTTCCTGATGGTGACGGTGGGGTTGTAATAATTAGTTAATAAGGAGCCTCGGTGGTCCAGGGGTAAGAATGTCTGCCTCTGAACTGGAAGGTACTGGGTTCGATTCCCAGGGTCTCCCCTTAAGTTTTTCAGTACAAACTAATAAATTATCATCAACCGAGGTTCTGGCATTGGATTTGAGCAAGTTGAATGTCTGTACGTTTCGCCCTTCGGAGGGGACGTAAAGGCCTCTGTTCCGTGTCCATGCGATGTTGTGCACATTAAAGATCCCTACCCTCCTTACAGAAAGGCACGGGTTCAGCAAAATTTCCAGGATAGCGAGGTGAAACTGTTCCTGGCATCTGTGATTGGCCATAGCCGCAGCAATAGGTGGACGTGAACGTAAAAAAAAATATTTAAAAAAGGTGATATTTATTAAGCATTTATTTTGTGGACACTTATATTTTCAAGGATACTACTTTACCAATAAAACAGAACAAAAGTACTCAAATTACTTTATAATTTTATTTACGTACTCTACAAAAAGGCTATGAGTATACTCTAAGCAAAAAAAAATATTTAAAAGTAGAATAAGATGTACAGCGCAAAAAGTAACTTTTTAAGTGGTGTAAAAATAATTTACAAAATAAATAAAAATATGATTAAAACTATTTTGTGCGACACTTTTTTGATTTTGGTTCTGAGTTCTCCTGATCTGCATCGCTGTCTTCTTGTTCATCAGTGCTGTTTGTTTCTTCATTTTCTAATTCGTTTTCCATTTCTTCAGGAAGCGCTAATCCGAGATCTCTGCATTTTTTGATGAAATGTCTAAGCAACCTTACACCACACCTGCAAGGAAAAAAGGGGATATAAATAAAGCTAATTTATTAATTGTTGTTGCCCTTACTTGGCGAAACCATTCAATAATAAATACAAATTATCTGGCTTAACAAAGGTTTTTTTCTTTGTAACCAGTTTTGCTGTCTGATGATGCTGCCAAACTGTGAAACCGGATACAGAGAAGAAAACAAACCGATGTGAAGCCAGCAAAATAGCCTGTATGTCTGTCTTTAGTATAAATAAAGCTGTCAAACCTTATTGGTCATACATGTAACTCATTTAATCCCTTTAAATTTAAAATTAAGAGCAAAATTACCTAGATCCAAAATAGAGTTAAGCTAAATCAAGGCCCTTCTAGTGAATTTTTATTTTAAAAAATAATAGAGGTACCGATGGTAAGACTTTGCAAAAATTTTTCAAATGAGCTGGGTCAGTTTCAATTTTTATATTTTTATATGTTTATATATATATATATATATATATATATATATATATATATATATATATATATATATATATATATATATATATATATATATATATATATATATATATATATATATATATATATGTTTATATGTATGTATCCATCCGATAATTCAAAAAATAATTAACCGATTTCGATGAAACTCAGCAAGTGCCTTTCTTTTATTAGTGGCTTGGATGAGTTCGTTAGCCAGGAAAATCGGACAGGGTTTTCCGGGAAAATTGTGAGTTTTCTTTAGAAAGAAATTGTTTTCTCCGAAAATTACAAAGCTGTTTTAATGAAATTTACTGGATATGTTGCCTTGTGAGAGGCCTTACTACTTACCAAAATTCAACTTTCTAAGTTGATAGAAAATGGAGTAATTCAAGTTTTGAATTTGTGTTCGAAAAAAATTTTGTTTTCCGAATATTACAAAGTTATTTTAACGAAATTTGGCGGATATCTTGCCTTAGGAACGACCTTACTACATACCAAAATTAAACCTTTTAGGTTTATAGAAAATTGAGTTATTCAAGTTTGAAACATTTAATAAAAATTCACTACCATAACGCCTTGCTGCGTCCTGAACTTTTTTAAACTTTGATCTGTATATCAGAAGATGCGAGGAGTAAATAACCTAAAGGTTGGAAACTCAAACAGACAGCTTTCAAAAACACTATTAAAATTACAACATATTAAAGTATCTGCAACAATGTAATTCGTAAATAGCAAAAAGGAGAACTGTCTAAAAACATAGTCATGTTGAGCGTAACTGAGATATGGTACTATTGATAAATCATGTATTGCTCAACATATTGGGGATCATGATCATTTAGATAAAAAAATTCTAAAGTTAATAAAAAATGCCACGCAGTCACAACAGTTAGATGCTTACGAAAGTATATATATATATATATATATATATATATATATATATATATATATATATATATATATATATATATATATATATATATATATATATATATATATATATATATATATATATATATATAAATGTTTTGATAAATAGAGTAGGTCCGGTTCCGTGTAGTCCCATGTTCGAACTGTTATCTTAACACATTGGCTGCCACATAAGAAGAAAACCACCACTTGGGCCACTCATTTTTTATGACTATAAAGCTTTTAAAATGCACTTATTTTGATTATAAAGTGATAATAGATATTATTTATATATTTTACACCTAATTTCCTTCCATGAGTTATATGTAACTCACGGACCGCTATGACTAAAACAAAGGTCCTTCAGGTCATGTATCGCATTTGACTCGCATTATGCACGTCTGAGCTTGCAAGCAGTTTATTGTCTACATTCATTCTAGTGGTTTACATTGTCAGTGTAACACGTGAACTACATTGCTTTGTATTTGTGTGCAGTGGAAGTTTAGTTTCCTTAGCTATTTTCGGATCTGCTCTCAATCTCAATATGTATTATCCAAAATCATTCAACACTTATGAGGAAGAAGAAAAATATCTTCAGCAATTACAAGATCTATATATATATATATATATATATATATATATATATATATATATATATATATATATATATATATATATATATATATATATATATATATATATATATATATATATATATATATAAGTATGAGTGACGAGGATGTGAATGATTTTAAAGGCGACAATTCTGAAGATGACTATGTACTATCGGAAACTGATTCGAACGGCAGTGAACAAGAACAGCTAACCAATAACAAGAAACGAAAGGTGACAAAAAATAAATTGCTTGAACATCCTTCAACTTCATCGCATGTTGATGAAGCCATAAACAGTGTGATAGCCCAAACACAGCAGGATTCATCAGAAGATATAGAAACTGATACTGAAGAGCTTCCAAATTCAACAGAATCTGATTTCGCTTGGAGTGCAGTGACAGGACAAAATTTGAAAATGTTTGGTTTTAGTGCTGCAAACACAGGCATTTCACCTAACATCGCAGCTTCATTGGTAAGCAAAGAACCATATGATTTTTTCAAAGTTCTTTATCACCGACGAACTAATTGAATATATCATATCTGAGACAAACAAGTACGCTGAACAAACATCAGAAAACTCAAATATTTTACAACACTCTAGACTAAGAAAATGGAAGCATTTGACAGCTAAAGAATGAGACAGTCCTCAGAATATTCTCTATGCTAATGATCTAAAGAAGAATATGTCAAAAAATCGCTTTGAAGTAATACTACGTATGTGGCATTTTTCTGAAAATAAAGACTGCCCAAAAGGTGATCGACTTTTCAAAATTCAGCTCCTAATTGATCGTTTGTTGTCAAGATTTCAGATGGCTAACATGCCTAAGCAAGAGGTAAGCATAGACGAAACTTTAGTACCATTTTGTGGACGCTTAGCATTCAAGCAATATATCAAAAACAAGAGGAACAAATTTGACATAAAGCTGTATAAATTGTGCACAGAAAATGGCTACACGTTCAATTTGAAAGTGTATTGTAGCCAAGATGTTATTGAACCAGGAGTTTTAGCTTTGTCTTCGGTTGTTATGACACTGATGGAAAATCTCTTAGGCTGCAGAAGAATATTTTATACAGACAATTTCTACACCAGTATCAATTTAGGCCGTCAACTTCTAGATAGATCAAGACATATGGTAAGCACTTTCGATCTAACAGAAAATTGAATCCTCAAGATTTAGTGAAAGCAAAGCTAAAGAGAGGTGATGTGGTTGCAAGGGAGAGCAATACTGGAGTGGTTATAATAAAGTGGAAAGACAAACGAGAAGTGCTGATGTTGAGTACAGTGCACACTGATACTGTAGTTGAGGTTCAGGCTAACAATAAGAAAACTGTGAGCAAACCAAAAGCAATAGTTGATTATAACAACTGTAAGGCATTTATTGATCCTTCTGACCGAATGAAATCTTATTCAAGCTCCCTTCGCAGAGGAATCAAATGGTACCGCAAATTAGCAGTGGAACTAATTACTGTGTCTGCACTGACTTAACGCTTTTATTCTGTATAAAAATATAACAAAAAAGAAAATCCAAATCACAAAGTTCAGAGAAGAAGTAACCAAAAAACTAATCAAAGAAAACTTTCTTGAACGAGTAGACACAAGATTAGAGAATGTCAATAAATGTTCCCTAATAAAAATGACATCTGCAAGAAGAAGATGTGTACTTTGCTATGAAATTATGAAGGCGGAACATGGAAGAGAATACAGCATAAAGAAATGCAAGCAGGCTCCATACAAGCGTGAAGGATGTGAATCTTTTTTCTGTGTCGAATGTTTTTTCATAAAACACAAACCCCTAAAAGTCTAATACTTACCAATAATGTGGGACTATTTATTTTTATGTATTGCTACATTATATTCTTACTAAGAGTTTCTTTCTTCTGTGTGTTAATAAATGTTGTGTTATCTAAAACCATAACTGTGTATTCAACTCGTTACCAAAAATCACTCCTACCATAAAATGGTTGGCTAACTGTGATAGTTTATCACTGGGGCCACATAGATATATCCCGAGCGGGACTAGGAGTATCCTCAGCGTTCGAAAAAATGATCGGTAGAGCGTCACGGAGGTATCATGGGGGTTATATAAATGTAGAATTGAATTAGGGGTTCGAGTGGAACTCGCGGTAGTGAAATAGTGTTCGAGCTAGGGAGCTAAAGGATTTAGGGTTTCTTTAAATGGCGGTTACACGCGGACAAATGTGATTGAACGGCCGAGTGATAAAGGAAGGCACAGGGCTGGATGTTTTCCATTGGTCCGGTGAGTTCGTTCCATTATGTAAAACTGTTTTGCAGAGACTTTTACTTTAAGGGGTAGCTGTCTCGAGTACTGAAGTAATTTTTATGTAAAATTTTTAGATATTTTGAGCCATGGGGCTGTAAGATAGAATTAGCATAGATGTTTGAGCCGTAGAGCGTTAGAATAGAATTAGAGTAAATTGGAATTAAATTAAAATTTAGATGTTGTTAGAGGGATTTTAGTCGAGAGTGGCATTATTTTTAAAATAGCGTTAAATGAACAAGTAGATGGGAATTTTTGTTAAATTCATAATACAAAGGACAAGATAAAGCTTGGAGCCATAAGGGTTTAATTGGGAACTTTAAGGGAAGGAAGTTAGATAAATTTGAGTGCTATAATCAGCTAAGAAAGAGTTAATTGTCATAATTCTAACTTAAGAAAACCTTAGGATTAATTAATTATTTAAAATTTATTGTGTTGTTAAAATGTTAGATGTATAAATTTTATTTTTGTATTAAAGTAATTTTAAAACTAGATGCTGGGGTTTTATTCTTAGCAATAAAAAAAAACCTATTTTTATTTATTTTATTTCAACAGCACACCACGAGGGCTTACAGCCTAAATACTATCGTACTGTGGGTGCCAACAAGGAGGAAAGAGGCAACTTGTTAATTCTGGACTTGAAGGTTTGGAGGTTCGGGGGAGAAGGAAAAACATGTGCCGGCAAGGAATTCCACAACTTGGAAGTCCTCGGGACAAAAGAGCGGGCCTAACAAGATGTTCTATGTCTGGTGACCTGGACAGTAAAAGGGTGCATTCGCTCTGTTCCCCTGGTAGATCTGTTGGGGGCAGCAGGTGGAGGAACTATGGAAGAAAGCTCCTCTGAGCAGTGTCCGTGCAGATATCTATAAAAGAGAGAGAGAGGTCACCAACGGCACGTCGGTGGGCAAGGGATGGCAGCCTTTGGGTGAGGGTAGGGTCACCGATGAATTGTATAGCTCTCTTCTGAATGAAGTCCAGAATAGCAAGTGTAGAAGCGGCAGCAGCACCCCAGATGTGGGAGCAGTATTCGAGGTTTGGTCTTATTTGTGAAGTATATAAGGTATAGAGATTAGCTGGTGAAAAGTATATGCGAGCCTGAAAGAGGAAACCTAATTTCTTAGCAGCCGCTTCTGCAATTGATGTGACATGTTGGTGCCAATTGAGATTTCGATCCACCGAGATGCCAACAAGTGAAAAGGACTCATTACTTTAAATAACTTGGTTGTTTATTGTGATGGGTCTAGGGCTGGTGTAACTCTTATGAGAAAGAATGCAAGACTGTGATTTGGTGGGGTTGAATTGTACAATATTTCTACCTCCCCAGCCTAATATTTTTTGGAGATCCACGGAGACAGAACCCTCCATGAGTCTGCGATCCTCATCTAATTGGGCTAAAGAGACAGGCTTAGAATATTCTATATTTGAGTGGAGGGTGCTGTCGTCTGCGTAACTGTGAACTGGGTTGGATGTGCTAGAGAGGAGGTCATTGATATGGAGAAGAAACAAAGTAGGGGCTTAAGCTGAACCTTGAGGAACTCCTGCATTAAATGGATACAGTTTAGAGGAATGGCCATCCACGATAACAGAAATGCTCCGGTTGGAGAGGAAATTTGCTGTCCACGTACAGAGATTTGGTGGTAAGCCATAGGCCGGTAGTTTATTAAGCAGCGCTGCGTGCCAGACCTGGTCGAATGCTTTGGATATGTCTAGAGCGACAATCTGGGATTCACCGTGTAGTTCCATAGACTTGTTCCAAGAATGGGTGACAAAGGAAAGGAGGTCGGCAGTTGATCTGCGCTGACGGAATCCATACTGCCTGTCGTGGATTAGACTGTGTGTTTCAAGAAATTCGGTGTTTATATACTTTTCCATCACTTTAGAGACGACTGAAAGGAGAGAAATAGGCCTGTAGTTGCGCTTTGGATCCTTTCTTGGGGACGGGTTGTACTCTAGGAGTTTTGCAGTTACTAGGGAATATGCCTCGATTGTAAGATGTCTGAACCAAAGTGTATTTTAACAGTTTATTATAAAATGATTGTGATGTGTTTTGTCACTAGGTATATGCTAAGGCCGAATACATAGTAAAATTTTGGGAAATTGGTCCCCAAATGCTCGGTCATAGTGTTCCAAATAAATTCAGGCAAAACCTCCCTGGAGGGTCGTTAAACCTAAGTATTTTCTTTCAAGGTAACAAGGGGTAGTTTTGAATACAGGTTCTGCCGCTCGAGTGTTTGTCAATTTTCAAAAATATACCCAAATATTTACATAAATTTTCTTGAAAATAATAAGCACAGTTTACAGTCATTAAAACTTTGTAATAAAGAAAAGGAAATAGCGTGTAAACCTACCCCGTTAGATCGACAATTACTGACTTCCCATGTCTGTGCCATAATCAGTGTGTCCTTCTTAGAAGGAATATTTGATTGAACGATACAGTTTTACAAAAACAGGTATGAATTTTAATTACAGGGATTAAAACCTCAACAGTGAGGGTCTGCCTATATACCTTCATAGAGGACGCTGTTCCTAACTCCTTGGCAACTAACATATAAATTAGTTCTAGTTTTTATTCGCATATTTTATTCATCCCTCTGATGATGCTAACTTTATTAGCGAAACGATCGTCGGGTCTAAAAACTGTATTGTGATGAATTGGGTTTTCCAAACTGTACTGATGTGCCACGTTTTTAATGCATGTCATAAATTAAGCTAGAAAGGCTACATAGATGAACAATATAATAAAAAAAAATACTCACTTATATACATCATCATCGGTGTGATTGTAGGTATTACAATTTTCGAATATCAGTACAGCATCACTCATAAACTGGCTGTCTTTACTGTATTCACCCATGTTTAATTTGTACTTTAAGGTTCCAAAGTCCATTGGTTTTGTTATAACATCATAGTAATCGGGTACCTTGAACAAAGGATAAAGAGTTAATTCATTAGCACAGATTAAAATTAAGTTGCTAAAGCAGGTTTGTGCAACCAAACACAGAATTAACCGATTTATATAAAAATATAACGAAACTGCACTGCCTGTGCATCTCCAGACTTTACAAGTTAAAGCAAAGAGGTAAACTTTTCTGAGGAAAACCGATAGGATGGAATCGACTATCTTCTTCAAGGGTAACAAATTTTAAAAATTTCCTTTGTATTGGTTCAAGGTTTGCCACATGAATCTCATAAGGTCCCACGCAATAGAGCCATATTCAAGTTGGGGCCTAACCAGACAACAAACGAGGAGAGAAAGACTTGCCAGTCAATGAGAAACTTTTGCTGTTTCTTATTAGAAACCCAAGAAATTTGTAAGCAGAACTAACAGTCTGTTCATAGTGTGGTTTAAAAGATGGAGTTCCATCAAAAACAATTCCAAGGTCCCCAACTGACCTAGGGAAAGTAAGTGCAAGCCTTCTTAACCTGTAACTGAAAGTAATTGGCTGTCTAGTTCAAGTAAAGCACATCACAAGACATGTGGAAACATTCATAGAAAAATTATCTGGCGATACCATTCATCAAGGACCTCAAGACTCTTCCGGAGCTGCACACAGTCATCCACACTCTAGACAATTGCAAAAATCTTAATGTCATCTACATACATCAAAAAATGTTCGGAACGCAGCAAGTGCGTTATCGTAGTGAATTTTCATAAGAATAATATATTATAGTATAGAAATTGATAAACAGGAAATATACTCAACAAAAAATACACTAAAAAATGTGTGAATGGTCTGACGACCGCAGCCATGAAAGAAGACAACACACAACACACAAAAATACACTAGAGAGCTGAACATAAAATAAGTCCTGTGGTTCATGCATTGAGGGTGATTGTATGCATGCAGCAGGGGAAGAAGAACCCCCAGGTCGAAGAGGGTTTCTGCCCTCTCTCCCAAAAACATGGGGGGGTCTTTTTCCCCTTGTGCATGCATACAACTACCTGCAAAGCATAAAACACAAGAAAAATTTCTTGGGAGTAACCGCAAAGAAAGTTACTGGACCTGGGTGAATATAGATGCAGTGCGGGGTGGATTGGGTTTAGAAGAGGTATTTCTGCAAAATGTGAAAAACACAAAGTTTCAAAGCCCAACTAAATTTTTTTTAAGCATTTTCCGCTCATATTTCCTCCCCGTCCAGCACCCCTATTCATTCTTGGTCCCGTAACTTTCTTTAGGGTTGTTTACAACAAATTTGCCTTGTGGCTTGTGCTTCCGAGGAGTGTTCTAAGCATGTTTCTGATTTTTTTTTCTAAAACCCCCCCGTGCAGTAAACTGTAAATTTACCAAAATTACATTCTACAACGTCGCCTATAATGCCTTTTTCAGATAATATCGAGTACAGCACTAAAGTAAATAAATTCACTTGCTGTTTCACTTCTTTTTTATTTTTATATTACATATATAAGCACAAGATAAGAAAGTATAATAAATGGGGCCCTTAATTAACATTGGGGCTACACAAACTTAAAAGTAGAGAAGGCATTTAGATCGTGTTAACAGTCATAAGTTCGATTAAAAAATCACTTCTAACTGTATCCACACAAAAATTAGTATAACACATTTATAAAATCTAATAAAAAACAACATGTTTACGATATTATTTTAAATAAACCAATAGGAATACATTTCCGGGCGATTTCGTAAGTCGCGAGTGTATGACCCTAGCGTTTGCCCAAGCTTTTGTCCAAGCTTTACACTGAAATCTGGTCGACTGCAAACAAGCAGCTTGTAGATTAAGCTCGATAGGCTTGGAAGGTTAACAAACATAGGTATGTTTAATTTTAAGCGGCAGACTGTACTGTTTGAAACATACAATATGAGAAATACAGAAATACGCTTTAAAATGGTATTTATTAAAAAATATATATTGACCTACTAACCTGCGAAATCATGGATAATAAAAATAATGGATCTAGTAACTTATCTATGAGTAGGTACTGTTCTCATTTCGTAAGCAGGTCTTAATACTTGCAAAAAACATTGACGCCCGTGGTACTAAGTTTAACACAACGAACTTAACAAATATTGTCTTCCGTGTGGAGAGAAACTATAAAAATGCTGATACTATTACTATTACTACATAATGCATTAGTTATTTTCCGCGGTTATACAATAATAGTAATTTCTAAGGGGTGCTGTCGTTGCTCAATTAAGAAACATAAAAAACCGAGTGTTAACACTGCTCTTAGAATATGATTTACTGATATACTGATTTTCTATTTTACCCAAAATTGTATTGTTTTAAGTCATTAACTCGCAGTTTTCATTTATAACCATCGTCCAATATTTGGTTTTAATATTTATATCCATGTTTTAAATGTTAGGTTAGTTAAGTCAGTTGTAAAATATCAAACGTTGTACACAGTCTCTATCTATAACATTTTGTGTTAACGAGAGCTGTCGTGACGACATAATACCTGGTTCCGCACCGAGATGGCATCCCAATCGTACATTCCTCAATGTTCTACATTCTGAAATGTTGCAATAATGTAACTTCCATTGATTTTTATCTACGATTTATTTAAATAGCATAGCAGTGCAGGTAACGTCATATGTCTTTGTCTAACATTGTAGATATTGCATTAGAGAATCTGAAGTGATGGATTATTTCAATATTAATTTAGAATAACTTTATTTTTCTTTGATCAAGACTTGAAAATTGGTGCACAGCCACGTCTGTCGATGTTCTTTTACGTTGTAAATTTTCATTTCAATCACTTAAGCAATTTGAGAGATATTGTCCTTTTGATTTTCCTTGGCTGCTCTGCTGTGACTCTATCTTCACTAGTCGGTTCTACTTTAGAGAGAAACTGCTATATGCAATTAAACCTTATATACATAAATGTGCCCCAAAGAAATATGTCATGTTTTTTTTTTAAATCGTAACAAATATTTTTATTTTATTAATGAAAATTCTAGAATTCTGGCTTAAGCGGATCCTCTATTATTTAATCTACGAACAATTTTTTTCTATTCATTAAGTGACAGGATTATTATTGTTTTAATGTTGACAAAATGGACAAATCTTGTTCTTTAAATTTCTGATTTGATACGCTTCGTGCCCTCTATGATTCCGCTTTTGAAACACTATGGGAATTTGTTTGGATTTCTGTATATATATTTAAATTTCTGCTGTTACCATAAAACATTTATTGCTTGACAAAAAGATTGATAGTTTGTCTATGTTTATACTTAAAAGAATATTTCCTTCTTAATCTCAAAGCCTGTTTCCTGTATAAGGATCATGGCAAGCTTTCTGGAAATTATTTTCAATGTTCAATGTTCTGGTTTTTCTTCGTCTTAGATGCATAAACGCTCTAGCCAGTGTAGTATGGAAATTATTATTTCATCTCGTGACAGGTATGTCTAATTCAGAAACCTGCCAAGTTCAAATCCTGTATCCTAGTTACATTCTTAACATTAAAATTACTAAATATACAAAATGACATTTTGATAGCCTCACTTATTCTAAATATAAACAATCATTTAAATTTAAAACGAAAAACACTTTTGAATGTTAAAATCTTGATTGCAAATCTTTCACCATCACTGTTGTCCTTTGGAGTTTTACCATTACACTTTCTTATAATATACAGTGTTTTTTAAACATCTTATTTTAAATAATGTAAGTAAATATCTTTTGACCATAATTCTTTGGTTTAAAATGACTTGTTTAAAAGTTTCAGCTACACATATACCTTTAGATATGTGGCTTAATTAACCTCTTTACTGAGATATTATTCCAAATTGTCTAGGTTATAAAATTTCAAATTGTTATTGATCATTTCAAGTGAATCACTTCCTTCACAGCTTTCATTGTTTTTAACCAGTACTAACAATAATAAAGATAATGTCTGGTGATAATGTGTTTTTATTTATGTTTTAGTGTGGTTAATGTCGAGTAATATGGATATTGACATGGATACAATTCACAAAAGAGAACATACACATCACGTGCAAACTGTAAGTATAATTTTTTCTGTTTATCTTTTGAAGACTGTGCTTTTTGTATCTCTTTTCATTATTAATTTTATAATCTTTGTGTTTTTAGATTGACATGCTGTTAATATGCAGATCCTTATTTGGGCATACATCTTTGACAAATGATGCACAACTGTACTACAGTATTTTACACCAACTGTTTTGACTGAAATCAGTATTCTGCACGATACCACTTTCGATACCCACTTACGTTGCTGCCAGGTTTTCCACAGTATTGACATTTATCATTCATAAACCCTTAGTATTTTAATTAGTGATAAGTAATATTTTAGTTTACCCGTAAGTACTTAGTTTTATGTTTTTAGTTTTAAGCTTTGCGTAAAATAGCTAATAAATTTAGTTTGATATTGCTAAATATCAATACAATATATATATATATATATATATATATATATATATATATATATATATATATATATATATATATATATATATATATATATATATATTCGCGCTCCTTTGAAGAAATTTTTTGAATGTCACCATCGATACCTCTCTATTAGTAAATTTTCTTAATGAAAATTCACCAAAAAGGAACATGTAAGACATGTTTAACAATTAAACAGTAGTGGACCAAGTATGGAATGCTGCGGCACTACCGAACTTGTTGTAGATGTTAGATTTAAAGCCCCTAAGCCCTTGATCTCAACAAATTACCTCCTTCCATTCAGGTAAGATCTGAACAGACCAAGCAAGCCCTCATATTAACCGATAGCCCTCATCCTGTCAATTAGAACAGAATGATTTAGACAATCAAAAACCTTAAATAGATCAGGATACACAACATCAACCTGTGAAGACCAGTCAAGAGTAGATGCAATGAACTGTGTAATGTCAACTAAATTCGTCCCAGTCGAACTCCCCTGAATGAAACCATGTTGAGACATGGAGTCTGTTCTTGATGAAATTTGTTAAACAAGAGAAGCCTCTTTGGCGGTACTGGAGAGAAGCATTTTTTCCCTCTAAATATTCTAAAATATCTCACCTCATTTTTCTGCACGGGTCTCAAGAAAGGCCACGAATCAGGGTGCTTCATGACATCAGCTAACAATTCTTGTAAAGCTGCATTGTGAAGTGGAAGATCGCACCTTCCTCCATCTGACCTGTAATTCCTCTTGACTGTCACAACTTGATCTTGCTCGGAGTCTGCTGAAACAATTTTCTGTTATTGAATATCAATTTTTAGAAATGACATTAGATATTTATTTAACTTAATGCACTTTACATTACAGAAAGGGGTAACAACAAAATTGAACATTTTTTTTTAAATTCTTATTAAGGCTTCCTTTGGTAATAAAACTTTAAATCTCAAAATAAATGTATAACACAACAGATGTGTTCTGTAGCTAACCTGGCCTGACATGAATAAGTCAAATTAGGAAGAGAAAAGAGAAGAAACCAATTATTCTGAATTTTATCATATTTAAAGAATTTCCAAAGAGTTATTCAAATTTCATACAATGTTGCATTGTGTTAAGAAAAATTGGAAGATTTGCAATTCTCTAAAAATGTCTACCAACCTGATGAAAGTTGGTCTCGTTTTTTCGAAAGCCTCTTCATTTGCTCCTCTTCGGAATCTGTTAATAAAAATTCAAAATAAAAACACTAAAACAATATAAAGCAACATAAAAAACAGCAAGCAAATGAAGGACAAAAAATAGACTACAAACAACAGAAAATCATTTTAAAAATACAGAATAAAAGTACTTGAAAAAGATGTTTCAAAAAAGATACTAACCTGAGGAGGATCTTTCTCTTTTTTTAATTGATTTTTTTATTGATGTGGATTGATCTTCATCAGAATCTGCAAAGTTTAAAGAGTTAGAATTATATATCAGTGCTTGATCGATATGGCAACAATTTCTAATGGCTTTCTCAGAATTAAATCCCAACCTTATCCAGTTTGTAAGGCTAGATGCATTCTCACCACAATTAAAACCGTAGACCGGTTTCGCTCTATTTCGGTCTACGGTTCTAATTGTGGTGAGAATGCATCTAGCCTTACATACTTTGTCCCTATATTGGGGTAGAAATGGACCAGGGCTGACAATTTACTAAATTGTTGGTTGGTTATATACAGTCTCTATTTTTTAACATTCTGTGTTATTTGGAGCTGCCGCGACAACATACTACTCTATTCCGCAATGAGATGGCGGCAGGTGTTTCGTGTCTTACATCTCACTTAGTTCTTACCCAGTTTCTTGCACGTCACAATTACAAAGGATGATATAGGAGTGAAAGAACAAAAGAAGGTTGGGGAAAAAAATTAAAAACTGATTATAAGAGAGAAATAATAGAGTATGCATTCTGAAAGATTGGCACGTTCACTGGAACCAAACGATTAATGTTTACATTGGCCAACAATTGGGAGTATATTGTTTGTTCTGGTGAACGATTTGTTGCTGTTTATGTCAACTGTCACGATGAACAAAAGTTATGTTAAGTACACTTGGAGAACCCAAATCACCACAACACATTTTAAAAGACCTGACGATCGTTTCACTAACCAAGTTGGCGTCATCAGAGGATGAAACATTCTAAATACTTAAAAAACTAACATCAACTTATATACCGGATCTCAGGTAAAGAGATCGAACCGAGATGAGACACTACTCGTAGGCAAATTCCAAAGTGTATTGTATTTTTATCGCCGGACCAGGTCTTTTACCGATAACATAAGTATACAGTTATTGCCGCCAAAGGAACCGCTGTTAATTTAGCTGTCGTTGAACTTTCTCAAAACTATTACAGATGGACACTTTTTAGATAAAGCAGTAGGGATAGCGCAAAGACCTGGTCCGGCGATAAAAATACAATACACTTTGGAATTTGCCTACGAGTAGTGTCTCATCTCGGTTCGATCTCTTTACCTGAGATCCGGTATATAAGTTGATGTTAGTTTTAAGTATTTAGAATGTTTCATCCTCTGATGATGCTAACTTGGTTAGTGAAACGATCGTCGGGTCTTTTAAAATGTGTTCTGGTGATTTGGGTTCTCCAAGTGTACTTATCAGTGCTCATCACAGGTTCCACTCTTCACTTAGTGAAAAGTTATGTTGTTATTCAGTGTTTTGGATTGTAGGTAGATCTTTAAGATAAAGAAAACATGTTTCCTGCTTTTAGTTTAGGATTCTGTACTATGTTGTGTAGTGTACTGATAAATTATTATTAAAAATAGTATATTTATTTATTTATGTATTTATTCATTCATTCATTCATTTATTTATTTATTTATTTATTTATTGACAACCATCCTACAGAAGATCCAATTAAGGGTGGGATACAACACAAAAGAAAAATTACAATATATAACAAAAAAAGAAGAAAAAAAACAATAAACTTGCTAGGCAGACATCAACTTTCGGTTACCCACTGTTTTAAAGTCCTCAAAGGTACACGAAAATATATCCACATGAATACGCAACATATTATATAGCATACACACATATATATATATATATATATATATATATATATATATATATATATATATATATATATATATATATATATATATATATATATATATATATATATATATATATATATATATATATATATATATATATATATATATATAGGAGAAAACTGCAGCAAACTAGTGCGAGGTTGAGCCATCCAAAACAACTCAACCTAGGAACATGCAGCGATAAAGCTGAGAGAAGCCGCAGGAGAGTCAACAACATTATTTAGCAGCTTATAAAGAAAGAGCAGCATGTACTGGTCGCGTCTGCAGGAAGCAAGCAATAACCTGTCGTAGACAAGGAGTAAAAATTACTTCAATACAATTTTTCCTCTATACTGTAAGCAGGACGCCTGCTTACGTATATAAGTTTTTGTGAAATTTCTCCGTACATAAACGTTTGGGCAGATATAAATGAATTACTGGGTTGGATCTCAAAAAGTTTCATGCAAAGTGGCCATAAAACAAATGTTTTTGTGATCACTTTATTTAATGATAATATGCATAATTATGTAGGCTGTGGTTATGTTGAAATTATAAACAATCGACTACAAAGTTTCAAAATACAGCTGTTGACCTAGTGGGTAATAGAATACCCAGGCCAGCAAAAAGTTCCGTGAAAATAGTCAGCTGCGACATTGTAAAGAGGAATGGTAGATTTGCAGGTTTCGAGTGTCACGGCCTCTAAAGAGGTCACTTTAGTTTCAACAGAAAAAACAGCAAACTCAGGGTTCAATGTGTCGACCGTGGAGATACGTGTCTTCAAGACAATCGCTTATTGGTTAGAAAAATGGCATGATCTTTAAATACGAATGTTAATTAGAAGAGAATAGCGACTGAGGATAGGGCGTAGGGTTCACCAGGGGACAGAGAAGAAATTGAATTGGCAGTAGTCTCCAAGCCTCGGTCGGGGCTAGGAGTACCCCCCGCGGACGAGAAAATTTCGGTAGAGCATCGCGACAGTATCATTTTTTCTCTCCCTTAGGGCTCGTCCGCGGCTTTGCCGCCCCGATAGCACTGCAACCTTTGGCTTATTGTGCATGCGACGGTATCATGGGGTTTAGAGTAATTATAGAATTGAGTTAGGAGTTCGAGTGGAACTTACGGGAGTGAAGTAGTGTTCGAGCTAGGGAGCTAAAAAAGGGGTTTAGGTTTTCCGTACAGTTAGTGAGTGTAGAAGCAATGTAGGGCTGGCTTTGCTTATATATTTTGGAGTTAATTCCATTGCCCGGTGAGTATGTTCCATGACAATGTTTGAAGGGACTTTTACTTTAAGGGATAGCTGTCTCGAATACTGAAATAATTTTTATATAAAATTTGTATACATATTTTTATGTTGTTTTAGAGGGATTTTAGTCGCGAGTGGCATTATTTTTAAAATAGCCTTAAAGACGAGTAACACTATATGAAAAAGTAGATGGGAATTTTTGTGAGATTTAAAAATACAATGCAACAAGGGGTAGTTTTTTTGAATACACGTCCTTACGCTCGGACGTTTGCCTTATTTAAAAATGTATCTAAATAAATATTTACTAAAGTGTGCTTAATAATAAAAAGTTGAGATGAGTTAATGATTACAGTTTACGATCATAAAGCTTTGGTTTAAAGAAAAGTAAATGGCTTGTAAACCCGCCCCGTTAGAATACCAAGAACCAGTTCAGAGAACATTTGAAATTATGAGAACTTGTTTTGCTGAATTTAGTTGTAGGTTGTGAATTTGTGAAACATTGTAAATTGTTTGTAGGTGTTATTAAATCATATTGATCATATTGGAAGAACTTATGCTAAACCAGGTTATCACATTCCACTTAGCAAAATTATTTGCATTGTCATCCCGATCTTAAATGAATGGAATTACAGAAAAAAAAAAAAAAATATATATATATATATATATATATATATATATATATATATATATATATATATATATATATATATATATAAACTAAATGGTGCTTTTCTGATATAAAATCTAATGTTAACAAATTACAAAAAAATAGTTCTAATATAGAAGCAAACAAACCTGAGGATGATTTTTCCTTCTTCTTCCCGCCATCCTTGCAAGATGTGCATGTCCACTGTCGGGGTGCTCGTCTAATCGTTGGCCGAACACATTCTATGTGATAGTGATTTGAACATTTGTCACAACACAACATCTGCCCACCAGATCCACACACCTTACATACGTATAGTTTCACTGGGACACTGTAAGAAAGAAAACAATTCAAAAGTTGTATAAATGTTTTAACACGTTGACTGCAACTAAGACGGTCCCGGAACACCGATGATGGATATGTCTCACTGACGCTACATTATATCAGACTGATTCATTGGTTAGTTTTTATTTGGCAGCCAGTTATAACACACGTGTTCAATGTTTCTCGGTAAAATAGAAAAAGTGCAATATTGATCCGCAATTCGCTTTTTATTTTTGAATGGAAAACACACAAAGAAAGAAAAGCGAAGTTGTATTGTTTATGGGGAGCCTTCACCATCTATAACTGTGAGCCCAGTCAACACGGGTTTCTGACAAATCGCTCCACAGTTACTAACCTCTGTACCTTTACCCAGTATGTATCTAATTTCCTCGACAAGAACATTCAGGTTTATGCTGTATATTTCGACATTACCAAGGCTTTTGATTCCATTCCGCATGCACTACTTTTGAATAAACTAAGTAACTTTCTCTAATACCTTGTTGGTTTTCTTTGAATCTTACCTTTCTGGGAAGATACACTATGTCTCCTATGGCGGGTCTCATTCTTATGGGTATGCTATATTATCTGGGGTGCCTCAAGGCTCAATCCTAGGCCCTGTCCTTTTCAATATATTCATCAATGATCTTTATTTATTTATTTATTTATTTACGGGCCAGGAGCCCATTTTAGATAAGTACAAAAAGAAAAAAATATATACAATAAAAGCAGTTAATAAAGCATACAAAATGGTTACAAGTTAGACAAAATGAAAAAAAAATAGGCAATATATGCAAAATATAGGCAACAAATATTAAGTATTAATTAATTAATTAAGTAAAATATTAAGTTTAAAGCATAATCTCTGTTCCAAAACTATTCTATGCCGGCGATTAAAAAATATATCTTCCTGTAAATTCTAAACGCTGTCAACTTCTCCAGGACAGCATTCATCTTTTTAACGCCTGGTGTCTTAATAATGGCCTATCACTTAATATCTCTAAATGTAAAGGCATGTCCTTCACTAATAAAACCGTACCACTTGAGTTTAAGTACCATGTAAATAATACCACTATTTGTCGTGTTTCAACTATTCTAGACTTGGGAGTAACCTTTGATTCTCAGCTTAGGTTCAGTCAGCACGTAAGTAATATTTTGTCAATATCGGTGAAATGCCTGGGTTTTGTAATCCGAAACAGAAAAATATTTTCGGATGATGCTGCTTTAATCATCTTGTATAACTGCTTCGTCCGTTAAAAATTGGAATATGGTGGTCTATGCTGGTCTCCTTTCTACTCTGTTTACAAAACTCTCTTAGAGTCAGTACAACGTAAATTCCTGAAATATTTATTTTTCTTCAGTAAACACCATTATCCAGAAAGGGGTTTTCCCCACAGTTTGTTATTACAGATGTCAGTTCAACTCTCTAGAAAGAAGATGAATAATACAAGCAATGTGTTTTTTGCATAAGCTCATCCATGGTAATATTGACTGTCCTCAACTTTTTTCCCAGGTATCCTTCCTTACAAGATCCTTCCACTATCATACTCGAAATGCAAATACATTTGCTCTTTGTGTTCCAAGTACGAACATTATAATAAAATCCCCTGTTTATTTTATGTCATCTTTATAATGACTCCCCAGCAGACATATTCAGAACTGCTAATTTACACTGCTTTCTTCTAAGCTTCAGAAACTCTCTACCCAATATTTAGGTCACTTTTCTTTTGCTTCTTGTTATTTTTATAATTTTAAATAAATTTTAATAATAAATAAAATAAATATTGGTTCAATGAATTTAAACGTCTTACATCTGCTTTTAATGAAGAGCCGCGAGGCCGCCCGGCACATGTGGCTGCTGACACAATCATTGAAAAGGTACACGACATGATTCTCGTTGAGCGCAGAGCTAAAGTGCACAAAGTAGCAGAGACTGTAGGCATGTCGTACGGAATCGCGATCAATAGTTTACATTATGAGTAAAGTATCAGAAAAGTGTCATAGTACCCTCTCTCATTAGCAGAGAGAATATATTGGTTACAAACTTCCTTCAGCTTGTGAAGAAAATCACTGAAGTCAGCGTGGTATTTCTGTGCTTGTGTTTTGCGGAAGGTTTATGTGTGTGTGTGAAGAGTGGTTTGGCCTTGAGCTTGTAGTCTCATTGGCCACAGACTTTTTTTTTGGCACTTTGAATTTCCAATTTGAGTGGGAAGATTGCACTTTCATGCAGAATTGCCATATCACACAAATTTCAGTCATCTAGACCTATACTTACAATTCTAGTATTTACTTATACTTATACGTTATACCTATTTTACACCTTTTTTTCCTTTTTTTTTAAAATTATTTATTTATATATATATTTTTTATTATTATTTTTTAATATTTTTATTTTTTGCTTTTTTTCCTTCTTTTTCTTCTTTTTTTTTCTGTTTTTTGTTATTATTGTTATATATATATATATATATATATATATATATATATATATATATATATATATATATATATATATATATATATATATATATATATTTATTTATGCGGAAGGTTTACCTTATGATGTTTAGTCTATACTTTTGTGTTTGTCATCAACACACCCGCTGGATTTTGTGATTGGTTTTTCTCTCCTTCTTTATGATTGTATATTTAGTTAGTTTGATATTTGTAAATTAATTATGTATTTGATTTCTGTTTAAAAAGGAATATGTTTTAACTGGAAAAAAAAAATAATTTATTACTTACTGTTGTTCTTCGCTTTCTTCTGATTCAGACTCCTTGCCGCTGGTATCTGATTTTTCATTTTCTTCATCAACGCTTTCCTCCCCCTCTTCCTCATCCTCTTCTTCTTCCTCCTCCTCATCCTCCTCCTCCTCCTCTGTGAATATTCTTCTCTTCTTTTTAGGTGTAGGTTCTGGGCTTTTCTGTTTTTCTTCTTTCTCTTTTTCCTTTGAACACCTACTACAGAACCAATCACCTGCTGGAATACTCTGTAAGAAGATAAATAGAATGATCAAAAAATAACACACACAATTTTTGCCTTTCCTATTTATTTCTGGAGAAAACAAAATATATTTTAATACAATGTACATTTTTTCAATGTATTTTAATGGGTTACAAAGTACATTAATTACTCATAAAAAAAAGGATGGAATTGAATTTTTTTGTGCAATTTTAATTTGGCTAAAAACAAAAATGAGCTGTCACAAAACAACGACGAAATTATAAATTTCCATCCAGGTGTTGGTAAGTGAATATACTCCAAGAAGCTCACAATTCCAGAAGATGAAGAATCAACAGAATTAAGTTAGAGTTTGACATATTCTCTTACAGACCACTTCTGCTTCCCATCCTTCACAGGTTGCCTCCATGCTTTTGTATGGGATAGTTTCATGGGGCAGTAACAAAAGAATGAATGAAATTCTAATTATACAGAAGAGAATCATTCGAACCATCATGTTTAAAAGGAATGGTCAATCGTGTAGGGATTTGTTTAAGAATTTGGGACTGCTCACGACAGTTTCCATTTACATCCTCCATTGTGCGATATTTGTCAAGGATAATCTCAGTCAGTACACAACGACAGCCGATGTTACCCAAGACCATAACTTATGATCAATGTCATTTATTCGCTTGCCTCCACACACTCGGACACATACAGCAAATAGCAGTTACGTACTTCCAATTAGGATATTTAATCATATCCAAAACATATCCCACATACTGTTAGAGATACCTCCACAATCCCAGCATTTAAGAAAAAACTAAAGGCATTACTGCTCAATTACAGTTTTTGTTCACTCCAGGAATTTTTTTCTACACTTTGGCCATGAAAATTCTTGGATTTTTAGTAGTGAAATTGTTGTATTTAGCTGAGGGAGTCAGCATGGCTTTGTGTCATTCTGTATTTATTAAAGTGTACTGTGTAGGGTACGATGTTTTATGTATGTTTTAGTTGATATTGCTCACGATTGTCTTAGTGTTAAGATTGATTAGGCATAGGTTTGTACATTCACCTTTGTCTGTTTTTTTTTTATCTTTTACTACTAATACCGACTAAACTTATGCAGCTGTGTCTGCCTTGTAGAGTTTATGAATGAATAAATAAATAAAAAAATATCTTTTTAGATTGTATAATTCATTCAATCTCATGTTTGCTGATGACATTAAGATCCTCAAATAAATACGCTGCTCCAAAGACATGTTGCTTCTGCAGACTGATTTGGATCAATTTATTGATTGGTGCAGTTCAAATGATCTCAATTAATTTAAGGAAGTGTTTTCATCGTTGCTTCTCATGATTAACCAACAGTATTCAAACATCTTATTTTATTAACTCTGAGCCAGTGAAGGGGGTTCCAGAGGTGAGAGACCTTGGTGTTGTCTTTGACAAGGCCTTGAATTTGGAATACAACTCGATTACATGGTCACCCTATTATGAAGTTTACATCACGTTAATTGACGCTATTCTAAGCAGAATATAACTATTGCGAGTTGAGGGGTCACTTGAATTTGCATCTCGCCAAAACAGAAGGGCAATAATTCAGTTGTGTTTTTGGTCCAGTTTGTTGTCAAGCAGAGTGGATTGTTCTGAGTTACTTAGTCTACTGTTTTTTAATGTTGCTACGTGGACAGTCGAGTATTTTAGACAACCTCATCATTCTACCAGCTATGGACAGAATGGTATGGTGACTAGATTGGTGAGGCATGCCAATCAGTTTGCATTAATAGTGGACATTTTTGGGGATGGTGCAGATTATATAAAGGCTCGTTTAAATAGATTGTTGAGAGGGCTTTTTCTGTTTTAGTGAATAGTATAGACCCCAATAACTATACACTGTATGAATCGGCAAAACAAGAGGACTTCAAAAATGAAACAATATACAGGTGTACCATTTAAAACAAGTGACGTTTGGGTTGTATGTAACTTATGCAACACCCTGTATATGCAAAAATAATTTTAGTTTATAGCTAACGCTAGTACCTGCAACTTTTGTTCCAATTTTAGTGAATTTTCTTTAAAAAAAATTCACTAATGAGGAGATCCCGACTTTTGAATTTTGAAAAAATTTCTTCAAATGAGCGCTATTTAGGACCCCTGGAACCCAAATCCGAGATCAGTTTCAGACTTTATAATATATATATATATATATATATATATATATATATATATATATATATATATATATATATATATATATATATATATATATATATATATATATATATATATATATATATATATATATATATATATATATATATATATATATATATATATATATATATATATATATATATATATATATATATATATATATATATTATACACTGTGATACACTTAAGATGAAGACACAGCTGTACTTTCTTCATTTGTAGAGAAAGCGATTTCATTTTTTGTACAGATGTAAAACGTCATAAGGCTGTTTGAATAGCCTGCTCACTTCAAATGTCAGATGTTAACCCAACCTACTATGATATCAAAAAAAGGTAATTTAAAAAGTTTCACAAATCAATTTTAACTGCTGATACCGAGTTTCAAGTTAAAATTCGAAGTTATACATTTCTGTACATTTTTCATCAGATTTTAACAGGTAGATTGTCACAGAAACAAAATAGCACCTTGTAAAATATTGCGATAAATGTCAAATTGACATTAACTGTGAGTCTGCCAGCAAAATGCCTGTTCAACGTCTCAGTGTAAGAGAAAAATTGAATCAATAAGATTGTTTAGCGATGGTGTTCAAAATAACAGCGAAGTTGCTGATGAATTGAATTGGAGAAATCCAATTAGGCGCGGAACTGCAGCAGCTCTGAATGCACAAGTTTCTCAAACGGGAAGTGTGGTGAACAATATCTCGGCTGTTACAAATCGAAGAAGTAGTATAATCTTGGCTTCAACTCAAGCCAATCCACAGAGGAGTTTCCGTCAAAGGGCTGTTGCATTGGATATATGTAGAGAAAAAATCAGAAGATGCCTTGTGCGTCATAAAATAAAGGCTTTCAAGCCAAAGTTTCTGCACTCTTTGAGAGAAGGTGATGAGCTGAAACGATTAGATTATTGCCTTTGGGCCAAAGGTAACTTTCTGAAAATTTTGAAGTAAAATTTTATTTATGGACAAGGCAACATTCACTACTAATGGAATAGTGCCCAAAATTCCAGATATTGTTCTGCTGAAAACCCTCACTGGGTTATCAATTGTTAAGCCCAGTATTCACAAAAAGTTAATATGTGGTGTGGAATTTTAGGGGATAGAATAATTGGTCTTTTTTTTTGACAACACCTTGAACGAATATCGATTGCTTCATTTTTTTAATAATGAATTATGGGACTGTATCGAAGGTGTGCCTAACAACGTGCGATAAGATATGTATTTTCAATTAGACGGTGCACAACTCTCAGTTGGTCAGAAATTGGCTAAATCTACATTTTCCATCAAGATGGATTGACAGGAATAGTTATTTTGAACAGTGGCCTCATCGGTCTCCTGACAATAAGCCACTGGACTTCTATTTCTGGGGTTCTGTTAAGGTGTACAAAGAAAGGCCCCAAAGTCGTGAGGAACTTTGCGAGAAAATAAGGCAGTCTTGCCATGAAATAAATATAGCAGAACTAAGAAAAGTTTTCAGTAATAATCGTAAACGGATCTAAAAATGCATCAGGCTTGAAGGTGGGCTAGTTGATGCAGACTACATTTCATAATTTTATATTCAACTTTTCGTTAGTCTATGTTTAACTTGAGTTTAATAAATCACATATCATTGCTCTTTTGATATTGACGATGTTTGTTGTTTCCATGGCAATCTACCTGTTAAAATCTGATGAAAAGTTTGGAATCTGTCTAAAAATTTACAAAAAAGTAAAGATTCGAATTTTGACTTGAAACTCTGTATCTGTAGTTAGAATTGAATTCTGAATAACATTTTAAAGTAAATTTTTTGTATATCTCTAACGCATCGCGAAATATAGAGAACCAGCCTTATTCTAGAAATCATAGTAGACTGGGTTGACATCTGACATTTGAAGTGGGTAGGCTATTTAAATAGCCTAATGACGTTTTACATCTTTACAAAAATCAAACTGCTATCTCTAAAAATAAAGAAAATTCAGTTGTGTCTTCATCTTAAGTGTGTCACATTATATATATATATATATATATATATATATATATATATATATATATATATATATATATGCATGTGTGTGTGTCACACCTATAACTAAAAAAAATAATGGACCGATTTTGATAAAATTTGGCGAGTACCTTCCTTTCGCAAGTGGCTTGGATCGGTTCGTTAGCCAGGAAAATCCGCCGAGGTTTTCCCGGAAATTTTTGTTTTCTTTTGAAAAAAATTTATATATCCGGAAGTAACAAAGTAAGGGCAACCAAATTTAGTATGCGGCTTTATATCATCATAGGTAAGTTACCTACCAAAATTTAGCTCTGCAGGTTAAGGGCACAAAAGTTACAGCCATTTAAAGAAAAATAAATTTGGGTTTTCCTCAAAACGTCAAAGTCGCGATTTAAAACGTCAAAATTGGTAATATTTAGGCAATGAACCTGAAACTAATATGAGATATGGAAGGAAAATGTCTCAAGAAGAATGTTTTACAAAGCCTGAACTCTTAGTTACAATCGTCATTGTCCTTCATTTTACTAAAATATTTCCAGAAAATTCTTTTCAAATAGACCCTTTCTCTGATACTTTGGCAATGGTGTTGGCTATAGAGTTTATCGGTTAATGGTATATCATTTTTGTTGAATTTCGGTAAAAAATCTTTAAAGCTCAATATATCCGTTATTATGCAAGATACGAAAAAAAATTGTATACATTAATTATAGGGTGTCTTGAGCTACATCTTAAAAAATATTTCTACAATTACAGGGTGGCCCATAAGTCGTTGGTGATTCAAATTTCCTTTTTTTTTTTAATCGAACACACCTTATGTTATTGCATTTTCCATCGAAATATAATACATCTTTGTAAGAAAAGAAATTCGGTACACAGCAAATGCGTTATAGTAGCGAATTTTCATTAAATGCTTCAAATTTGAATAGTTCAATTTGCTATTAACCTATAAGGTTG